>CM060968.1:115048510-115558510 GCA_030765045.1 Tenodera sinensis
CATTTGTAGACATTATCATGGTCTTAAATTAATTTTAATAAGCATTTTAACTAGAAAAGATCTGCCTCCCTTCCTGACATAAATGTCATAAGCAAGAAAAAAGGCAGTCGTCATTGATGCTGGACCCAAATAGTATTCTTTTGGAAAAAATGTTCAACACAAAGTAAATGATGGTGAGCTTTGCATCTAATGTGGGTGAAAGTGTTAAATCCATTGTTTTCTTCGGGGCTGAATAAACAGATGATGCAATTCTTTATGAGAGCAGACCATAATTTGCGTCTAATTATATGCTCACACAAAGTGATGTTGCTGATGTACGACTTTGTTGCTTCAATTTGAACCTATTGTGATATACTTATTTCTTTAGGCTCTGGGATGATGGCGTTATAGATCCGTTGGATACCAGAAGAATACTTGGACTCAGTTTGAGTGCTGCTCTAAATGCTCCAGTACCGGACACAGACTTCGGAGTTTTTAGGATGTAAAGAAAATGGAGAAACACTAGGAGAATGAGAACACTGTATATAATGAAGTTAATGCTTTATTTTTTCTTTTACAAAAACAAAATGAATTATATTTTTACAACATATATGTCAAATCAGCATGATTGTTAAGATTGGAGAAAAAGCTTCACTTCTTTGAAAGCTTGCAGTGAAGCAGTAGCTTTAACAAATATTATCGGTGGAAAAAAGTTGTTTTGAAGGTTATTAGTAGCTATAGTTTTAGTATCACTGCAATTGAGGCAAGCTCAATTATTTGTTACAAATAATTTGAAAGCTCTGATGCTGATAAACAGGTGTAGATTGAGAAAATTAAGTCCTTGACTTATATATTTTTATAAGCTGTTTTATATGACAAATAAATTAGGGTAAAAGGCAAGACAGAATTTATATTAAGGATTTTGTCTTCAGTATGACTATTGGGGAACAACAAAGTAACCAATAGTCATACAGAGAATAATACCAGACAAACATTTTTCTATCTTTCTGGAATGTCTAGTCATGAACTTCTTATAAGCATCTTTATAGAGCTTTAATTCTATTATGAGTAATACAGGAGTGTATTGAGTAGGAACAGTCATTTGTTTGAAAGTATATTAGAAATCAAAACCTAATTCCATTCTCCTCCACATGCGAAACCTAATTTATATTTCTATCAATGGTGATTTATCTATACACATTAAAATACAAAATTAGTACAATTAGGAGTTACATCATGGAGGAATTTATCATGAAGCCATGCCAAGTTACTGTATAAATGAATACTTTTTAAGATTATATTTACAGAACACTGCATTGAGGCAAATATCACCTTTTTTATTTATTATCTTACTACCTTTTTAGCACAGTCTTTTAGTTTCTATGTTCCTGTCCTTTTTGATACTCATTTTTAGGATATTTCTGAACAGTGCATTTTACTTGATATGGCTTCCCTAGACTGTTAAGACAATATGCCTTGAAAATCCCAATGACAGTATCGCTGTCATGTTTAGCTTCAGACTACGAAATAAAATCATTGTCCTCAAATCTAAGTAAACACAAGAATACATTTTTGTCAATTAAATGGAAAGTGGCTGCTTTTAATGAAAATACATTGCTTTCAGTAATTTATTAAGTTTTATATAAGCTTTGTAGAAAGTTATTTTAAATATTTTGTTATTGAATCTCTAACTTGCTTACTAGTTGACCAAGCCTATAAGCCAGACCATGACAGTGCCATATAACAGTATATACTTTCTTTATATTATGTGGCAGTAGTGTAAGTGATTGATGAAGAGTTAACGTGCATCACAAATGTATTTGCTTAAAGTAAGAAGGTAATGTTTTTGTGATGTATAGTATCCACGGGAAGAAAAGCATTGTGGTTTAAAAAACCACTACATCAGTCAGGACCGATCACAGACCTCAGTCAAAGCATGACTTACCGCTTTATAATATGAAGTGTGTAAAAATGTTTCCAGTGTTATTCCTAATATAAACTTGGTCAACTAGCAAGCAAACACTATGTGTAACATACAAGCTGTATGAAAGCATTATATTACAGTAATGTAAATAAAACAAATTTGCTCAAGATTATTGTGCATTTTCATTAATTTGTTACAAACACAGCCAAGCTTTGATTTGAGAATAAAATGTAGAATGTCACAAATAATAATGCACAAATAATTTTGAAGAAAATAATAAAATATATGGCATTGTCAGAGCTGTGTGCAGACATGAGCTAAATTAGATTGCACCCAAGTTCATTGGTTATTTTGAGTAACCAAACTGCACCATTAGTGACCTTCTGTGTTTATTCTTCTTAGCATGAATAATTATGGTGTTTTATGACTATTGCAGAGATATTACAATGCAGCCATCGATCATGAACATTTTGTTGTATGGTCAGCCAACAAACTGGTTTTGTTGGAGTGGTACTTGTGTCTTTTATGGTTTTTGCATGCTTATGGATGCAAATACACTGCCTGCTGAATAGGATTTTACAGTACTTAAACTGCTTGCACATTTAAGGCAAATTTGTCTTCAGTTGGCGCAACTAAATATCACAAATCAGAGATGCTATAACGGTTTTCCAAAGACATTTTCACCATATAGAGCTGGCACAACTAAAGCTCACCAATCTGCAGGATGCACAGAAAACTACTTTCGTAAATGTACTGTTACATCGTTATGCCTGTTGCATAGTGGCTGTATCCCTGTTATGGGCTACAGCAACTAACAATGTCTCAAGAAGTGCATATCACAGTTAATGAGTGGGCAGAGAGCAGACAGTGAAACTGGCAAGTACAAGGGGGGAGTGGAAATGGCATGTGGCCTTCAATCAAGAGAGGTAACCCGACTTTATCTGCGTAGTACCAAAGTTTAGTGCAGCTCTCGTTAGCAAGCTTTAGTTAGGTCACCTCTAGTAATAAATGCGTTACATTCTACCCAATGGTCTTATTTTCATGTTAAAGCATAGCTTAATATCCACTAGGTTGTGGTTATGTGCTTCTGTCTGTGATTTACATTCTCTTTTTGTTTTCCAATCTAAATCACAGTGCAAATTATGAATTACTTTCTGGCTCTTGATGATGTTATGTGCCACACTCTAACATGATAATTGTTAAACAGTTTAACATTAAAAAACTACTGTAAAAATAAATGCAATGGACAGGCACTGTAGGTACTAGGATATGATCCAGTAAGCAGTGAGTGATGCCATGACATGGAGTAAATGCAAAACACAGTGATGTATACCACGTTGTGCTGACTTTGCAAACGATGAATACTGACAGTTACATCTAACACGAACTTAATAATAAACACTATTTCAATCATAACGGGAGACAAAAGTGACATTTTTCTTGTTTATTTGCTGACAATATTTAAAAAACTTGATGCAAAGTATTGCCATGATCTGCATTTTGCTTTCAAGAATGTTGGCAATAATTTGCAATTAAAAGAGTTAATCAAATCATAAAGAGAATAAATAATTTCTAAAATGAGATAGTAAAAGTATTTGCTTGTGAATATTTAAAATTGCAAAATAGATTATATCATAAAATTAGATTCTTGCATAATTGCGCAGATGCATGTAGTATTTGTTTTTTGGGTATGTGATGTTCTTATCTCTGTGAATAGCCATAAATAAACACCAAACTTCTCAACTTTTCACTATTCTCAATGAATCTTTGCAGGCTGATTAATGCAATTAGAACTGTTTTATATGATGGCCACATTGCACTGAATTTGTCATTTTAATGAAATATCAAAATTGACATAAGCAAAAATAACGAAAGATCAACAAGTCTCACAGACGCTGCGCTTCTATCTGCTTCGACCACAGTATACTTGAACTCTTCCCTGATTTCTTCTGTCTCGAGTTGTTGCAATCGGTTACCATCGTGTGTCATCCCAGAACTGCCACTGCTTGCATCTATCTTGGTTTCATTTTGTATCTTTCCAAATTCTGAAGTGGATTTTATCACTGATGCTCCACCAAGTTTGCCTGCAAAAATTCTGCATTATAATTATTGTTATTTATAGTTCTTGAAGTAAACAACATTGAAGGGAGAGGATAAAAATGGACTTAGTAAAAATGCTGCACACAACATGTTTATAAATTATAAAAATGGGATGTGGTACACTCTCATGAGTTTCTGAAGCCATTACAGATTCACATGAATTTTATATTTATATAAGAATATACAAATTTTATGCAGGATGAAAGGTACTCTTCGGCCATACATTAACCAGGGATTCTACATGATGAATATGAAAAATATGTTCAACACAATTATTGTTAATAAAGAGCTGTTTTGAACAAAAAAAAATAATTTGTGTCAAATATTTGAGCCATCTAGCTTCTTGACGAATGGGTATAAATGGTTTATTATTTCACTAACCGTCACACAAACTTGTATGAACAATACTGTAATGCATTTCTACCATAATTGGAATTAATTTAGTCACAATTTAATGTTAAAATGCCATGTAAAGTTTAATTTCTAAGAGATTTGACATCATGTTAACATTGAATTATGTCTAAATTCATTCGAGTTGAAATGAAAAGACATTACAGCACTGTCCACACAATGTCTGCATGACAATTAGTGAAATAATAAACCATTTACCCATTCGTCAAGAGGCTAGATGGCTCCAAATATTTGAAACAAAGTTTTTTTTTTTTCGGCAAAATGGTTCTTTATTGGCAATAATTGTATTGCATGTATTTGTTACACTTATCATGTAGAATCCCTGGTTAACATATGGCTGCCGAAGCAGTACCTTCTACCTGGTATATGATACACAGCCTTTGTTTAGATGCGTGGCCACAAAAGTTCGCCAGCAAAGTCAGATATTTATAGCCCTTTAAATTCAAGCATACATATTTATCACGTAGATTATAACTGCAATAACTACATACCTTCATCATAGAAAATACTGAAAATTATATGCTTGTGTCCTCACACATCCCCCGTACATAAAAAATTAAAAATTATATGTGGGACAAAACAGTTGTTGTTGTTAGCTAATGCTGGATTTCTGACAATGAAGTCATTAATCCTCTTGCTCTCCAATATTTTTCACTGATGGATGGGGCACTAGAAGTGGCCGGGCATATTTGAAGGTGGTCTCGATCCATTTCCTCTTGCAGATCACATAGAGGACAGAGTGGTGAAGAATATATCCATTATTAGTGAGCATTAACATTATCCAATACACAGTTGCAGAAATTAATTCTACTCACATTATCACATGTTTGGGATTCTTGAACTGCAGTTATCTTATTGGGTTTTAGTTTAAAGTCTAACAGCATTCTAAATCAAGGTTTGTGGAAATTCCTCATTCCTATGCAAGCTTTCTCAGATATTTCTTTGGACTTCATTGTAACTTTTTTCCAATGTTGTCAAGTTTTTCTCTAACCTGCGATATACTTTCATTTCTTATCATTAATAGATTCAGTTTCACTAAATGTATGTGGTGTGCACGAAAAACTGGGAGTCTGTTTTTAAAACTCTATCTTACTGCTCTAGAAAAATTTTTGGTAACAAAGGAATCCCACATGAAAATGTTGTGTGCTAAAGAATACAGACTTTTTGGAATTATAACAGCACTTATACATTATAACACTTACACTTATGGTCTCACAACCTATGTACAGCACAGACTTTGCGCAACCAATTAGCTGGCACATAGAGAGGTGGAAAAGTGAGGGGGTCAAACTAGAATCAGTTAGAAACAACACATTGCATGGCGAGCAATTTTCTATAACATGGCCACACATCCAAATAAAAGCTCTGTAGTAGTATTCACATACAAAATGATTCTTTTATACGTTATTGTCATATTGTCATTATATAATTTTATCCTAAAAGTTGTAAACTTACATTTTGTAACACCAATTGCATCAGCATGCACAAACAGATTCAGATGTTAAGATTAAAAGCATAGTTGAATAAATTCAGAAATTGTAGTCACAAGTTTTGCAGAGGAAAAGAAAAAGTGAAAACAAAAGCTTGCAACTGTTCTTTTAGATAGTACATCAGGAAAAATGCAAGCATACAAAATGGAATATTTTGAAAATATCTAATGTTATGGAAAAAAAATTGTTTCAGAAAAATTTTGTCATTTTCATGAGTTTAAATGTTTCCTATAATACATTTTTCTCTGCCTATAAAGCAAATGGTATATTTTATATTAATTAAGAGGGGTCCATGCTCCCTCTCAACCCCTCTCTGAGTCTGCCTGTGATCATAGCAGACAGTTTTTAAAGGAGGGATGGGCATTGAGTGCATTTGCCCTCTGTGCGTAGGTGTCTTCTGCATGTGTGTGCTGTAGTATGCTAGCAGCAAGCCAGTCACTTACACAATGAAGCTAATTAGTCGTTCTTCGCTTCCTGATGTCTCGTTGATACTTAAATGTCGTTGGTGACGTGATGTTGCCCTTTGATGTAGCTCGCTCCGGCTAGTTCTGCAAGAGATCTCTTTATCTCGGGTTTGCGTAAGTGTAATGGACAACCCAAGAACAACTTTTTATATGATTTATTGTCTATTAAATATTTTCGGGAGTTATGCCGAAAATATTTGTATCTGTAGAGGAATCGCACTCACATCCGCGCAGCACGACCTGCCGTACTGGTCTCTGGTTGAGTAGTGACGCTTTCTAGCTTACCCACGCTAAGAAGACCGTTCCCTTCAATTTTGAATGTCATGACGTCATCCAAGAAAGCCTCGTATCCAAAATGCTATTTCCTTTTCCCGCAATTTAGAAATGTCCCTTTCTATTATAACATGTTCTTTTATGAATTTTGAATATATAATTACCTTTTTAGGATTAAACGATGTTTGCTTTATATTTTATTAAATATATCGCGCGACTTTTAAGGTTAGTAGACTTGACTTTCGAATGTGTATTTAAACTATGTAGTATGACGTCATGACTCGTTAATTTCAAACCAATAATGTGTTTATCCTACAACTTTAACGACTATTATTTACTCATATCTTGCTCACCTTACAACACTTTCTGCTCTATTATCTATTTATGTTATTACTTAACACTTATTGCAAATCTCACATCCGGCAATTAAATTAAAACGTGTCTTTTTCAAAAGCCCATTCGATCGGAAATCTAAATTTCGGTATCAAATGCCCCCATTTGTATTATTTTATTATTTCATAATAAAATAATGTAAATGTCTTGCCCGAAAGAAAAATTAAAATTTACTCCTGTATTTTGAATAATCGGCAACACTCCCATTATATACAATTTTCAATTACACTGTTTTTTTTTTTTTGTTTTTTTTTTTTTTTTGAAATTGGTTATTAACACATTTTCTCATTAATCTTTTTAACATGACAAACAATTGTACACTTGACTAAACATTAATCCTTAAATACTAATTACAATATGTTATGGTTTCTTCTGTGAAGCTTTTATATAAAGGTTAAATTTCAAGAGTCTTTCTTTATACTTCCTTCTTTTAGTTCATGTTTGCTCACTTCGCTCTCACTATCACTTGCACTGTGATTTTTTTTACTTTTGTTATTGTAACACATATCTGTACTATATCCTTTAAGCACTAAAATGTACATATATTTATATAAATCCATTGCACTCTTTAGACAAGTTCTTTCTTTGTCTTGCTGTGATAACTATCTATACATCTAAATATTTTAACAACTGTTTACAAAGTAAATATTCTGTTTTCTCTCTATGCGGAGATGAACAATTTAACAATCTTTCTGAAGCTGTTATTGTGAGCTCTATACAATATATTTTTAAGCTCTTTGTAGTAGATAGCAATTCACATTCTGCATTTTTCATGAATATGTAAGTACCTGACCAATATATGATTTTCAAGTAAGCTAACATTTACATTTTATCTCAAAGCTGATTGGGCGCCAATATACAAATGACACTTCCAATTTTTCTTTTACATTAAATCAAGGTTCCAAGGCACCACACGGTTTCTTGTATGGTCGAAGGAGTTGTTTATGCCATCTTCCCAGACATTTTTCATTTTTAACATCTTTTAATTCATAGGTATGATAACCAAATTTGGATATAATTTCTGCAGGACCTTTATATAACAATTCCATCCTTTTGTTCCTACCTCGCAATGCACTTGATAACTTATGGTCTTTAACTAGTACCCAATCGCCTATCTTAGGTTCCCATTTATGTTTTCTACTCTTTTTCTTTAATTTTCGCTTCTCTGCCTTTTTCTTGATTCGTTCAAAAGCAATTTTCGCTCTTTCTTCCTCACTTAACTGAATGTCATTAATTTTCAGTGTTTTTGGTACCCCGATCAATATTGGTTCTGGTTCAATTCCTAACATTAATTTTATTGGTGCAAACCCAGTAGTTACATTAATGGTGTGATTGATAATCTTTTCTATCAATGGACAATATTTCACCCAATCCTTGTGATTATGATGTGTAAGTACACGTAAATAAATTCCTATATCTCGGAGGACACGTTCTGTTGGATTCCCTGATGGAAAGTATGAGGAACAATGATATAACTTTATCTCATGATTTTCTAGGGTTTCTTTAAAGATTTTGCTCCGATGAACTGTAGCATTATCTGTTAAGATTGCCTGAATCTTGCCATATTTAGGCACATAATCTTTTATTATCTTTCCTACACATGTTTTGCTGCTGATATTCCTAACAGGATAAATTTTAATAAATTTACTAAAAACATCATGAAGAACAAACATATATCTACATCCAAATTGTCCTACTGGTAGCTCCCCATGTGCATCAGCAGTAACTAGTACATTTTTCCCTTCTCTTATGATTGTCTGAGGTTCTATATCAAATTTGATATTAAATGGTTTGGCCCTTTGACATAAATCACAGCTTGAACATATTTTTCTCACTTTCTTTGCCAAATGTTTTATATAAAAATGGTCACTAATTACCATGATTAGCTTTTCACTACCTGTATGAGCTAGTGTTTTGTGATAAGCAAGTATAAGTTTCTCTTGTAAAGCTTTTGGTACCATCATTTGCCTTCCAGGACTATTTATTTCCGAGTACTTTTCACAATCATTACTAGGATACCCAGTTCTCACTGAAGGCGCGTTTGACCGGGTCTGGCGTTTCCCTGATTTTTATGTATTGCTCCTGTACTATTTCCCAAATTGTTACTTCTGTTTTCCTGCATTAAATCGGGGTTACTTCCTACCATGTTTTTGACCGTGTTAATGGCCTCAACCATTTCAGCATTTTCGGGGGAATTTCGTCCATTAGAATACCTTTCTTCCTGTCTTGGTGACCTCGGTCTAAACTCATTATCTCCGTTTGTCCAATACCCATCATTTGAATTTCTACTATGTCCAAAATAACGTCCCCGTCTACCTCGATCAAATCTATTTGTATTCATATAATTCACCCTTATATTTCTTCCCCTTTGATTACCATTTCTATTTTGGTGACGCCCTTCCTGGTTATATCTACCTTGATTTTCCCACCGGAATGATTCCATCCTTGGTACTGGTCCTTTATATCTTTCCCTAACCTCATTTCTATTCTGATAATACTGTGCCCCTTGCCCGAAAGAATTTACAGTTTCTTTTTCTTCATATTTATTTCCAAATGCGTGTTTTGGCTTATTGACTTCTAAGGCTGATAATAATTCGATCATAGCTGCAATGCTATCGGATCGGGCTATGATTAGGTAGTGTTGAAGTGTTTCCGGAAAATGTGGAGTAACTATATTTATTAGATCTTTTTCATCTAAGGGAGGGTCCAACATCTTCGATTTTCTCGCTATTCTCATAAAATAGTTGACCATCGATTCCTCCGATCTAGGATTAAATTTTCCATTGCTTAATTCAACTCTAATATTAGCCTGCCTACTAGCTCCCCAATATCTGGTTAAAAAGATGTTCCTAAAGGTCCTGTAATCATTATTGTTACCCATAGAAAGGCCTAGCCAATTAGCAGCATTACCCTTTAGGCATTTTCTTACTATCACCATCTTGTACTCCTCTGGTATACGTTTCACCGTGAAGTACTCTTGTAACCCTTCTAAAAAGGCTTTAGGATCATCTGAATCTTCATTTTCAAAAACTGGAGGTGTCATTTCATTTAAGACATGGTTAGGCCAATGTAAATTTGAATTGTCACCTATCCCTGAGTTATTTCCGAGATCAGAATGAGAATTACTGTTACCCCTATTTTGCATCGAAATGTCAGCTGATACACCTGGTATTGCCTCGTTTCTTGCAACTTCATTACTAAGATTGTTGTGATTACATGCATTTTCATTTACTTTCAAATTTTCTAAGGCCTCTTTTACCTGAGTAATTTCTGTTACTACCCCTTTTATTTGGTCTGTAACATCCTCCAAATTTCTAGCCTGCCTTTCACTTTCTACATCAGATCTTTCTATTCTAACTTTACACCCCTGTAACTCTTCTCTAATTTCTTCCCTTTGTTTGTCTAATCTATATGTTACTTTTTCCCTTTCTTTATCTAATTTTTCACTCACTTGTTGACCTAATTTCTTTTCAGAATTCTTTACTTCTTGCCTTATTGTCTCTAATTCTCCCTTAACCTGTTCTACCTGTTCTCTATTTTCTTTTACTTCACTACTAACTTTATTAATTTCCTCCCTAACTTCTTCCCTAAAGGTTTCTAAAGCTCTCTTCTGATTCTCCAATTGCATTCCCAATTCCTGTTGTCCCTTCTCTAATTTCTGTCCTAACTCTATACTAGTTTCATCTATCTTTTGACTTAACTCTGTACTCATCTTTTTCACTGTTCTTAATTCTTTACTATTTTCATCTATCTTTTGACTTAACTCTGTACTCATCTTTTGACTTAACTCTGTACTCATCTTTTTCACTGTTCTTAATTCTTTACTATTTTCATCTATCTTTTGACTTAACTCTGTACTCATCTTTTTCATTATCGTTTGAAACATATTCTCTATTTCTGACATAAATGCTGGCCTTTCTGAATTACTACTAAACATTTCTGAACTACCTCTAGGTGTTTCTCTAACGTTCTGATCTTCTACTTCTTGGCATATTCTGCTACCAATTACATTCTGATTAAATTCTTCCATCCTACTTACACTTTTCTCAATTTCCGGACTCTCAAAACCTAGAAAATCGGTATCACTGTCTTCCATTTCTAAGCTATTTACATGTGTTTTTCTACTCACCAAAATTTTCAATATTTTCACTATTTCACTTTAACTGCACTTAAACTTGTTCACTACACGTTTCACAGATGTTGACACGCTGGGCACCTTCTTGTCTGCTGGTTCGATGCTGGCTCGGTCGTCTTGGGGTTGGTCCATTCTTTCGACGCCACACGTTGGGATGCCAATTTGAAGCTAATTAGTCGTTCTTCGCTTCCTGATGTCTCGTTGATACTTAAATGTCGTTGGTGACGTGATGTTGCCCTTTGATGTAGCTCGCTCCGGCTAGTTCTGCAAGAGATCTCTTTATCTCGGGTTTGCGTAAGTGTAATGGACAACCCAAGAACAACTTTTTATATGATTTATTGTCTATTAAATATTTTCGGGAGTTATGCCGAAAATATTTGTATCTGTAGAGGAATCGCACTCACATCCGCGCAGCACGACCTGCCGTACTGGTCTCTGGTTGAGTAGTGACGCTTTCTAGCTTACCCACGCTAAGAAGACCGTTCCCTTCAATTTTGAATGTCATGACGTCATCCAAGAAAGCCTCGTATCCAAAATGCTATTTCCTTTTCCCGCAATTTAGAAATGTCCCTTTCTATTATAACATGTTCTTTTATGAATTTTGAATATATAATTACCTTTTTAGGATTAAACGATGTTTACTTTATATTTTATTAAATATATCGCGCGACTTTTAAGGTTAGTAGACTTGACTTTCGAATGTGTATTTAAACTATGTAGTATGACGTCATGACTCGTTAATTTCAAACCAATAATGTGTTTATCCTACAACTTTAACGACTATTATTTACTCATATCTTGCTCACCTTACAACACTTTCTGCTCTATTATCTATTTATGTTATTACTTAACACTTATTGCAAATCTCACATCCGGCAATTAAATTAAAACGTGTCTTTTTCAAAAGCCCATTCGATCGGAAATCTAAATTTCGGTATCAACAATAGCTGCCATGAATGATGTTAGCCAGCACTCTACATCACAATTTAATAGTTAGTGGAAAAATGATTATTTGTATTACAGAATTGCAGCTTTTAAGGATAATTTGTTGTTATGGATATGTCAAGCGAAAAGGAGTGAAATATATAATCACCTGTCCTATCTAAGCATAAACAATTGTCAAATAATGAAAAATTCAAAATGTGTACATGTATTCTATGTGGTCTATCAGAGAAATTGACATCAATGTACTGCAATTTAGATTGCCTGAAATGGAGTTGAATATTTTTGCTATGTATTTTGATTCCAAACTATTATAGTTGCCCCCCTCCCCCTATATTACGGTGCGAATTGATTGACCTGAGATGTAATGTAGAGATGCAAACAAAATATGATTCAAGGCAGAGTCTTTTGCAGATTTATAAAGGATTCTCAAGAGGTTGGTTTCCCAATCTGCATGAGAAAGTTTTTTTATCTGGTTCTACTTATAGATGTGAGCAGTTACTTTCTATTATGAAAATAAACAAATCTCCAACAAGAAATTGGCTTGCAGATGAGCTTTTAGAGCAGTTCATATAGCTTTTGCTAATATGGTTCCTCCAAATCTTGAGAAACTGAGTAGAATGAATTATTGAATGAGATATTGTTTTGTGTTTAAAGAAGTGTTTCATTAGGTTGTGTTTGTATTTGGTTGGAAGAATAAACATCTTTTGGAACAATATAATACCACAGCTTGAATAAACCACTTTCCATGCACTATTTATGCTTGGAAAGTACACTTCAAGCATTGAGTGCCTAAGTCTGCTCAATCCTGTTTTAGAGGTTCATGCCAAGCTAATTAGGTATTTTACAAATTAATATTTAGGAAATAACCTACCTTTCTCTAGCATACCATCATCCTTGTAATCAACCTTGATAAAAGTAGTCATCGTAACTTCAAACACTTTGTTGGGATCAGCAGGGGTATTTGGTACTTCCCTCTTCCTGCGTCCAAACCCTAACTGTCCATTGCTGCATTCAACCTACGAAACAATTACTTAATATAGATTGAGAAGGTAATGAAAGAAGAAGATTACACAAACAGTACATATAAAAACTTTCTCCTAATTATTTTAGACATACACTCATACACTAAGTTTGTGAAAATTGCAACACCAAGAATGAAACACATTACTGAAATGAAGTTTGTACCACAGATTAGGTACATGACAGTAAACAAACAGTTAATTGTACAAATCTGTACATGACCATAGAGCCTGAATATTCAGATTTGGTGAGGCCTCCACACGTTGCAATTAGAGATGCTAAACATCAAGGCATGGAATCAAAAAGGTACGGTATATGTTCCTGGGGGATCTCCTTCCATGCAGTTGGTATGCGAGCCCACAGATTATTGACATTGGTTACTGGAGGACTGTGACAAACAAGTTGCCAACCAGCCATATACCAGACATGTTTGATGGACAGGTAAACGTGCAGGCCAGGGAAGCAATAGCACCTGTTGTTTTTCAAAGAAGGCTTGTATATTCTTCGCAACATGTGGCCAGGCATTCTCCTGCTGAAATGTGGCATGTGGGGATGCCTAAAGCAGGGGAGTATCTCAGGCTTCAAAACCTTGCTCATGCACTGGTTGCTGTTCAAATTGCCCTCAATTCATAGGAGAGAGATCAGTTGTTGTAACCAATGATGCCCTAAACCATCACACCTGTCTTTGTCCTCCATGTAACTCAACAATGCAGACCTCCAGATTCCACTCTCCACAGTACACTGAACACGTATGCGGCCATTACTGTAGAATAGGTTGAAGCAGGACTTGTCTGAAAGGACTACACTTTGCCAATCAGCACGCCAGTGATGGCATTCACGTGCCCATTGCAGTGGGAGGCACTTGTGATTTCTTTACAATGGAAGCCAATATAATGGCATTGTACTATCAGTCCAACCTGCAGTAGATGACATGAATCATCGATGCAGGCAAATTGACACTTACAGTGTTTGCGTCTTGTTTGACAGTTCTTCACTGATTATACTTGGGGCAACAGGGCTCTGCTTGGCGTATGTGTACCCTATCCCTCTGCAATCCTAATCACTTATTGCTTGCACACTGTTCTACACATCCACCAAGCTTGAATTCATTTGGCAGTAGTGTATTTTACTTGGTCTGTTACCTGTATGTAGTCTTTGTCTTAACTACAAAGATCTCTAGTCATCCTTCGGAAGCTCCAGAGGCATTTGGATCATAATTAAACAGCAATGCAGGAGGAATGGTGAAATTGAGCACTCTGTTATAGTTGTAGTTTAAAACTAGCTTCCATGCTGCTTTTATAAGAGATATTTATTATCAGTCAATATTATTTTCCAGAGCCAATAAGACCTCAAGCAAAAACAAATGATATAAAAGTAGTTTAATACAGATATTATAGAGAATCGCTGGGGTTATACAGTGCAACATTCCCTTTAATGAAGAATGTTTTTGTTGAAATATCCAAATCGGTCTTGGTGGCTCAGTTGATTAGATGCTGGCCTACTGATCCCAAGGTCGTGGGTTCAAATCTGGCCCAGACCAATGGTTTTTAGGTATGCTTAAAAACACAGCTCCATGTCAGTAGATTTACTGGTATGTAAAAGAATTCCTATGGGATGAAATCCAGCACACCGGTGATGCTGATATGATCCTGGCAATTGACAGCGTCGTTAAACAACAAAATAATTTTTTTTAAATTTTGAAATATCCAAAATGATAGCCATATGTTTATATACATCTGTATTAAAAAGCAGAATTTACACTATATTGTATAAGGTGGTGTATCAGATTATAATTTTTGGAATTAATATGCTTAGAGTGTGTAAAGTTGATACATTTTATTTATTGTCTATTCAGACAGAAGCAATGGAGTACATTGGATTACAAAGTAATAAAATACACCACTTGCCAAATATTTTTATTTGTATTCTTCTATAAATACACTACAATATTTTGTTTTTGTTTTGTTATTTTTCTAAGCATGTAGGGGAAATTGTAAGCCCTAAATATTTAATTTAGAAACAACTGGAGTAGATGATTCATGCTGGTCTTTATTGTGTTTGTTTTATGTTTACCAAAAATATGTCAATTTTTTGTTATATAAAAGTTACATTTTATTTTGTAAGTTTTATTGTTGGGCCCGAAACTATTCAGTACAGTAATGTGGAGCATTGTTCCAGTTCTACCTCCCAAACATTGCCCACACACGGCTTGTATATTTAAAAACACCAACAGTAAGTTTGTTGGCATAAATAAATAATAATTACCATCTGAAGGTTATTTAATTCTGGGACATAAAGTACTTACAATAGTAAGTCACCATTGGGGTAATTGTCTCTGATGTGAGACTGCCTTTGTGGTTTACCAGGAGAAATACGAACTGGTTTGAGAATTCAATGCCATTCTGGTAGGTTGTCACAGTAGCTTAATTGTTAGAGCACCCACCTGATAAGCAGAAGGTCTGTGGTTCAAATCCCAGCTGTGGCATTGAATTTTTAAGTTCCAGTTCTACCTCTCAAACATTGCCCACACACGGCTTGTGTGTTTAAAAACACCAATAGTAAGTTTGTTGGCATAAATAAATAATAAACACCAACAGTAAGTTTGTTGGCATAAATAAATAAAAATAAAAGTTGTCGGGAGAGTGATTGTTTTGGAGGAGGGGGGGGGGGGGGGCGATGGGTACCTCCGGATAGAAATTATGTTTGAACAGAATTCAGCATGTGAAATATCATTTGTAATGCTGAGAAGAGGTGGAAAAACCAAAAGAGTTGCTATAATTGCAGAACAGTAAATAGCGTGAATATGCCAGCAATTCAATTGCTTGGCATCTACCCAAGTTAACCAAAATGATAAAAGATGTAATTATAGTAATCTGCAGTGAGTCTTCTTAATCAAACACTAGTTTAAAATGTAATAAACAGGCATAGGAATTCTTAAGCAGTTGTCATCAATACATAAAATGTATACAACAGTGACTATGAGTCACTGACAGCAGGTAAAACACACTCCCCAATTGGTTTGTACATGCCAACACACTTTACCAGGGATGGCTTGTTGTCTATGATGTCACAGTGTGAAGTGCTACAACAGTTCAATCTAATTTCCTCTCATACTGATTTTAATGCTTGGAAATTCCTATGCCTGGCAATGAATATTAAGCAATATATGCAGAACAGTGAGAGTAAAGTATGAAAATTACTTTAGAGGCTACAGATGGCACATGTAAGCATTAGTAAAGGTTAATAGAAAATAAATAAGACAACTTAGTACACCCTTACTGCCTCGCTTTATTCAGAATTTTGAAGACATTTCACAGACTGATTATCAACTGCTGGCATTGGACAATTTTGTAATTCAGAAACTCCTGAATATTGCTGATGGAAGCTTGAAAATCTCATTGTCTTCAGGGATTCTAACTCCAGTAATTTAGTTTCAGGAATTTCCATACCAAAAAAAAATCTGATGTGTTGCATTTACATGACTTTCTTTAATCATCCTTCTACAAGCTGTTCTTAAAAAGCTTATTCTTCTATCTACTTCTAATAAATGTTGGGGGAAGAATGTTAAATTTATTCCTACAAATATTGTAAAGAATTGACTTCTTTGGTAATTATTATTTATTTATGCCAACAAACTTACTGTTGGTGGTGCTGTTTTTTGTTTTTTTGTTTTATATTAAACACACAAGCCGTGTGTGTGTGTGTGTGTGTGTGTGTGTGTATGTGTATGTGTGCCTTTGTGGTTTACTAGGAGAAATATGAACTAGCTTGAGAATTTAATGCCATTCTGGCAGTTTGTCACAATAGCTCAGTGGTAGAGCATCCGCCCGGTAACCGGAAGGTCTGTGGTTCAAATCCCAGTTGATGGTGTTTTTTTTTTTTAATAATTATTTTAAAATATATTAAACACACAAGCCGTGTGTGTGTGTGTGTGTGTGTGTGTGTGTGTGTGTGTGTGTGTGCGTGCGTGCGTGCGTGCGTGTGTGTGCGCCTTTGTGGTTTACTAGGAGAAATATGAACTAGCTTGAGAATTTAATGCCATTCTGGCAGTTTGTCACAATAGCTCAGTGGTAGAGCATCCGCCTGGTAAGCGGAAGGTCTGTGGTTCAAATCCCAGTTGTGGCATTGAATTTTTAAGTTCCAGTTCTACCTCTTAAACTTTGCACACACACGGCTTGTGTGTTTAAAAACACCAACAGTAAGTTTGTTGGCATAAATAAATAATACTGACTTCTTTGTTAATGTACACACCTAAACCTGCATTACTCATTTATACAATTCATTGTGGATGTAAGAATACAGAAGCTAAACCAATAGTCATATCTTTCCAGAGCTAGTTGCTATGTAATGGCTTTGAAATTCTCTTCTCTTTGTATAAAACCATAAAATAGAAAAAAAAAAGGAAGAAACAGAGTACAATTTGCACCCAAGAAAAGTATAGTGTTTGAAAATTCAAACAAATTAACAAAGAATATCTTGGAAAGGATTAGTGCCATGAACAAATTTATTTGACAGATATGTGCACTTTAACAAGATCTGCAGTAAGATTTTATCTATCTCTTATGGTTTACCATTTCTGCAAAAGTTGTTCAGAATGAAGAAAACTTCATAGGCTCTTCCCAGAAAATTCAAAATATACATTTTATTTGAAAGAATATAGCTTAAACATATGGTATTTTAATCAACATGGTTTGAGCCATTTTGAGAAAATAAAATATAATTAAAACTTTTCCATGTGGATGGTAGTTTAGGTTAGGGCATTTTCTTAAAAATCTTCAAGTTACATCCCTGAAATACAAGTTTGATATTTAACCTAAATTTTGGTTTTGTGTTATGCTGTTCACAGGCCTTTTTCTAAAAATGGGGGCCTCAAAATGTTTATTTCCAGTGAAATCTTTACATCAAATTTTTAGGTGAAATAAAATACATTCTATATTTACTGTAGAGAAAATAAAAATTATTCAATGCTGGCGGTAGATAATGAGCCAATGTTGTAGATAATGCTCTGTGAAATACATCCTTAGAACTTTAAGTGAAGCAGTAGAAGTGTATTGTCATCCTGTCTATCTTCTCTTAATGTACCTGGCTTCACTATGTTTCAGTTCCCTTATCTTATATGAATTAATAAAGGTGATCATTATATCCATGATACACTACACATACATACCCCTCTGCACTTATCCAAACACACATTCACTGTTCCTTTGAACTGAACGTATGTTGACTCTGGGAACTTGAATGCCCTAAACTTAGCTGACAGGAAATCTCCATCGACAGTGTTAAAATTTTCAAACAGATAGGGATCCACAGAGCACCTGTAAAATAAGTAAACAAACAAACCAATAAATTAATAAAAATAATAATGATGGTGGTGGTGGCGGTGGTGATGGCGGTGGTGGTGGCAGCAGCGACGGTGGTGGTGGCGATGATAACAGATTATTCTGTAAGTTATTACAAAGCATTATAACAAATAATAGATTGTTTGCATTATAAAATTTAGCCTGTTTTATTCAATGTATATACAGTTCAGTATAAAGGTGACTGTTATCTTTTAGAATGCCATGATTCTAAAAAATGGAATTTGTTTATATTTAACAGCTACTTTCTTGTTTTGCAAGTTGGTTGTTATATACCTATAGTTTGTTTGATTTACTCTAATTGTTAATTATCATCATTTAAATATAATGCATTCACCCAGAAAGAATTTGACTTGAGAAAATTTCTGGGCTATGGCTTTAAATTGCCATTAACAGTTCAAAAATGTGAAGATCAGCTCAGAAAAGCATTTGGTGAAGAAGCCGCATTTAAGACAACAATTTATAATCAGTGCAGCAAATTAAAAAATGTCTGGTATTTTTCTCTCTCTCTACTATGTATACCAGTAAAGAAGGGAAGTATTGTATTCCACCCAAAAGTTTGATGTCAAGATTTTACTGGAAATATGTTTTAAGGTCCCCTGAATTAAAAAACAGCAGTTTTAAAAAAAGGTGCATATGTGTATCTATGTGTCTGTATCTGAATAGCATAACTCAAAAATGAAAAGTCAGTTAAAAACCAAAGTTAGTTATTATTTTTTATTTATGCCAACAAACTTACTGCTAGTGTTTTTAAACACATAAGCCGTGTGTGAATAATACTTGAGATGTAGAATCGGAACTGAAAATTTAATGTCATAGCTGGGATTTGAACCACAGACCAGGTGGGTGCTCTAACCATTAAGGTACTGTGACAACCTACCCAATGACATTGAATTCTCCAACCGATTCATATTTTTTCCCACATTTAATTGGCAATTTATTTTTGAATTATGCTAGTTACAGACAGATACACACATACTTTTTTGTAATACCACCTTTTTTGGAATCAGGGAGCCTCAAGACATGCATTTCCAATAAAATATTGACATCAACTTGTTGGCTGGAAATCAATATTTCCTCTACTTATTTTAAGTAAAAGTAAAAATCATGCATATCACATACCCATTAAAAATAATAGTTTCCTCTTGAGCCTTGGTATCAGAGACCTGCATGTAGCTGACAAGAAGACCATACACTGGAGCACTACCTTTATCGAGGTAGATTTCCATTTGTAGAGGAGTACCAGGATTCACATTCAGTTCTCCAGTAACAAGCTGCCCACCTTGTCGCACTCCAACACCGAGCATTGGTTCTGGTGCTCTTGCGACCATGTCAAACAGCTCCAGCTCCTTGAATCTGTTTCCACAATTTAGGAATTCATTTACATATTATTTCTTGAATCTTTTATAGTTTTATTGTTCATTCAGTTATTGAAGAACTACAAACGGTGGACCTCATGAAAAGTGTCACCTATTTTGGAAGCTAGAAAAAGGATTCTTTGACATGCTAATTTTCCATTTTGTGCTTTATAGAAACACAAAATGGGCATAATTGAATATTATGGTGTATTTATATCCACATAGTGCCACTAAAACACGCAGTCTGCAATATGACATCAAATGTTACTCAACTTATCTTGATTCAAAAATAAACTCTTCAACTGTATACTTAGCAATACTACAAATTCCAATAACCTGCAAACAGAACATTTATGTGGTACTTGTTGAAATATTTAATAAATGCTATCTCAAATATCTCTCTCACATGCAAGCTTGCGCGCACACACACATAGGCTTAAAAGTATATATATTTCCACTATTTCTGTATTTGTATACCTACTCATTTATATGTATTATTCTATGTAATTTGCTTACTGCTTCATTTGTAAAGGGCAGTGTCTACCTAGGGCAATATGCTTATCGGGACTTTCTGTGTATAGTAGTGCCCATCCCTTAATGACCACACTCCAAGAAGTTGTAAACCTGTCCCTCACCCTTCTTCCTCAGCTAATGATATGAGCACAACATAGAAGGTCTTCTAAATATACTGTTAGCAAAAATATCTGCTGTTGCCAAGTCGATTACAGTGATGCATTCAGAGTTAAAATATTTTGCTTGTTGAGTTACATCTAAGGCGGTACTGTGGACGAGCGCTTAGACCGTTTTCCTACCACCTAGGCGGCCCGGGTTTGATCCCAGGAACCTGCATGTGGTATTTGTGGTGGACGAAGGACGTCTGAGTGGATTTTCTCCGGGTTCTCCGGTTTTTCCCGCAACTCATTCCACCAATTGCCCCATCGCCACCTTTTCTTTCAATCCAGTTTGCCTGCATTTCATATCATACTCTTCCTCACTCTCATGCCTGGTGCTTGGCTGACCACCTGCTTCCAAGTCTTCACTCTGTCTGGTCCATAGGTTCCTCTGCTCCTCGGCAGGCGTCTGACCCTAGGCACTGGCTTGTAAGTCCTTGGGAGTGTAAGTCCTACATAAGGGGAGGGTAAATAGGTAAAGAGGAAGTAGTTACATCTCAGTGCAACCAAAGTAAAAGACATGACACCATCCACGCATCTAGTTGGCACTCAGAAGGGCAGTGGGACGAGGAAGGCCGTTAAGGCATGGGCGATACTAAACGTAAATGAATAAATAAATATATAGTATGTAATATCACAGTTATGAAATGTGAAAGGAAAAGACATTAATAGAACTTACTCTGGTTCTTGGAATCCTGCGGGTAAGACATTGCGCTTTGTGACTAGGTGTGTACGATTGTGTATGCCAGCCTGTATACACTTGACAAGGATTACTTCCTTAGGCAGATTTTGGTCCTTCGTCTCTATCACAATACGATGGTAGTATGCCCGTCGACCCTAATAAAACACACACTCATGTAAAAGAGAAAACACCGTGACTGATGAACCCTTTTAGATTTATCAGGAATAAAATGCAAAGTGAGGTTAGAATGTACTTAGTACTACAGAGCCTTCATTTTGACGCGTGGCCGTATTACGGTAAATTGCTTATCCTGCACTGCGGTGTTTCTCACCGGTTCTGTTCCCCGTTTATTCTCCCGTGCCGGTAAATCAGCTAATGCGTAATTTGTGCTGTATAGAGGTTGTGAGACCACGTGTTTCGTTGTCATAGCGGTTAGTGATATTATAATGCCAAAAACTCCCTACACTTCAGCACACAGGATCTTCTTTCCTCATTCCTATCTGACAAATTTTTCTAGAGAAGTGAGACGGCGATTTAGAGACTAATCCCTTCATTTCGTGTACCTTACAGAGAAACAATTCGTAATATTGTGAAGAGATTTAGATAAATAGTATCTGCTATTGACGAGAAACCGAAATTAAATCGCCGTGTTCTTACAGAGGAAAAAGTCGATGACAACGTAGGAAAGTTAAAATGAAGTCCAAGGAAATCTCTAAGAAAGATTCGACCGAAATCAAGAGTTTTGAAAACCTTAGCTAGGAATATCCCTAAAATTTAAAAATTAAAACCTTGTAAAGAAGTAATTTCTGCAATTAGGTGTTGGATAATGTTATTGATCGATTGCGTTGTATATATTTTGGGACGAAGCATGGCTTTATTCATATGGCTAAGAATTAATGAGTGTCAATACAAATTTTCTTAAAAAGTGAGCGAGACGCATGGCAGTACAAAGACATAACTTTCAACATATTTTATGACGATCGTATATAGTTACTGTAGTTACAATTTTTATGAGAAATGCTGCGCTTGACTTTAAGGGGCTGGCAAGCAGCGTGCTTTCTGTTGCCAAGAAAATTCCTGTTTGGTCGGCCATGCATCCAAATGAAGGCTCTGTACTGCTTTAAGCTGTTGTAGTGGTAATAATAATAATAATAATAATAATAATAATAATAATAATAATAATAATAATAATAATAATAATAATAATAATAATAATAATAATAATAATAATAATAATAATAATAATAATAATAATAATAATAATAATAATAATAATAATAATAATAATAATAATAATAATAATAATAATAATAATAATAATAATAATAATAATAATAAATAGTATCAATAACAATAACAACAATGATGGTGATGGTGATGATAATAATAATAACAATGATGATCACGACGAGAACGATGATAGTAATATAAACTGCAGTGTTTATTTTTATTGTTTCTTTTCTATAAACTAATTTACTGACTAGAAACCGATGTGTAAAAATCAGCTGTAATACTGTAACTGCTAAACCAGGGCTGCCAAGGTTGTTCATGATGGTGGTTTGTGAACCAAATCATATAAGAGTGACTGAGTTTCTTGTCCGTGTCTTTGGCACGAGTAAGGTATCCAAATATGTATTGTATGTTTAATTAGCAGGTCAAAGCACACAATTAAACAGATGGAGAAGGAAGTAGTATAATGTAGTACTTTATTCCTATTTTATCCATTCCCAAGGTCACTTTTCATCATGAAAGGTACTACCACTGGGAATTTTATGGAGTTTATTCTCTTGTTTTCTTCTTCATTCTTCTTCCTGGCAATTTTAAACGTCAATGTCATTTAGTTCAGATGTACTAAAAAGTAAACAAGTTTTGGTTCTACAGGATTTGCTTTGATTTACGCTTTTAGATATCGGAATTTTAAAAAATAATCGATAATGGCACTCTTTCATAGTCGCAGCCGGAATATATGTATATCCGATCCCTCTTCTAAAGTGAGTTCTACTTCTGTGTACTATCATATGGGGCTACTTTTGGACCTTGAATAACTTGTTTGCAACATGGTATATCAGCTCGACACATGAAAACTTTGATGAGATGTGATAGGCAATGCAAATCAGAACAAAACAATCCGGATAAGTGTTGTTGAATAATATAAGTACTTCTCAAAGATCGAGCCTTTGCAGCCCACTTTGCCATATGTTTTGATTTCATTGTGGTATAGAAGTGCGGAGGGGGTTCCAGGAACTTGGAGCAGAGTACTGCAATGGCCCTCTACTTCTAACATGACCCCTGGGAGGAGTGAGGAGGAGACCCGAAGGGCAACTAGATCCCAACGACTATATGCCCACGCAAGAAAGGGTTCCTTAACAATTCTAGATGGAGCACCGGCTAGCCAGGCCATAACTCGGAGATCCGAAAGATCCAATTGATCCCCAGGAATGCATCCTGGAGTTCAACCAAGGCAAAGAAGAAATCTTTCTAAAGTGCACAGTCCATAGCAACACACCAAACGCCGTCGCTTGGTCATTCAACCCTGGAACATATGAAAGAAAATGACGGGGAAGAAATTAAGTGGTAATAGAGGAACCACCCCAGAATTCACCTATCGAACTGAGGTAAGCACGAAAAAATCTTAAGAGTGGTCCGCAACACGGAAATCGGGATCTCCCAAATACGAGCCATCCCGCTGGGCTTTTCATCGGTAACAGATCCACCAGAATACTTGAACCACTGTTTTGCTATACCCACATCAGTAGGCATGTCTTGAAATGTGAAGAGTGAAAGTTTATTGGAGATGGCGAAGCGCAGTTTTCTATTAAACTCTATCTTGTAATTCCTTCTGGAGCATTGACAGCTACAATTTAATGCCTGAGCTTACTACATTCACTGCAATGAAAACTAAGATCAAGTAGAAGTACACGTTTATAGCTACCATCTTGTGACGAGACAATCTTCTAGATTAACATCGTGAAATGGCTTCCTGAAGCAAATGTAACTCAAGGAAATTAAGTACACGATAGCTTCATTCCAACAACAGTCTGATAGTGTGATCTTGCGTCTTAAAGAAACTTGATTGAAAATCGTTCAAACTAATTCGAATTGCATCCTCATACTGTAATAATGGGTTCCAGCTCTTGATTGTAGACAGACATGGTCAGATGTACGTAATTGTTCTTGGCTGTCGGGAACGATATCAGAGTATACGCTTTAGGCGATGGACGAACATGAACTGATTACTCTTAGAACTGTATTGAGAAAAAAAAAGATACTTTTATCGACATGATCATCAATGTAAAATGTTTGGAAGAATTACTTCTAGGCTAACTGGGCAGAGGTATATAAATCTTTTTGAGGTGTTATAAAGCTATTTACACAATAGCCTAGGAAGCTGACATTCAAGATCCAGCTCTCTTTCTTTCATGACAAGTTTCAGCGTTTTCATTCCAATATCAGGATATATCGACATTTATGTTCTGACTATTCTGGAGTAGTGTAGTACATCTTACTTTCACAACGGTATGTCCAGCAATAGACAAAGGGTCCTTCCATTTGTCAGAATTAAGATAAGAGTGATCAACTTTGGGTGAGTCAAACCTCGTATTCTTGCAAGTGTTGAGGTGGGGTAAACTGTGACATTGGAGTTGTAACTCTTCTGAGAGTCTGTTGGCCATGGGGTTTTATAGGTTCAAATTTCAGAAATACAGGGTTACCACAAACAATCTTTTGGATTTTGAACATGTGTAACTTGTGTTTAATAAAACTAAGACACACGACTCTAGTACCCTTGGGGAAACTCAGAAAGTTTTGATCATAGCATTACAGTTGGCAACAAGGTAGCATAATGATGTACAACATTACGCATTGTTGAAAGTTGGAAAATGACTGGCACAGGGAATAGGAGAGTGCTCTGTATTCTCGATTACCATGTTAAGCTGTAATTGTTCAAAGACAATTTTGAAGAAGACTTGATATAGATCCACCCAGTTCGTATTTGATATCCCAAAAGTAACAAGTGCTTTTTGAACTAGTCCTAAATAATCAGTAATCCTGTCACTTTTCTATTCTTATAGGTGATCCAGCGTGACTTTGGTCAAATCTTGCAACCAGGATTAGGAGAATAAATGACCTGTACGTATTTTAGGCCTAATTTACATGTAAGATACATGTAATGTACAAAAGTATATTCTGCAAGAAGTAAAACACTTAATCGGTATTGATTTTGACAACCTAACGTCAATTAATTCATTCTTTTTAATAAAATAGTGGCATACAAAAAGTCTATACTTCCCAACTCTTTGATTATTAGTTATTTAACACGTGCAGTTTGGAACATTACATTAAATCGGTATTAATGATGGTGTGAAAGTAATATTTGCTTTAAACTTATACTATATAAAGGGGTTTATCATCTACTGATTTAAAATAACTTATTCACTTTTTTCTAAGCAGCAAACTATTGCTGTTTTCTGATCTGTTTCTAATGACAAAGAATATTTATCTTTACAAAATGTGTGCACGGCGGTGGCGTGGCCGAGTGGTTAGACCGTTCGTCTATCACAAGGCTCGATCCCAGGGACCCATGGTGGTATTCGTGGTGGGTGAAGTGGCTTCTGGGCTGGTTTTTCCCAGTTTCTCCGGTTTCCTCCGCCACTAATTCCACCAACCGCTCCATCTCGATTCATCCATTTCACCTACAGTCTCATACCTGGTACTGGGTTGACCACCCGTTTCCAGGTATTCACTCTGTCCGGTCCAAAGGTTCGTCTGCTCCTCATCAGGCATCTGACCCTAGGCACAGGCGTGTAAGCCCTAGGGGGTATAAGTCCTCCATGCTGGAGAGTAATCAGATGAAGAAAAACAACAGAATATTTGCATAAGAATTTGGTCCTTGTTTGATTTCAAAACAGATTCTTTTATATAAATATTTCTTGAGCTCCACTTTCTATCATTGTGAATTTAAAAATTTGATAGAACTCTTCACACTCAGGTTATCTAGTCAATAATAATTACACATGTGATCTTAAATTTTAAGTGAGTAATAAGTAAATATTTATTTCTTCGACTTTTCAAATGAAAGACGATTTCTGTTAACACTGTTGACAAAAGAATAGTTGGAAAATATCCTCTCGGTGTGCAGAAGAAGCTGGAATGTTCAATAATTTATTAGCCAAATCTGCTAGTTTGGAATGGTGCCATTTAGCAAAGAACCAGAGTTCTTTCAGCTGATGTAACTGCTTTGCCCAAAATTTCACCAAATATTCCAGATGTTTCTCGATACTGTTGAAAGCTGACGACGTGCATCGCATCCAATGTTTCCAATTTAAATCATTCCAATTTATCATTATGTTCTTCAAATATTTATGAGTTTGCTGACAGGAATCTAAGAGTGTAGTTGTATTATTTACTTGTGAAAGATACGAAGAGCGACTTTATTGATGTTTAAAAGTTATTGAATTTATGGTTAGACGCCACTGTTCACATAGGTATTTAGTATCTCGTTGAGAGCACCAGCAGTGGCCACGGTAAGACTAACTCTAGAACCACCGTTAAGATAAAACTCGGTATTGCTGATCGGTTTTTTTTAAACTTTCAGAATTTAATTTACTTTTGGTGAAATGTGATTAAATGTCACCATGGGGAAGTGCACTGAAAAATAGCATTTTCTAGCTCCACCAGTTCCAATGGTTCGTCCACCTCCAAAGTATCTTCGACTGTCATGTATGAAGTAGAACGGGAACATATTGAAAGTATAGCTTCTTCTACTGCAGATGCTTCTATAAGCTTGAAGGCATTCTTTTTCTGTGCTTTTAAAAACCTTTTAACAGGTGCAACATCTAGCACAGTTTTGTAATCAACTTTCATATTAACCATATTGACTTCTCCATAAAATTTGTGACCTTCTATCGTATAGATTCATAATAGATTTTGTCACCAAAGAAAAAACTGATGTTAATAGTTCATATCTACCAAGACACTGTGTTTTTGGTTGAGGCACCTCGTAGTTATCCTTTTCAGTTCTCACAAAGAAATTCTGGACTCTTCACTTTAATTTTTTGATTAACTGTATGCGCTCCTAAGGGGGAAAAACCATTAAGAACTTTTTGGATTGTTTCTCAAATAGCTTGGGGTTTTCTCTTGTTTCTGAATAGCAGACAACCCTTGGATTAGCAGCTCAGTCAGTGCAATATGGTTACGAATTCATGACTCAGTTACAGTTTACAGCATGATACATCAATGGTCACCTCTCATTACATTTCTTTACATCACAGGTCATAACTCATAACACTACACTTTACACTAGCTATTAGCTGACACAGTATTTCAAGAACACAACCTCAAGTAAGGTAACTAGAATTTTATGTTCTTGAAGTATAAAATGAACTGTATAAAGCTTTGTTACATATTTTACATTTATTACATGTTATTTATGTAGTTTAGATAGCCCGTTTCTATCTATAAAGACGCAACAAAACCTGCAACTAAGATTTTCTCATGTAAGTACCTAGACCATGAGAAGTCTGGTATGTAACAGTATGATAGAGGTAGTCTTTTAGTCCTAGAGATGGTAAGTTCCATTGCCTTCACTAGAGCTTACCGTGACCTGATTGGCGATTCTGGTCACCCCACACTGGAAGACATCTTTGAGAGACAGTCGAAACACGGCACGATGTTCGTCTACCTCTGGATGACATGCTCGATCTGCAAACATGTGATTTCAAATAACTACATAAAACGTATACAACACCTCTGGTATCATTAAGAGATTAGGATTAAAAGCTGCTCGCGGCAGATTAAGTACAGAATTCGCTAACCTCAGCACCGTGGAATTTGGGTTGAAGCTCTAAGCTATTTGCTCCTATTCAGAGAGCAAGGTTATTTTCCTTCTTTTTGTTTATGATACACTAATATGATACACAAACAAGGGGTAAATCTGTCACCAAATCTGACAAGAAAACAACAGTTATCAGAATGGATGCTGATGGGTGAGGGGACTTAGAATTGCAAATTCTAATTCATTGAAGGGTCAAGCAACCTTTATATTGGAATTTTCCATCAAAAACTTCTAGTTTTCAGTACAGTTTCGTGTCTATAATCTCACGACATGTAACTTACTAAGTGGGTTCTACAGCAATACAAATCTTAACACTAAATACTAGATCTTTTTTACAGGAGAACAGATTTCGTAGCATAAATATCTGTAACAATCACAACATTGTAAAACTCTTAAGTGTATCACTTCAAGGAATTCGCTCTTCCATGAGAAGCAGGTAACAAAAGCATTTAGCTGAAACATGTAAGTGTAAATTGCACCTCGGCATTTATGAAAACAGTTTTCTTTAAAACGCCGCCGCAGTTATTACATGAAAGAGACAATGCAATAAAGATAGTGCTCTGGACTACAAGCTTCCGCACCTTTCCATGAATCCTCAGAATAATTAGAAATGGACGGGTTCCCAAGAACAGCTAAACAATTATTTTTTCCGCAGGTGACACAAACATATTATGCACTAATGAGGACTGAAATAATGAGCTATGGGAAGTACTTTGCATTAAATGAGCAGTCCTTGATGACAACGAGGCTACTTTCTTTCATCCTGGTAGATAGCAAGAGATATATTTTTAATGTTTTACTATTTATATATCACGTACGCGTATATTTGTGTTATAAAATCATCTTGCGAATGATACATCAGAGCGTTGCCATATAACTTTTTAGAAAAAGCTCTGATAGACACGTTTATACGCAGTTTGGGCTACAAACTATTACGAGGGAAGTATCCCAACTTGAGAGGCCCAATTTCTTTCTAAATCGATATAGACCGAGAGAGCCAATGAAATAAGAACCGGCTGCGCAGTGTTTTCCCTACTTGCATTATCGGCGCTTGTTGCGGTCTGTGTCTATCACAAAATGACGGAGGTGCAATTATGTGTTTTCCAAACTACTTTCTACCCAATCCGATGTTGTCTATTGCTTTTTTTTTTTTTTTTTTTTTTTTTTTTTTTTTTTTTTTTTGGGTGTAAGAACCTTCCTTCTCTTTCAGGCTTCTTAGACTAAACACTTCCTGAGGCCTGAACTTTATATGAAGTGTATGGATTGTTGCAGACCTGGCACTTTTACAGTCACAAATCTTTCTGCAAATCGTATTTTCACTTGACCAAAAGATTGAATAACATGATGAGAGAAGAGTAGAGCAGAGGAGAGGAGAAAAGAAGAGAAGAAGAGGAGAGAGAAAAGGAGAGAGAAGAGGAGAGAGAAGAGAGAACGGAAGAGAAGAGAAGAAGAGAGGAGAAGAGTGGAGGAAGGGAAGGGAGAGGAGAGGAGGAAGAAAAGGGAGATGAGGGGAGGGAAGAGGAGAGTGGAGAAGAGGAGAGAAATGAAGAGAAGAGAGGAGAGAAGAAGAGAAGAAAGAAGAGTAGAGAGAACAGCAGAGGAGAGAGAAGAGGAGATAGGAGAGGAGAGGAGAGAGGAGGGAGAAGAGGAGAGAAGAGAGGAGAGAGAAGAGGAGAGGAGAGAGAAGAGGAGAGAACAGAAGAGAAGAAGAGAGGAGAAGAGTGGAGGAAGGGAAGAGAGAGGAGGGGAGGGAAGAGGAGAGGAATGAAGAGGAGTGGAAAAGAGGAGAGAAAGAAGAGGGGAGAAGAGAAGAAGAGCGACGAGAAGAAAAGCAAAGAGAAGGAAAAGAAGATAAATCTATGAGCTGATAAACTCAACTTCTAGAATAACTTATACAGAATACATGATATAGAGGGCGATTTTAAAATTTATTTAATCAAAATTTGACTTCACCCGACGTTTATCGGTGACTTCAGGGTTCGTGAATTACAGTCAACTAAATGACTAGAATCAATGAGTATTATGATATAAGAACATTATTGAAGTGTTCATATGTAGCGATATTTATACTCCCCGAAAGAAATAGTTACTAAACAAAATATTAATGATGATGCAGGATTTTTAAAGAATCTTTGATATCAATTACTATATCATACTGGACACGGTCCCACAGGCGGTGAACATTAAGAGATGTAATGATTGGGAAATAAAATTTATGAAGGAAACGTTCCAACCTAGGATTAGAGTACTTTCATACCAATTGCTGCTTATGAGTACTGAGGAAAAATTGGAAAAAGAATTTTGGTCAGTGAGGACGGTCAATTCGGTATTTGAATCGCACCTCACGAGACTGTGTCTTAGTGACCTCGACTATCCATATTGAAATGGAGACTGAGGGGATTGAAGGATGCAAGATTCTATCTTTCTTTCGTTTATTCCAAGAAAGAAAATGCTTTGCATTGTACAACATAGTGACCTGAACTAAGGGACAGCGATGGTTGCATGTCATCAAATGAAGCGACTGTAGGAACTAAGCCGTTTTTATGAGACCCGCTTTTCTTCGTCATCGTGTGTCTAACGCCACGCTCTGTCATTTTATGAAGCATTTGGTCAAGCACAAAAGCGAACTTAATGCCTGTTATTACAAGCCACACGCATTTTAAACGTCGTGGTACAAACGTAGGTCCTTCAGGTGAAAGGGTCACGCTAAAGTAATTGCACGTTGTGAATCTCAAGGACCGCAGTATTTGTCTTCATGTTCTGCAAGCGTCACGTTTACCTTACGGGTTTTTGTCTCTCATCGATGTTCAGGACACTGGGACATCGCTATGGCTATCGGCTTTTCCTGAAGAGTGTTTCTCTTTGTATTGTCCAATTATTCTGGTCCTAAGGTCATAAGTTTCTCATGTGTTCGCATTAAATGAGGTCTATGCTCTTCCACAAATGCATGGAACTATGACAGCCACGAGGGTTTGATGGGGCCAATCTCTGGCCACTATTGGAGCTACGTTAAAGGGAGGAGCCATGCTAAAAGTGGGAAATGAGAAGAAGAAATTAACAACTTAGAGGTGTAAATTACTGACTCAATCTGACCTTATTGACTCAAGCAAACTCACATCAATCAGGAAAGGCATACCTTGATAACAATAACAACAGAACTTTCTCAGGCCAAACCGAAAACTCCATATGACAAAGCACCGTATAGAAAGGTTAAAAAATAATATCTACACGTTGCAAATCATATTCTTGCTCTGATGGCGCAATACTTCCCGTTTAAGCATTACTGGTTCACTCTTGCCGCTCGTATTTAGCTGATTGAGCGACGTTTTTGATAAAACCCAGTAAAATATGACAACATAATACTGTAATTGATCTACAAGGGTTCACTAAATTTACTACCGAAAGCCCAGTCTTCACCGAAGACAAAGCTTAACGTCAATTAAGGGTTTTTTCCTTATTACTCAGCAGAACATAGTGCCTGGTGTCTATTCATGATGACACGATAAACAAAGAGGCAGAAAGAAAGTTGGACAGATGACTTGGAATCTTTGTTACATACCAGCACATCTTGTTTACGCATGAGTTCAAATGCACATTGTCATCTCAGTAAGTTGTTAACGAAGAACGCTGATTTTTGGAATGCAAACTTCATGAAAAATTTATTTCCTTTCCTGAAGCGCCAGAACATTTTAGGGACTCAAATGATATTTGTATGACCGGTTTTGGGGGCTCCATTTCCATTCTTGAAAATTTTTCATTGTAGACTAGTGCTATTGTATTGCGATTTTTGACATGTATGCCTCAAATATAATATAATATTGTTCCATCACATTTTTAGTATAGAGCGTGCTTATTAAAGCTCATGATGCAGCACTTAATTCTACCCAAAACTTTTGGAATAATCATAAAAAGGGTGGTATATTTTTAACAGGCAGTACTATTCCTGCATCCTTCATCCACTAAGCATGGCTTTGGAGATTGAGCTCATGGAAGCACCGAAAAATTTAATCCACAACCTAGGCAACAACGAATGTTAAAAGAGACACGCGCCAAAGAATCGCAATGACACCGAAGTCAAACAGTTAATTTCTGCCGATGGCAAGTGGTATTCATGTATAATCATTTTAAAGGACACAGAAAACAGGACTTGCTCCGGAATTCAATTGGCAAGTTCCAGATTTCTCTATTTACTTCAAGTATTTTCATCTTGAACCCAAATTAAGGAAACTACTGGAGGACAGCGGCTTAGTAATGGCGGCGGAGAAAAATAATTTAAATTAAATAAATGACTAATTAATCAAGAATTCCTGAGGGTATATACATGGTGTTTAACACCCTGGAAATCTTGGAATATCCTGGAAACCACCTTGAATTTAAAATTGCACCTTGAAAATTTGGAATTCACCTTGACTTTGAAAAGCTCTCCTTGAATTTTTCTAAAACACTTCTATGTTACATTCTGAGGTCACACTTGCGCACTTATGCTGCTCCGGGTACGATAGGGATCGTTGACACTCTTGCGCATGTCCTATGCCAGTCTTCCACTGCGCTCCTTCCGAGCAAGGTCGAAGCTACACAGACTTAACCCGCCAGTAGCAATACAGTTTGTTCACCAGCTCACTTATTTGTATTTTTATACAAGTCTGAGAAAAAGGAAAATGTTGTGTAGGTCAAATCTTATAGATTAAATAAATGTGTCCCTTGGAAAGAATATTGCTCATAATAAGGATAACATTCCATGTTTTGTTCTGATAAAACCTTTTTAATAATTGGTATAATCCTTAGATCTAAAGTATTTCCAAGAATGACTGATTTCTCATAACAAAAAAGTGGGACTTCAAATTCAGAGGTAGCCTACACCGTAGTGCACCCTCTTTTATCATTTAGCTACATATATAAATGGGGGTGTGGTAAGCAATGATATCATTAAAGAGAATATATTCTGGAGTTCCTTTCTAAATTTTAACTCCATCTCATGGAGATTCCCTAACCTTGAAAGAAATACTGTTTCTTAGCAACCTTGCACTAATTCCTGTTTGTGTTTTGGTTGCTAATGAACGGAGGTAGTATAAAATGTGGGAATACTTACCCGGGTAGTTTTTGAGTTGATCTAGATACACGTCGCCGGTGCTCTCTGTCTTCACCACCTCTACTTGCATCGTATCTTCTGTACATCGTACCTTGTAGTGCACTGCAACAAAAAACAGAGAAATGTTAATTAATTAGGAACAACCTTGGTTTCACGCTGCACTATATGCACCACCGAGCATTACACGACCAAACACACATTACACGGCCTAATAGCAGTCGTAGAACATAGAATGAAAGTAGTTTCACTTCGTTGTGGGTGGAAAAAAGAAAGAAAAGGTTTCACGAGTTGGATTACCACAGCTTAAGCCCTTGTACGTGATCAAACTTGTTTTATGAATTTATAAGAAAAATTGCCAAATATTTTTCAATATTTAAATTTAACACGGTTGATAAGAATGCTTGATAACGTAATAAATGTGTATTTACACTTTGTCCTTTTGCCAAACTGAAGCCCTCCGGAAAAGATTGATAATTTACCACGTGCAAAGTAATTTACTATCAGCATCACGGTGTGAACAATTTGCTATGAAATATGGCTCTTTATGTAATTACGTTTTTTTTACCTGTAATGGCCTATGAAATCAGACTGGGATTAGCAAATACAATGGAAATAATAGCAATTGATGGATTAACCACAATATGTAACATTGCATTAATGAATTATTATATTGTTGCGGCGGCCGCGCGCAGGAGGATATTAAGTGTGGGACTTATGACGGACGAAGCGGCGCTGGGGCGGGTTTCCTCCGGGTTCACCGGTTTCCCCCGCCATCCCATTCTACCAGTGCTCCATCTTCATTCCATGTATTACAGTGTCATCGCCTGAGGTGCCGCATATAGTAAAAACGGGCGTTAAACACTACATGAAAAGCACTGCCTTTGTAAACACAAGCGACAAGGGGCGGCTCAGAAGAAATCCCGTTGTACAAATCTACAAGCTTTCCAAGTGCAGAGACTTGTCTGTCCTAATTATGAAGTACCTACTCAAACCATTTACAAAATATGCGAACCCTTAGACTTTTATGGGTTGAACAACATTCATCAGCAAATATTATATATTATATTATACATTTTAAGTTCTTATAAAATGTGAATTATTTTATTTATACAATAATATACGATTAGTTAAGAGACTACGCATATAGTGGAGCATGCAGAGAGCATATAACAGTGGTGCCAACCGAGGGGACATGAGGTTTAACCCTCCCCTTGTTTTGTTCCTTGGTAAGGGGCTTCTATTCTCTTAGCACTGTCTCGCCGTAAAGTCCCACCATCTACACCACACAGTGGTGGAAGGGAAAGTACGAGAATGACATTCAGGCCGCAAGTTGGCATCTTTATATGACGATGAAATATATGGCTGGGCAAACGTTATAATCAAAATCAACGATTAAAAGTCTCTTAGTTTCTACAATCAATAGAAATCGAAATAAGGGAACGACTTATATCTTAAGGTTTGTGACACGAATGGTTTCGGAAATTGAGGAACGAAAATAAGACTGTGTTGAAGGAAAGATGTCCTTATGTAATAGTAGGTAGGATGAGATCACTTTATTAGAACGTTCAGGTACAGATCATTGGAGGAATCTATTGATTTGTGGCAAATTGCTAAATAGAAATAAGGAACTGACAGTGACAAAACCTTTTAAAGACCAATCAGCACTGAGAAGTGTGTGAATATTTTATGGAATATAAGAAATAAATGGAAGTAGTCAGTGAACAGGACGGTGAAAGGATGAGACTTTTGCAGGTTAAAGGATTGATTTTGCAATTGCTGTGTGTTTGTGTGTGGTCTAGTGGATGGCTAGAGCCAATACCAAACACTGTATAAATCAGGGATACTCTTCCACAACTGCTGGAGTTGCCCTACTAATGCAGGAAGTTAATGAACTGACGTCATGAGATTGGTGAGAAAGAAGGGCGAGTCGACCGCAAGTGGCTTCATTTCTTTGTCAACACCGCCGACCACGAGGAGCGGAACGATACCTATTGAGGACATGTCAAGATGCCACAGTGCCACGATTCTTCATGAAACAGTGCATGAAGAAGAGTTCTGTCCTCACGTGCAATACAGTAGCTTTTCCATCCGTGAAGAAACCTAGATCGCAGTGGTTCGGCGAAGATGAAAGTCACCAGCTTCGGCATACCACTTGGATGACTGACAGATGGAATAAACTGACGTGTTACATAGTACTTTCTCTATCCACTATCGTTTAATTTTATATAGCTTCTACAAAATATTCTTACAACTACGTATATTGTCTACTTCATGTTAATCGAGTTAAACCTATGACCTAGTTGTCGACGGACCCTTAAACCTCACTCACTCATTCACTCACTCACTCACTCACTCACTCACTCACTCACTCACTCATTCACTCACTCATTCATTCACTCATTCACTCACTCACTCACTCACTCACTCACTCACTCACTCACTCACTCATTCACTCATTCACTCACTCACTCACTCACTCATTCACTCACTCAATGGGTCACACATTCACTCACTCTCACTCACTTATTCACTCAAACACTCACTCGGTCACTCACTTGGTCACTCACTCGAGTTAAACGTTTAAAGAAATAGTTTCCTTAGACATTTCTTCATATGTACTACGGGGATAAAAAGTCTAATTGAGAGTCAGATGTTTTAAAAATTGTTCTTGACATGCCATTACATCAACAGAAACAACTGAATATTAACAGCATTTTAAGGGGTTACGAAATGGTTTTGGAGTCCAAAAATTCGATTTCTGCATTATTGTTTTATATGAAAGTAATCAAGTTTTTTTTTCGTTATGTCGTTTAAATTATCTTGATATCTATCCTAGAAGTACTTGTATTAAAAAATATAAATGTCTGCACACACTACTTCGTCTGCTTGAATCTATTGATGTTTCAAGTTTAGAGCTGATTCCTCTAAGTTTAACTTTTCCTCACACAAGGGACATTTTCTCAGTTATTAATTAATATGTTTGAGCTGAAATTTTCAGAACTTGCTTGTGCAGGTGTTTTATATACCATGAAACAATACTTTTGAAAATAACTGACATTTGAAAAATTATTAAAAAGTACATATGTAGGGAAAGTTGTCACAAGCAGCATTTATTCTTCAAACACTTTCAATTTTTAACAAAAGCTAAAAGTTGTTACACTTAGAGCACGTGGGAATTTCAGCTTTCTAGGTTGTACAGTTACTTAACATTTTGTTTATATACGGCGCATTTCACATTGTCAAGAAGGGCATTCCGTGCACCTTAAAAATTTGAATTTGAAAAATACAAACCAGTAATAACAGATATATCGGAAATGGCTGATGTCGAACATTTTTTTTAGAATAAACTATGGTTTAAAGAGATCTAAATTTTTCTGGTAAATATCTGTTACAGAAAATTATATATAACAAATTATTCCCAATAAATAAACAAAAATACAGATTTTGAAAATACCTTTCTTTTCCTTGGAGTAGGACATTCTATTAAACATGTTGATGACAGTTCTGTTATTTATCCGAACTTAAAAATAAGCGGAAATGTTTGCCTTTGATTCTATTATATTTACATATAGTAAAATATCCGAAAGTACTTACCTCCTGTATTAACGAAATAATTACAAGCAACAAGGAAAGCTACGAATACAAAATGCGGGTGAATACAAAATAAATTCCTCGATTTGTTAGATAATATTCAGCGCCTCTCAAGTAGATAGAAATAAATATCTGCAGCCGCTTGGACACGAACTTTACTACAAGTTTACTTCTCAATGATACGTGGAATGTATTTGGAAGATATATTTCTCTAATCCGGTTGTTATGAAAAATCACTTAAACCAGTGGCATGCAACCATTTCAACAATGCGACTTCACTTTACAACCTGCAAGAACTGCCCCAACGCTTCTTCAGTTATTAAAAATGCAGGATGTACAGAAGTTTATTATAGAGATTTTAAATTTATATCCTTCCTCTGATATATACGATATAATTTTGAATCATAACTTGAATCGAAGGACTGTTGAGGTTTGAATTTTATATGAGTAGATTTTGTGACCTCTTCTGGTAACAACATTAGTAAGTGATACTCTATCCCAACGAGGATGTCTTTATAACGAAAGAGCACTGAACGACCGTGTGTCCGATGAAATTGTGAAGACTCAGAATGGCTATAATATCCCTGCGGCGGACGAGTCGAGAACTTGCAATTCCAATATAATAATAATAATAATAATAATAATAATAATAATAATAATAATAATAATAATAATAATAATAATAATAATAATAATAATAATAATAATAATAATAATAATAATAATAATAATAATAATAATAATAATAATAATAATAATAATAATAATAATAATAATAATAATAATAATAATAATAATAATAATAATAATAATAATAATAATAATAATAATAATAATAATAATAATAATAATAATAATAATAATAATAATAATAATAATAATAATAATAATAATAATAACAACAACAACAGCCTGAAGGTGTCTAGAAAACGGGCTACCGCTACCTACAGACCTATCTGAGTTGAGACGGGAAATTATTGCAACAGTAAAAGTAATTACACCAGGCATGCTATCGTCAGCATGATAAATGGGCTACCTGCTGGATCCCATATTCAACACTTACAATTTGAGTTATGGTAACTTCTACAGTTTGTCTTCGTTTAAGTTATTTAAAATTATATTTGTACCCAGAGAAAATATATAGTTTAAAACTACTATAATCAAAACTAGATTATTACCCAACGTTTTTGAAGCATGTCAATTATTACCACTGTTCAGAGCAAGCACGAGCCTTGAATTCACGTAGGGTGCTGAAATTGAAAAGGCGCTTGAATTACTTGCGAAAATATTGACTGGCTGGATGCCTACGTGCCATACACTCATAGAGAATCGTTATGGAATTGAAACTTGTTCACGTTGGGTTTTGATTTCTGCTGAATGAAACCTTGTAGTATGTCTATGAGGTGATTGGTTTGTGATCGTGCTGCGGTTTTGCCTTGGAACTTGAGTTACATCAGCCACATCGTGGCCATGAACTCACAATACTATTTGTTTTAGTCTGTTTGCCATTTGTTCAACTATTTCTCTACTTGCTTATGCTTGTTTAGTTTATAATTCTCCACAACTTTGCGTTTGTTCTGATGGTACTTTGAAAATACAATTATAACAATACTGCAATGTGCCAATATAAATATATTTGGAAAAATTGTAATGATCACTCTCCAAACACCTGAAGTTGTATATCAAAAAATTACATTACACATAAAAGTATTTTTTTCTTAAAAGCTTGTCCTACAGCCAAATATGTAATTCAGCTGTTTCTGAAAGGGTTTATTTGGATCAACATGAAGCAGAGAGGAAATTAAACTTTACCAGGAACGGTTTGGAGCAATAAATGATAGTAGGTAGTAAAACTAATGTGAAGGTAATGCAAGACTATGTTTACTTTCTCTACTGATAAGTAGAAGTATTGTATTCTACTAAAAAATTCGATGCCGAGATTTCACCGGAAATATATGTTTTGAGACCCCCTGGATAAAAAAAGCATTTTTAGAAAAAGGTCCGTGTGTATGTGTGTGTGTGTGTGTGTGTGTGTGTGTGTGTGTGTGTGTGTGTGTGTGTGTGTGTGTGTGTGTGTGTGTGTGTGTGTGTGTGTGTGTGTTTGTGTCTGTGGACAGCATAACTCAAAAACGAAAAATCGGTTAAAGAACAAAGTTGGTATTTAAGTTTAATGTCTTTCAAGGATGCGACACAAGATTTTGAAGAAAATAGCCCCACCCTAAACTACCCTTTACGTGGAAATGTTTTTGAAAATTTTGATTTCCTTGCAAATGGCTCTAACGATTTTGATTAAAATGTCATATGTTTAAGATATTCATATGACAAATTAAATGTATTTTTTTAATTTTCTGACTATAGTTTATGTAGTCCTATTTACTCTGGATGCCTTTTGAATAACTCGTGAACCGTAAGAGATAGACAAAATCTTACTGTACAAAAATGTAGATCTCACTAAAACACACACTTTGTGTCAAAATAATTTTTTTGTAGAGTGAATCATTTCGTAGATATGCCTTGTTATTTGTGCCAGTTTCGGAAAACAAACTTTCGTCTAATGCAACATCGTTGTTCATGTTTTTATATGTTAACCGTGCAAAGAGAACGGAATCTCAAAGCTTAAAAAGATTTAACTATCGCTCAAAGCCTATTGTATTCTCATATTCCCTTTGCACCTACAAGGAAATAACATGAAGATCTAGGAATAATAGTTTGTAAGAATGGTTGGTACAAGAGTAGAGAAAGTCATGTGAGTGCAATACATCAGATTTTTTCTTAAAAGCTTGTCCTATAGCGAAATTGTAACTCAGCTATTTCTGAAAGGGTATATTTGGATTAACATGAAGTAGAGAGGAAATTAAACTTTTCCAGGAACAGTTTGGAGCAATAAATGATAGTAGGTAGTGAAAGTAATGTGAAGGTAATACAAGGCTATTTTTGGCATTATTTTATTTAATTCTCATCACGTAAGGTGTCAATGTCCTTTTGTGCAACGTGGGAAGAGACTTAAAAACCCACGACACATACGTCAACATGTAAAACCCGTTGGAGAGTTGTAAGACCTTTTGAGAATGCTCTGGCTGCTTCTTAAGAAGACTCTTACACAGAAAAACTGGAAACGGACATAGGTTCATGCAGCTTAAAAGGAAAGAAGGCGGGTGAGCTTTGTCGCCTGAGTGCATTTGTACGTGTGGAGTTTAACAAACGCTTCCATTTACTTGCTACGTCTACCTTTTGTATGCAAAATCGACTTAAAGGATGCACTTAACTATAGAAGTGCATCGTGAAATTATATTTGATTAACTTGCTAGTTAGTGTGCATTTCGGGACAGGAGTTCTTATGTGAAAACCGATCAGTTTGCCATCCCGCACAACATACGTTGTCGGTATCTTTTTGGGACATCCAGTATATTTTATTCAAGTACTGTCGACAATTTAAGCAGAAAGGGGGCGTTTAAATGAGCGCACGTGGCCTAAACCTGCCCTAGACCTTTAAAAATGACTGAATCTAACACGTTTTCTTGCCAAAAAATGACTGAAGGTTTGGGGAACATTTATATGCTTCCTCTTCTCAAGGCACTACGACTTTAAAGTTCAATGTCTTAGCCTTTTCAACAATTATTTTCCAGGCATTTCTGTTCTGTATGGTCATTGGCCAGTTTGATATTCTTAATTTTCTCAAATCGTTCATAACATCATATTGCCAACGGATTTTCTGTCTACCAGCTGCTCTAGTTTCCATGGGTTTCCATTTGTATATTTGTATATTGATCTTCCATTCTTTTAACATGTGCAACTCAGCTTAATCTCATTGCCCTAATGAAATTTAAAATATTTTGGTTATGTAATAATTCATTTAATTCTTTATTGGTTTTTATTTTCCAGTTGCCATATATATCCCTAGTGGGTCCAAAATACCTAAATAATATGCATAAACCTAAAAACTGTCAATTTTATAATTTTTTTCGGTAATTTCATCTGTCCCGATATCCCAATGAGTTTAGTCAACACTATTGTATTATAATAGTTGCTACGTTTCTGTCCGTTGTGCTGCATAGATGATTTAAAGAACACAATTATCGGAGGCAAACATGATTCACAAAGGCCTTGGTTTTCACATCTGGTAGTAAAGTTGCAAATTCCAACTTTGTGATGCATGCAATAGATAACGGTAGAGATATTTCTATCATTCCTTCGTCACGAACAATAGAGAATGCTATCTAAATCAAAATTTCAATTTTCAACCAGTTCGACGTCCTGAATAATGACGTTTCCTGATTGATCCTTGCATATATGGAAGGCTTGTCTGATTATGTTACCTTTCCCGCTAAGATCAACATTCTTTATGCGTCTTAAGATCCCGTTGTCGGCTACCGGCTTTTAATCCCATTTTGGGAAAGACCCGATATACTCTGAGACCAGAAACATGTAGCGCTGCCCGTGTTGCAATGTTCGTGTGACCTTAGAGGTCATAGAGGCGCCGATATGACCTTCCAATAACACATGTTCATAATAACAAGTTCCGCATGGCCGAATGGGAGCTGCAGACGAGCCAAATGGGGATTACCTCACTAGGTCATCAGTACTTTACTTACGAAGGTCAGAGGTCGCTGCAGATAACTTCCGCCTTGCAGATGGTGACATAGTTTTCAAAATAGTAATTTATGCAACAGATGGATAATATTGATGATTATAGCACGAGCAACAGTGACTACGACAATTTTCATTACTGTCATATTAAGATAATCCATACTACATTTTATGCAATCTCAGCATTAAAAACTGTAGGGAGTGTAAATAAATAATCAAACCAAACCACCCTGTTTAACCTTTACAATATGTATATTTGAATGCAAACACTTAGAATCTTATGGACTAAAAGGCCCACCTCTGTGGTGTGGGGTTAGTGTGCCTTACATTTAAGAGTTCCTGAGTTCGAATCTTGGTTAGGGTAATTTATCCTATAAGATTTTTTCGGAGTTTTCCCTTATGCCGAGAAGACAAATGTTGGCTAACTTTAAGCTCAGGCTCATTTGAGCTTCATTTCACTCATCCTTCACCATCCTTATGATCTTTAGGTTTCAGGAGATTAAACTTAAAGAAAATACGAAGTTTCTCCAGGTCACACTGAACGACTACAACTGTTTTCAACACTACATTACTTTATACATGCCACTGAATTATCAAGATGGTTGTGAGATATTTTTTCTGTTCTTTAAGTGTGTAGTGTGTTTTTGCAATGTATTATATGTTTTTCAATGTTAAGATATTTTCTACTGTCTTTATGTAATATTTTTGTTTGTAAAATAATTGTTTTTAAACTTATGAAGATTTTAATGTTATAATTAACCGATTGAGATAGCTCGGACAGTGACTTCTGTGGCTTGCATTCGGGAGGTCCAGGTTCGATCCCCGTGGCCAACCTTCCTGACCCGTGTTTTTTTTTCGGAGGTTTCCCCGCGCCCCCTTGAGAGCACGAACCCGAAGCGTTGGGAGAGAAACCGGGCTGAACCAGCCTCCACCAGGGTGCTTCTAACTGGGAAAATGTAGGGACTCTGCTCTCTGTTCTGTCATGGCAACGTTCCGGCTGCCCTTCGGATCCATTCGCCTCATCCCTCCTCCCATCAGATCACGAAAGATCGCCTTTCGGTTGAGTTGCTAAGTCCCTCTTCGCAAGTTGTCATTGAGTCACTGATCCAACTTTGCATTACTTAACTTTCATTATATACCTACTATGCTCAACTGTTTTTACTATTACGCATAAACTACTGCTTTAATGCTAATGTAGTATAATATCAATAATGGCTAGTGTTCAAAATATTATTGTTCATTTGTTATTTCCGATGCTCTGTATTAAAAGACAATGCAAGGCTACATGCATTTTACATGACCTAGTTGTTCACGCGACCTAAAAATAATGATTATATAACTCGACATCCACAGTGACATTAGTGAAAACGTCTTCATATGTTATGTCAGCTTCCCTCCCTACGTGTCATTTGTTATTACTTGGTGTGTTGAAGCGATAAACAAGGCACCATTTGTATGCATTGCTTTCCTGGGAGAGAAGTGGTAGGCGTAATACCATGACAAGTAACTACAAGTATAAATCCATATTTTAATTATTCTATTATTTAATAACGTACAGAGCATTTTGCATCTTCGTTGTTCAGAGGAAGGAATATAACAGAATAGTTTCATCTGCTCCCTATTAGTCGGTCTGGGTGGCTCAGTTGGTTAGACGCTGGTCTACTGATCCCAAGGTCCCGGGTTCAAACGCGGCCCAGATCGATGGTTAAAAACAACAGATCCATGTCAGTGGATTTAATGGCATCTAAAAGAACTCCTGCGGGACGAAATTCCGGCACACCGGCGACGCTGATGTGATCCTGGCAATTAACAGCGTCGTTAAACAACAAAATTTTTTTGCTCCCTATTAGCCACGGTAATTTGGAATACGTTATTACTATAGGAACCATGACATTGTTGTTATTAACTGGCGTACCATAATGATCAAATTATGCACGATATTAAATACAATAACAACCTGTCTGCAGGTAATGCCAAAATTGCACTAACGAATTTTAATCGGGGACATTCGTTTCTTACAGGGATTCCCAAATGATCAGTCGCACATAGGGCACAGTAAAAACTTTGATTGCCAGACTTATATACTTATACTGTCACTAATGTTAAAAAATGATTCTTACGAAATTTTATTTTGTGGAAGAATGAGTAGAGAAATTCAACGCATCAGATATGGCTTAAGCGATAGTCAAATCATTTTCATTTGACTATCAAATTTCTTTACAGCAAAGATTTCGCATGACCCAATTGGTTTAACCCATTGCACATAGGACTCAGTAAAAAGTTCGATTGCCAGACGTATTAACCATGCTAATCGCAGAAATGGTTTTATCTTGGTATTTTCTTGAGGAGAGGGGGATGAAATAGACTTAATCGATAGTCAAATCTTTTAAAAACGGCTTCGAAATTCTGTTCTCTTTGCATAGGTGCGTTGCGTTGTTGTTTGCTTATAGTTGAGGAATACGGTTATATATTAGGGAGATGAGCTAACGACGTTGTCTAAATATCGTTTCTTTCTGTGTGGTTGGTAACGCACATTGTTTACTAGTGCACCATTCCTAGGTGGCGCGTTTGCATTGAGTAGCAGGCGCATCGAGTTGGGAGGTGTAAACAGTATAAGGGTGACCTAACCACGGGTTGGCAGTGGTGTGAAAACATAAATACAAGTGAAGTGAAGCGAAGTGAAAGTAATAAGAGGGACTCGTAAAGACTATCATTCAAGGTGGTTCAAGAAGGCAGTTATTTTACTCAGTTACTTAACATAACACTCAAGCGAGAGTGTTCAGGGTTGAAACTTCAGTCTAGTGCCATTTGTACATGAAGCAACTGAGTCAAAATGGGTTGTCGATTTCAACTGGACCAGGCATGGTGCAAAGTAAATATTGGCGTGCAAGAGTGTCCAAAAACAATTCTTCTCACCCTGGTAAGTGGCTTATACATTGTTTCAGCCTACTCTATTAACACTTTCAATGGATAATTACTGTGTCAGGATGCTTTGTCATTTGTGTATTAAGAAAGCTGTTTCAAAGACTATTTTACGCTAAATTGTATCCAGCCCCTAAAATGCAAGAAACTGAGACAAAAGCAATGAAAAGGAGCTATTATGAAAATGAATTTTGCTCTTAGAAAATAAATGTAAAAATGGGGGAAAGAATTTGAGGCTGAGATTTTTTTAAGATATATTGGAAGGTACTGTTTACATAAGATCTTAAAGAAAGTCTGCTTTTGCATTTAGAGGATTGTCAGATATCATCAGTTAACACGCCAACATGCCTAAAACTTGAACACTATCAACTTTCTTGTAGATAATTACATATCTGATTAGCCTAATTCTCTTCTACATTATGGGCCGAGCAGTCGTTTGAAAACACTCCAACGCATGTGAGGGGTTTCATAGAAAACTCAATGCTTCATTTTACAGCACACATCGATAAGTTCAGTTGCAATAAATTGTGGGGTCTTTAAATTTAATTTACTCAAAAACCGTTGAATCGATCGAAATACGCTAAAGGAAAAAGTTGTCGTTTATTCAATTTTTTATGAATATAGCCATAAATCAAGAACCTTCAATCAATAATAATTCAGCCAGGTGATGATAAATTGTTTTGATAAAAATATTTTTCTAGAAAACTATAAACTTTTCAACATTTTGGTATTAGTCTTTCTTGTTATTCACAACATGAGAAATTCACTGTTAAAGTCTGACGGATCATTTCACTTCCATTCTGTATGTGGTTGTATTTAAAAGTATAACGCTCCAGCGGTCGAAACAGTTACGTAAGCAATTTGGCAATATGCCTTTACCGACTGTTAATCATCATCGTATGAAAGTAGAAGAGGCGCGAACGACACCACGCAGAAGTAAATTAGAGTTACAACCGTCTTTAATTAATTTCATTTGCAATTCCATTTCAATTAAAGGTTTCAAACTATGTTTAACATTATTTTTTTCAAAGCCCAATGCTAATCTCTCATATTTACGGTATTACATATTATGGTGTGCTTCGTTTTCCGCGTAACGCGGGAAGTTAATGACGTCATATGTTTACATCAAGTTTGGTTCTAAGAGTGGAGGGGTTATACTTCCTTTCTCTGATTTTAGAGCGCTGAGACACATGCTACCGACCTTCTACACAGAGCTCTACTATTTGGGTTTACTGTTTGTTAAGAATGGGTTGGCAGTAAAGTTTATGCACTTAAAATTACGATGAGAACCAGGAAATTCAAAGAAAGTAAAAGCTTCATAATATGCAGTGCAGTCGCGTAACTTTCCCTTTTATGCTTGCACTAGTCAAAACAGTAAGTTGCAAATAAAGCACGCTTTAATATTTTAATATGCATGTGTAGAAGTGTCGGATATTCTTAATAACTTGTGAGAGAGATGGCTCCAGGTTAACGTGTGGGACTTACATTCGGGAGGTCCCTGGTTTGATTTCCGACCGTATTAATCACAGGGGTTCTCGGAGTTTCTTTGGGTTGTAGGTAAGTGCTTGGAAGCTCTTTTCATTTATTTATGGTCGGTCTTTAACTGCCATGGTTCTTAGTGACCCATTCTAAATTGGGCGTGAAAGATCGCTTAATTTTGCTTCTTTACCAGGCTCGGGTTTGAACCTGCGACCTCGGTAATCACTCTGGTTTCTATGGAAACTATTATTTTCAACATTTTAAACCCCAGATCTTAGCTACTTAAGAGTCATCATTTGTGTGTCACGAATACGAGGTTCGCTTGTGGTAGATATACCGGGAAAACGTGAATTGGAGGTAGAATTTAAGCCTATGCCGACATGTTGCCATGGTAAGAGTAGCCGCACATAGAGCGAAATATCCGTGGTTCAAATCCCGGTTATAGCATTGTATTTTACATTTCCGGTTCTACCTTTTAAAATGAAACTTAGTTTTTAACTTCAGCGATACAAAGTTACGACACAAAGCTTTTAAAGAAAATTTCCCACTCCAAACTACCTCTTTTTAGACTATTTTTTATTTTTATTTTTCTCAAAATTGTCTCTAAATATTTACACTAAAGTGGCAATATTTCAGATATTTGAATGATAAATGAACTGTATTGAATGGCCTCTGAATTGTTCTTTATTTTGGATATGTTTCTCTAATTGATAAACTGTAAAAGAAAGGAAAAATCTTACTACATAAAAGGTGTAGATCTGGTTAAAATATATAATATATATTAAATAACTTTTTTTGTGATCTTAACCATTTTTGAGATATTCTTTATTATTCGTTTGGGTTTTCAAAACAGATAATTTTTTCAAGTAGTAAGTCATTGTTCGTTTTTTCACGTTATCATTCAAGAAGAACAAAATTTCAAAGTCATCACAAAACAACCAACGCTTAAAATATTTGACTACAGCTTAAGTCTACTGTATTCCCATTGTACCTATAAGAAAATATGTAATAAAAGATTTACACATATATTTATCTCGATTAAGGTGAATTAGAGGAATAATCATTTTTATTACTTTCTCTACTGGTAAGTAGAGGAAGTATTGTATTCCACCCAAAAATTCGTTGTGGAGATTTCACCGGAAATATATGTTTTGAGGCCCCATGAATGAAAAAAAGCATTTTTAGAAAAAGGTCCGTGTGCGTGTGTGTGTATGTCAGTCAGACTGTGGACAGCATAGCTTTAAATACGAAAAGAAGGTTAAAAGCCAAAGCTAGTATTTAAGTTTAACATCTTTCAAGGATGTGACACGAAGATTTTGAAGAAAATTCCTCCACCCTAAACCACCCTTTACATGGAAAATTTTGATTTTTTTGAAAACATATCTAACGATTGTATATCTTGAATTTTCTGGCTATAGCTCATGAAGTCCTATATACTCTGGATGACTTTTGCATAATTGGTAAACCATAAGAGATAGACTAAAGCTTACTGTACAAAAATGTATAAAAATTATACATTATAATTATACATTACTAAAATACACAATTTATGTCTAAATACATTTTTTGGTAGAGTGAACTTTTTCGGAGATATTCCTTGTTATTTGTGTCAGTTTTGGAGAAGTTACACTTATGTCAAATTGAACATCGTTATTCAGTTTTTTATATGTTACGCAAAGAGAATGGAGTCTCAAAGCTTTAAACGATTTGACTATCGCTCAAAGTCTACTGTATATTCCCCTTGCACCTACAAGGAAACAAAGAATAAGATAATTTCTGCAAATGTTTTTCTCAACTAACACGAAGAAGACAGAGGAATAAAAGATTATAAGAATGGTTAGTACAAGAGTAGAGAAAGTCATGTGAGTGCAACACATCAGATTTTTTAAAAAAGGAGATGGTGCTTCTCCACAGGGAACATGTATCTCCAATTTTGTGCTCTGTGTCACTTTACGGTACAAATAAGAACATAAAAGCAATAGCCTTACTTTTAAATGAGACGTAAGTATACAAATGAATTGTTGACACTTTTATTATAAGTAGAAACTGTTGTATGGAAAGTCACTGGGCGTGAAAGCAGTAATAATTTGCGCAAACTACACACGCTCTGCGGAATAAGAAGAACAAAGGAACTAGATTATTGTTTCCACGGTTTTCTTCCCGATGGTCAGTGAGTAACTTTGTCCGTTAGGGTTCCAACTCCTTGATTAACAACATTCGTACCTATAGATATTTCTGCTTCGCGGTGCGTGGCTTTGTTTATGCTTGTTGCACTGCCCAACTGCTGGGCACGTTCACCCTTCCTCATCTAAAATACCAACCGGAAATGCATATGCCGTATCTTCTCTGGACCATGTTCTCAAGAAGCAGCTCTTCCTTCAGGTATAGTGTTGCCATAGCAGAGTAACTTATCAACAGCAAACTATTTATTTTCATATATGCTTCGTATGAGATTTTTCTTTTTAGAGAAAACAAAAAAGTTTAGTTTTTACTCTGACACCTAGGGTATGAGGTAAGAAAACGTACCTATTGTGTTCTACTAAAAAATTTGACGTCGAGATTTCATCGGAAATACCGTTTTCAAGCCTCCTAAATCCCAAAAAAAATTGGACTTTGAGAAAAAAGTTCAATGTTTGTGTCTGTGAACAGCATTGCTCTAAAACAAAATGTTTGATAAATTCCAAACTTCATAATTAAATTCAGTATTTTTAGCACGGGTGGGTACCGAGTGCGCGCGAAAAGGTCAAATTTTTCCTAACTGCGCGCGAGGTAATGAACAGGCCTACTGTGCGCGAGTTTGTCAAGAGTAAATAGGCCAACAGCTCACGAGCGGGCGTACCACAAATACGTCAAATGCGAGTCTTTCTCGTGTGGCATCACTAGTAAATAATATTAGTCATTTGTTTCGAGAATAGTTGTGGCTATAGGTTATAGGGTTGGTAACATTGTTAATGGCTGTCGAATGTTCCAAGTGTATAAAATGGCGTGCTGTTTAAAAAATGATATACTCATTGTATGTGTTTATATAGAGCAATGGATTTAGTACTTCTTTGCAAGTTATGAAAAGTCAAAGGGGACAAAGTTTGGTTGTTATAGATGGATATAAATTTCGCAAAGAAAGAGAAACACAGCGAAGAGTGGTGGTACATTGTTAAAACAGTATTTATTTAAATGACACTGCCACTCACATTCTATGCAGTAATGAAGTAAATCAAAGTCACGAAACCGTTCATAGTTTTAACAGGCGTAAAGCGTAAAGCGCAATGCTATTACTGAATTGTCTGAAAGACTTTAAAATTGGTTCGCAAAGAAGTTGACAGTGAAAGAGTTGACATGAATGCCAAATAGGCCAGCGTCTATAGACAGAAGTCTACAAGAAGTTGGGAATGAAAAAGCAGGAATGACCGCCACACGCATTTGACCTATTCCGAAAATGACCGCCGCGCGCAGTGAGCACTTTAAAACAGGTAGAAATTTGCGTTGCGCGCAGTCGGAGCCATCCGTTTAGCACTCCTAAAACCGTAAATAACTGCTTGAAGATAACAGGACTTGTCTTAAAGTACCGTCTAAGAACCATACGACTATTCATTAGCAGCTGCAGGTTCTCCCGGGTACCGAATATAATCACCCGATCTTCGTTGTTTTCGTGTTCTGAATAAGAATCGTACAGAGTTCTGGTATAGCCTAGGGGTATATTTTCAAGATTATGAAGGCAAGTGGGATTAGCAGGTTGATTTCTGCGTCTTTCTCTTTTTAGGGTCTTTTTTAAATTCTCCCTATCAGGCAGCAAACTAAAACACCAGGAGAGACTATGTGCAGGCGGTAGCTCCGGATGTTGTCCTGCGATTCTTTCATCTTAATTTTCACTTTTCCCACCTCCCGCTCCTCCCTTTTGGGGGATGAGATTGCAAATCTTTTAGCACTGTGATTGGTGATTGCCTTACCCTCACCAGCGGTGATCACCTTTCACAGCACACTCTTTACCTTTTCCTCGTTGACATTTCCAGTCAATTTTACCATAACTGTCATTTTTTGTTGTGTAGTAAATATGTCTTTTATGTAGATGTTTCAATCCACATCTTCCGGAACGAAATACTTCAGTCTCCTGTGCCTGTTTAATAGTAGATAATTCTAACCTTGCAGACTTAGACAAATATAGTTCTAATCTTGCAGATTTAGGCGAAATGTAACTCGTAGATTTTGACGAATTTTAAATAAAACTACTATTACTTAGCAACAGTGTTCATTAGAAAGAAGTTAGAAATAAAGACATGTAAAAAATGTGTCCTTTCGGAAAAATGAATTGGTAAAATTGAAATCGGAAGAAAATGTCCTCGGAAAAACGGTCATTTTGATATTCAGAACACGGAAACATATTTTCGGAAGAGTGGGCGGGAAAGGACACGAATATTTAAAAAATTTCCCACTCCAAACTAGCCTCTATGTGGAACATTTTTCCACATTTTTAATTTTCTCAAAAAAGGCTGCAACGATTTTGATTAAAATAGCACATTTTAAAAATATTTTCATCACAAATAAAATGTTTATCTTGAATTTTCTGGTAATATCTCCCCAGTTCTCTTCATTCTGAATTACTTTTGCATCTCTTACGTTTTATGAATGTCTTAGTGCACAACAAATGTAAATCTTCTTAAAGCACACAATTTATGTCAAATCATTTATTATGGAGTTAACAATTTCAGAGATATTTCTTACCATTAGTTTGACGTTTCAAACACTTGATTTTTCTTAAATATGAAGTCGTTATTAGTTCTTTTTGTCTTGATCACACAAAAGAAAACGGAATTTCAAAGTTTGACTACCGATGTAGTTTACTGTATTCTTCTTATTCCTACAAATAAATGAGAAAAAAAAATGTTTATCTGTATTAAGATGTGGAAGAAAAAACGTTTGTGTGGCTGACACAAAATTTAATGGCGGGTGGCAGGAGGAGCTGGTCAATACAATATCCAATCAGAGGCTTGGCATGGCTTGCGGTGTTATACAACTAAACAAGCTGTGAAATCACGCTGTAAAGCCGGCAATATAAATGTAATTTGCACCTACAAATTTATTTGCACAACAGGAAAGATAATAATAATGGTCAGTTATCAGACGTCATTAACTTTGTGTTTGCGGTAAGAATAGTTTTTAGTAGAGTAAGTAGAGAAAGTTATGTGAGTGCAACACATGCCTAAACCTTTCTTTTTACTTTTCTTTTTTTACGAGTGCTGTGCTATTAAGTTGCTTCTCGCAATAACATGGAAAGATTTTAAACATCTGACTATCGATTAGGTTTCTTCTATTTCTCTTGCATCTTCAAATGTATAATACTTAAAATGAAGTAAATAGAAAAAATATGCTTTCGTAAGAATAGTTTGAATAAACTACTTACATAAACGAGGGATGGTAGGAAAGTCATGTGTATGTAATAGATAAAACCTTTTTTTTATGTTACAGAGGCATTGCCATGACAACATATTTACCAACCCAATGTTAAGTCTGCTACTCCTGTTTTTCCAATCGCGTTAATTGTCTATTTTTTTCAAGTTTAACTAGCTATATCGGAACAATGAATGAGACAAATTATGCTCAGATGACCCCAGGGTCCGTAGAGCTGTGTTCTCAGGATAAGGAAGAACCCCGAAAAAACACCTTATACGGATAACTCACCCTAGCCGAGATTTGAACTCGGGACCACTTTAATGTGAGGCAGACACGCTGCCTCGACGCCACAGAGGCGGACTTGCCTATCTTGTTTGCAGGACAGAAAAGGACATCGCTGGTAATTCTACCTTCAAAGCGCGAGTTTAATGTTTACTTTTACTTATCCACCTCTTATGTCTAATGTTATGCTTGTTTCCTGACGTGCATTCTCTAGCCAAGTTATTCTACGTTTTCCATGAATGCATTTTCTTGCGCAGACCAGTCAAGCACCTGTTGGTACAATGGCTTTGACATTCTTTTGTGCAATATCTGCTCATCTCAGTGTACTTCCCAACCTACTCAGTATGATCTTTGTCACAAACATAAACCATCCGCTTACATTGCCATTCCAGTGTGTAATCTCCATGTAAAACTCAAGATCAAACCACAATTGGAAGAAACCAATAAAAGCCAAAAGCTCAAAACCATACTTTCCCCCAAAAGTATAACAGGAACATAGCGCTTGGCTACAGAATGCATAAAGACAATACTGTTTGGTCCACAAAGTCTCCAGTAGCAAATGGGAAAGTTTCATCTGGAAAGTTGTGGAACTTTGTGAATATTTCCAACGGCTACATAAGCGCTCTCACAAGATGAATCTGTTAGTTGGCTAGTGGGTGAGCGAATGCGTTTATGTTGCGGCGAAAAGTGCCACTTTCTCAGAGCGACTTCGTGACGAATGTGATGCAGCGAGTGTTGTTACTATCAGGGATTAGAGACATCCTGTGTTCGACTCTTCAGCGAAAGAACCGGGCGCGAACAGACTACAACGTCGTGAGTAATTCATTACGCCACTACGTCACGAGGAAAGGAAAGTGGCAGTGACAATTGGAACTAGTTCACATTAGTGAAGTGACAGTGAGAGCTAAGCGCAGTTTCGGGCAAATTTGAACTAGGTTATTAAGAACAGGAAGAAAAATTAGTGAAAGTTTAAAAACTGTACAGTCGCATTATACAACGAGAAGCTTCATTGAAGAAAGTATGGTGATCTGGGATACTTCGATAAGTTTACTGTTGAATCAAATCAGTGACAAATAATTGTGCGGAAGGAAATACTTCTGCTTTTGAATAAAATCATTGGTAGGGAAAAATGACTATCGGAAGGAAAAGCTTCTTCAAAGATTGTTTAGTGATTTTGGACGATGATACCACGTTACTTCTGCTGTTGAATAAAATAACTGATAAAACTAAATGACTATCCGGAAGAAGGAACTCCTTCAAGGTGGTGACTTTGGACGAGGATACCACATTACTTCTGCTTTTGAATAAAATCACTGTACAAATAAATGACTATTCAGGAGACACTTTTTTGAGGACCGTATGGTGAATTTTAACTATAATACCAAATTACTTCTGCTGTTTAATATAATTGCTGATACAAATAAATGACAATCCGGAAGGAGAAGGTGCTTTGCATGGTAGGTTTGGCCGAGGATACCACATTACTTCTGTTGTTGAATAAAATCACTGGTGCAAATAAATAACTACCCGTAAAGAAAAGCTTCTTCGAGGACAGTATGGTGATTCTGAACAAGGAAATTGCATTACCTCTGCCGCTGAATAAAATCACAGGTGTATAGTAATGACTATCTGGAAGGACAAACTTCTTCGAGGATAGTATAGTGAGTTTGAACGAGGATAGTACGAAACATTTGCTGTTGAACCAAATCACTGACACAAATGCGAATACGGAAGTGGAAACCTCATCGCCGGCAGTAGCAGTGACATGGGGCGAGGACTGCGACATAAATGCTGTCGTATCGCTTCATTACACAGGCGGCACCCCCCTTGTTACACGGAGCACGAGACCGTGACACCGACCTGTTTCTCTTTTTTGCATAAGTGTGATTCACTTTTACTCTTCCCTCATTCTTTACGATACTGAGCAAACAAAGGATGACAAAAACTGAGCGGAAGAGTGGACATCTAGTTGTTGTTCGCAGTTTCTGATGACAAAGACCCAGCTTCCCTCCTATCTCTCTTTTTTTTTGGCCACTGTTAGGAGAGAAAGTATTGCATTCCACCCGAAAATTCTATACTAACATTTCAGTGGAGAAACATGTTCCAAATACTCCCTGATAAGAAAAACACTTTTAGAATGTACATGCATGTCCGTGTGACTGTGAATGGCATTACTCAAAACCAAAAAGTCGGTTAAATAACAAACTTGGTATTTAAGCATCTTTCAGGATGCTACACAAAGATTTTCAAGAAATTCACCACAAGAAGCTACCTTTCAAATGGAACGTTTTTCAATATTTTTTATTTTCTCAAAAATGGCTCTAACGATTTTGATTAAAATCTAATATATTTAAGATATTTGCATGACAAAAAAGAATCTTGAATTTTCTGGGACAGAACATTCTTCTTTCTGAATAACTTTTGTATAACTGGTAAAACCTGAAAGATAGACAAATCTTAACAGATAAAAGGTGTAGATTATTAAAGGTATGCATTGGTGCGATTTGTTCAAAATTTTCAAAAAAATAAAAAAAAATTGGTTTTTACGACCAAAAAATATTTTGAACCCTTAGCTTCAATTGTATAGCATTAATTTTACTTTTAGGGCCAGTCTTAAAGACTTCAACAAGTAATAATGTAAATATTGAAGAACATGCGTCTTTTGGCCAATATTTCAATGCGTTTTACTGGACTTCGACTTTTCTCACCTTAAAAATGTTCCACACGATGCAGTTTTGTTTAATTTTTTCCAAATTTTCAAGGCTGGCCCCAAAGAAAATGCAGAAAAAATAATGTGAGTAATTTTTCTGTAATTGTTATATTTACCAGTGAATGAACTATAAAGTTCTATGAAAATTATAAAAATTGTAAAAAAAATTTATTTTTCAAAGTTAATAATTTTTATTTAATGAACCAAAGCACTACAAAATTTTCTTTTTGCAACATTATTTGAGAGTAATTATCTATAACAGAAATTGAAAAACTATAAAAAAATTTGAAATCTTCATTGTTTAGAGCATTTCAGGTGCGGCGCTTTAATTGCTAAAAAGGATAATAAATTTAGAAGTGTTAAGGATATTGCAATGAAAATTTGTGTGTATTACTCCTTACATTTATTATGCCTGACATGAGTTGGAACAAATTCCGCTATTAGAAATTTCACCTATGCATACCCTTAAAATGCACAATTTATGTCAAATATAACTTTTTGTGGAGTTAACCATTTTTTGTTGTTTGCTTGATTTTCAAGTATTTATATTTTTCTCAATTGTTAAGTCCCTACTCATTTTTTCTCGTGATCATACAAAGCACACAGCATTTCAAATTCGTCACGTAGCGACACGCTATTTAAAGCTCTGATTGTACCGTATCCTACAACGAAATGTGTAAAGGCTGATGAGATCATGATTTAAGAAATGAAGATTGCATGTTAAGATGACGTGCATATAGGTATAGTGCTACAAGACGAGGATGATCACTACCGTCGTGGACGGATACAACCGTTTTCATACCTGTTGGTCAGCAAACTTTCGCGAGGACCGGAAAAGGCTAGTACAAAGACTAACAAACAACACTGGATGAACTTCTGGGAATGTTTTCCGGTTACATTGAAGAGAGGAAATATTGCTTGGGTTAAAGGCTGTCACAAATAAAATATCAAGATAAAATTATTATAAAGCACAAAGCGCACTTGACTGGAAACTTAAAAGTTTCTGAAACAAAAGAATAAACTGCAATTCCAACATTATAAATAGATTTTTGTGATGTGTTTTTGGTCGCGTTGTTCAAGATGCACTAACTGGTATCTACCATGACAGATGGATAGGCAGAGGAGGAACAGTTCTATGGCCTGTATGTTTACCCGACCTCAGTCCTTTGGATTTTTATCTCTGGGGGTACGTTAAACAAGTGATTTATTAGAAAACATACCGGATGAAGAAACTCTTCATCGGAAACCTTTCGACACCATCCCGAGTATTTGATGGCGACAGTCCAAGATTCGAGAATTGCATGCGTGAATAAAATCAAGAGGACATTTCGAGCGTTTGTTATGAGGTTAATGTGTTGACGAGTTATGAAAGTAAGCTTTCATTGACAACGAGAAAACATAGATTATAGGGCATATGTTCATATGAAAACTTTTCTTCTTTTAATGTAAGTAATCCATGCCCGAAGTTTGTAAAAGTATTTTTTAATCATTCTGTATATTACCCAAATAAATCAGGTACAATTTTCATTTCCACAAATGCAAAGTAGTTGGAAAAGTACATTAATTTGTACAGTAGATTTAAAAATATTATTAGTTGCATTCTAAAACTAATAATGGCTGTAGTTTATGGTGTGGACCATCATAGTTCCGCAAACTTAGGGAGAAAAGAGCCATCTTTCATCAGGTTTCTCCTGTTACACTATCTCGACGCACTAACCATTCGTTATCCTTAAAGCTATTAGTGTGAACTTCGTTTTGCTGTCACCTGCTTCTTAATTTTAAGGACGACGACATTATATGGTCTAACCGGTTAGATTAATCATCTCTGATAAACTAAAGAGCATCGATAAACAACTTGTTTTCATTAAGCTCACTGGGCCCTGATTCGGTTGCTGACTAAAGAAAACAGAACACCTACAAAAGTATGTTTTAGATTTATACATCTGAACATTATACTGTATCTCTGCCATCAGGCAGGCTTTGTAAGCATGATTTATGACACTGGCGTGAAGCGGATAACAGCATTCAAGGAGGAGTCTGATCAAAGAGAAAAACTACCAGCATTTTTTGTGGTCGCTCAAACACTGCAGAAGCTGCGATGCTGAGACTTTTCTGTGATGCCCATTCAAAGAACCCAGCTTGTGAGCTGCCTCCACGTTTACCAGACGTTTGTTGATGAATATCTTCGTCTGTGTGTGACCGCAGACTCGGCTTACTGCAGGAAGCCACAAGAGTATTCGTAGTTGATTTGTCGTACAGAAGAAAAACCTGATGTGTTGCATTTTAATGACCTGTTCTACTTAATCTGAACTATTATTAAAGAGCGTTATTCTAATATATACTTCTTATTAAGCAGGTTACATTTACACATTTATTGTAGGTATACGAAGAATACAGTAGGCTAAAAACATTCAGGTCACTATCTAAGGACTAAGAAATTTCTTGTCCCTTGCGTGAACACGAGAACATTTTTGGGCGAGGGTCTATCGGGAGCCGAAATTTTCTCTCCCTGCTTGAACAGCAACGGAAGTGAATACACCACTTACGCGCGTTAATCCCAAAGGGGAAGACTACCGTAAACCTGATTAGAACCACTAGCGCTCTAGCACACCATCTGCCGGCTCTCCAGGTTAATACCGGAGGACACTGAGGCATCTCATAACCTTGCCATACGAGACTACGTGCTCAGACGTACTCCATGTCCCGTGCGTATAGGGAACCACTTTACCACCGAGCCCAACCCAATCCGAACAACTCCCTTACGGAGGGACCCAGATGTTCGGCCCGGCGTACTTCTAGTAACGTCAGAAGTACCACGAGTGCTAAGGATCCACAGCATCCACCTACAGGAGCTAAAGGGGTTGGAATCCCTCCCCTACGGTAGACCACGAGAACAACCGAATAGCGACTTACAACGTGAAGGAAGTGTAAGTATTTGTAACTGACAGTCAATAAATAGTATTTTGTAAATGTTCAATACCATAAAAGGTTTATCTGAAATTAATTGTGTGCTTTAGCGATATCTACGTTTTTTGTGCTGTAAGATCTCTTTAAACTCTTAGGTTTACCAATTACCTTACAAAAATCGTACAGAATGAAGAGGACTCCACAGGTGATTCCCAGAAAATGTAAGAAATACCAACATTTAATTTGTTATACAAATACCTTGAACAAAATGTATTTTAATCAAAATCATTAGGATCATTTTTGGGAAAATCAAACATAAGGAAACATTTCAAGGGTAGTTTTAGTTAGGATCTTTTTTTGGAAATGTTCGTGTCGCATCTATGGAAGTCACTGAACTCAAATTCATACTTGGTATGTGAAATTGTTCCTGAAAGGCATTGCTTGGATTCAGGAATCTCAATGTGTATCTGGTTGTAGAATATTTGGGTCGAATATACTGCTTCTCCTACTACTGTAGAGTATGTATGCAGTAGAAAAAGTAAACATACTTGAATAGAAGAGAAGCTTATTATTTGTAATTTTTATTTAAGTTAATGCACAGATTATCTTAAATAAAGAGGTTACACGGAGATAGAGATCTTTGTACCCTGAAAGTCTAACAGTGCTGCAGCTATAACGGTAATAACATCCATTTCTATACTCGGGAGCGTGTTCATTAACGCGGGTAAAAGTAATAAAATGTGCAAATAATGTGTTCGTTTCAACAGGAGAGCTTCAGATGCGCGTTACTGCAGAAGGAAATGCGTTAGCATAAATAGCTTGAGAACTGAGGGGGATGTTTTGAAGTTAAGTTAATGTTGCACCACTTAGTGTATGCAGCAAGTGGAAGATTTTGCTAATACCAAACACGGATATGCAGCGTGGTGCAGCTCACAAATAACACGCAGTGTCAGGGACATATTTAATCTCCAATTTTAATTTTTTCTGGTACAACAGCAGTAAGAACTATTTGGTAGCAAACATTTTAGCTGAAAGTCTGTCCAAAGGAAAGTATTTCTTCAGGAAGAAAATTTATAGTTTCCAGAGGGAAATTTTCTTACATTCTGACAACAAGGGAGGCCTTCATGTTATGACTTCCGTGGTTGTTTATGTTCTTCTCGAGATATTAACCATTTTTACAAGTTTCTACTGCTTCTGAAGAAATAACTTTTTCCACACTAAGACAATCTTGAGAAGCTCGTGATATGTGTCTGGTGATGACAGTTTCTGGTGTTTCAAGATGATTTGATTTTGTAACGTGAGTATTTTTTCTAAAAATTTAAATTTAAGATAGTATTATTTGTAAAACATCTTGTAAAATTCACATTGTAGGAAGAAATCAGTACCTATATTTATATAGACACCTACACAGAAATAGCAGATTTCTGCTTCAGATCCAAAGAGTGTACTTGTTTGAAATATAACTCTTGACAGTTGTGTCATCATCAGCTTCATGGATTAAGCCTCATAAGACTTGTTTACGGTCTACCAATATTTCCTCTACCCTTTGGATTGTAGTTCATCATTTATATGTGTTATTTTCAATAATCCCTACCTTGCTTTATTCTGTCTGTTAATTTAAAGATGTTTTTCTTTGTGTGGGTAATAATCCCAAACAGGATGTATAGGGTAAAAGTAGGGAAATAATATTAAAAAATAATGAAAACCACCTAATTTTACAAATTTAAATACTTATTTTCGCCTCAAAATTTTGTTATATATCAGTATATTCCAAAATTTTAATTGCACGTAGGTTCCTCACTTTCGTTCCCCCAAAATAAAACATTCTCTGGTTAGTCCACACTCTTCATGAATATTTCGTGAGTTCGAAGTAGCACAAACAATCTCCCTATATCTCCAAGTACGTAGATTTCACGAACTAGGCGCCACGTTATTTCCTGCGTACTCGTGCCGTGATAGGCATAGGTTATGTAATTTTCTACGGTTCTAATAGTTATATTGGCGATTTATTTTAAAACAGTGATGCCAATTTGTGACCCGCGATGTCATTCTCCTATTTTCCTCCTCCATCACCATGTGTTGCGGGTGGTCGGATTTAACGGCGACACAACGCTAAGGCAATAGAAGCTGCCGAAGAACAAAATGGGGTGATGGGTTAAACCTTGTCCCCCTCCATTAGTACCAGTGACTATGTTTTGTCATAAAGGTTTCATGTTAGAGTCAGCAGCAAAGCTTTCAACTTCTGAGGGCCTTTTATAATTGCTGCGTTCGCACTCGGAAATAAAGGGCGCGGCCATCCTTGATATTACCATTGTTAGAAGTACGTGATGGAGAATAATGCGTATGCTTCCAGGAATAAAAAATAAAATATGCAAATTTGAATCAACCTGCTATAGACATTTCACGTAGGTGCTCTACCAGCTGAACTACTGAGCCAGCTACAAAGATTTTACTTCAAAGAAATTACATGATTTAACGAAATGTACACTTTTTGCGCGGTAATATTTTGTCAATACCTTAGGTTAATCAATTATACGAAAGTCATTCAGAGCAAAGAGGACTCCACAGGCCATTCCCAGGAAATACAAAATAATCATTTTTATTATGTAAATATCTTCAATATGCAATACTTTAATCAAATCGATAGAGCCATTTTGGACAAAAGTAAAAAGAAAACAAACATTTTCTGAGTAAATGGTAGTTTAAGGTAGCGGATTTTATTGAAAAATCGTGTTCCAGCTTTAGAAGAAGCTGAACTTAAATACCAAATTTTGTGTTAAACCGACCTTTTGTTTTTGAGTTTTGCTGTTCACAGACACACATACACGCCTATTTAGAATGCATTTTTACTTTCTTTACTGGTAAGTAGATGAAGCATTGTATTCCACCCAAAAATTCGATGATGAAAATATATGCTTTGAGGCACACTGATTAAAAAGAAGAAAAAAAAAATTTTTTAGAAAAAGGTCCATGTGCGTGTCTGTGTGTCAGTCTGTGGACAGCATAAGTCAAAATCACATTTAGTATTTAAGTTTAATGATTTTCAAGGATACACGAAGTTTTTAAAGAAAATTCCTCCACCCTAAACTATTCTTTACAAGGCAAATTTTTCAAAACATTTGATTTTCTTGAAAATGCCACATGTTTGAGATATTTTTATGGCAAATGAAATGTATATCTTGAATTTTCTGGCTATAGCCCATGTATTCATATTTACTCTGGATGACTTTTGCATGACTGGTAAACCGTTAGAGATGGACCAAATCTTACTATACAAAAATGTAAATCTTGCTAAAATACAAACATGTCTCAATAATTTTTTTGTAGAGTGAACCACTTTGGAGATATTCCTTGTTATGTGTGTGAGTTTTGGAGAACATATACTTCCTTCTGTACCCACAAGGAAATAAGATAATTTTACAAATGTTTATCTCAACTAACACCAAGAAGATTAGGAATGAGAGTTTGTAAGACTGGTTAGTACAAGAATAGAGAAAGTCATGTGTAGATTTTTTGATTCAGAGGGCTTCAAAACATATATTTCTGCGATATTTGGTGGAATATATTTTCTTCTCTGGATACTAGGCACACGGTAGGGAAAGTAATAAAATAATAGCTATCATTATCAGGAGACAAAATGCGAACGTAAAACAACTGTTATTCGTAATTCTAGGTAAATAATCACGTAAGAGGAGCGTACTGTAAAATCAACCATAATAACTTCCGATGTCTAAACTCATATTTTGGTCAGGACTAAGAACAACTGTAACGGCACTATAAATATGCTTATTTGCTAAGAGATTGCATGAATGTAATAACGTAAGAAAATGACTTCGCAAAAACGGAAAACAAAACAGGGAAATTTCAAGTGAATAAAGTGTGCTAGAAAGTGTTAAAAACTGCCACAAAATATGACATTCGGCTGAAGTGATAGTTATGAAAAACAGATCGCAGTGTGATGAAATTCCACGCTATTTGAATAACCGCGAGAAAAAATGAGTAGGAATTTGCCAATTGAAAAAAATTACGAGTATTTGAAAATAAACTATAAAAAGAATATCTCAGGAATGGTTAACGCAACAAACATTTTATTTGATATAAGTTTGTGCTTTAATGAAGTATAATTTTTGTTAGTATGGTTTTGTCTTAGGTATACAAAAGTTGTTCGAATGAAGACTTCATGGTCTATTCCCAGAAAATTAAAGGTATACATTTTATTTGTCATGAAAATGTCTCAACTATGTGGTACTTTAATGATAATCCTTAGTTATTTTAAGAAAATAAAAAAGCTATTTATGTAATTGGCGTATAATCTAATTGTGACACGAGTATGCAATTTTTACGAGTGTCACAATGAAAAGATTATACACGTGTTGCATACAAAGTTTTATGCAATTCTGGCATTAAATACGCAAAAATAAGTAATAAATTTGATAAATGGACACTTATAGAGGAAGGAATATGAAAAGTTTCATGGATGGAGAAATGAAACATGCATTAGTTTGCCAGAGTGACGGTTTCAGATTTTCTTACAGGCACATTACAGAAAATTATGTTGTGGCGGTGATGACATCATTGTTGACTTGTTCCCATGGTAATTACGTCATTATTTTTCTGGCACTGATGCCAGAAATAGGGCAGTTTCGCACGGTTTACACCCTTATAATAAGCCGTTTTAATGCAGCATTGCATAAAGAAACCTTTTCTATGTAAAATGTAGTTTGAGGTGGGGGAATTGGTTTGGAAGTCTTTGGGTCGTATGTTTGGAAGAAGGTGAACTTAAATACCTAGTATGGTATTTATCTTACCTTTTTTTGGAGTTATGCTCCTGAAAGACATACCCAGTCTTTTCTTTTCTAAAACTATACCCTTTTTGAATCAGAATCAGTCCATAAAGTGTATTTCCGGTGAAATTTCAGTATCGAATTTTTGGATGATTTGCTATTTCTTCTACTTACTGGAGACAATTAGTAGGGAAATTAAAAGAACTGAAACTGTCTGAAGTTGGGTGATTCTTGCGCTAGGCGTTGAATATTCAAGTTAGGTGAATAGTGAACCACAAACGCAGTAGTCAAGACATCCAAAATCACAGACAGCAGGGCTTTGACGCTGCACTAATGATCTTTGGAAAACTGCTACTTTATTAAGCACCTCTCACTGATGATGAGATACACTTATCAGAGCTAATGGAGACCTTCTCAACATGCATTTGGCCTCTATAACGGTTCATGCAGCTTGTGGTATGTACTATTTTCTGATCATGGTACATTTAGATAATTACAGTGAAGGTGAGTCGAATCCGAGGAGTGGTTTTCGCTAGTCAATAATGCGCCATACAGGTCAGTATACGCCTCCACCATATGTTAGAGGTCAGTGATCTTGGTGAGAGGGATGGGCGTCACGAACCGAACCCGGGAGTCTGGAATGTCGCGTGTGCCTGCCAGGAGAAACGGTTACTCTGCACAGGGTTGAAGTGAAGTTTTAACATGTACAGTTATGTAGCATGGTTGTCAGGGTCAGCAAGGTGTGTATGTGTATGTGTGTATCGAGCCCCTGAGGGCGCCGGGTCCTGTCCTGGCGATGACGTAGTCGCCACTACACCGCAAGCTACGCTGCCGGATCACTTGAATGGATGACGTTCCCGGCAGTACTTGCCAAAAACGGCTGCTGAGCGAAAAGCCAAAACTGGTTCGTCACCCATTGTCTTTCGGAGATGGAACTAGGAGGAGGTCACAAGAAACAAGAGTGGCCGATTCTTAGCACCTGCCAAACATCTTTTTCCTTTCGTCTTTGCCGTTGATTCATTACCCTCCATCAGAATCCACAAGCAAAATGTTGAAGGATACAAACATCTCTTGCGTGGAACATGACAGGGCAGGCATGGCATTCTACGAGCATATCCCTTGTATATCAGATGACCTTCCCCTTCCTGCTGTGCTGCCGATTACAACTCGCGGGTGTGGAATACGAGTTAAACAAGAATATAAGGGGTTACAAGATATACTCAAAAATGAGGTGGATAAGCGTGCCCTTTTCCACCATTTAGAAGTTTACATTGTACTGTGTGCTTTACCCCCTCTCCCCAAAATTCTGATGTATTGCATTCATATGAATTTCTCTAGTCTTGTACTAACCACGACATAAAAAGGTGAATAACGGCCTTCCATTTGAGAAAAATATAAGTATTACAAAACTCATACAAATAAGGAATATCTCCGAAATGATTCACTCTACAAAAGAAATATTCTGGGCATAAATTGTATGTTTTAATGAGATATGCATGTTTTGTATAGTAAGATTTGATCTATCTCTTACGGTTTACCAGTTATGCAGAAGCCATCAAGAGTAAAGAGGAGTACATGGGCTATAGCCAGAAAATTCAAAATATACATCTCATTTGTCATGAAAATATCTTAAACATATGGCATTCTAATCAAAATCGTTAGAGCCTTTTTTGGAGAAAGTAAAAATTTCCGATGTAAAGGGTAGTTTAGGGTGGAGGAATTTTCTTCAAAATTTTCGTGTCGCATCCTTGAAAGATATTAAACTTAAATACCTACCAACTTTAGCTTTTAACCGAATTTTAGTTTTTCAGTTATGCTGTTCAGACAGTCAGACCGAGTCAGACACACAGACAGACAGAGAGACAGAGACAGACAGACAAAGCCAGACAGACATACACACAGACCTTTTTCTCAAAATGCTGTTTTTTTATTCAGGGGCCTCAAAACATATTTCCGACATTGAATTTTTGGGTGGGACACTATACTTCCCTGCTTACTATACATAGTAGGGAAAGTAAGAAAGCTGTGTGGTAGCTTTGACATTCCACTCTCTTTGCATGACCAGGCCATGAATAATAAGAATGATGCCTATTTTAGAAAAGTATAAGTATTTGAAAATTCAAACCAGTAAAAAGGAATATGCCGATAGTGGTTCTTAAAAATGTATTTGACATAAAGTAAAATTTTTTATATCTCCTATATTTACCACTTATACAGAGCCATCCAGAATAAAGAAGACTTGAGAAAATTCAAGATATACATATCATTTGTTATGAAAATATCTTAAATATACCTAACGTTTTAATCAAAATCGTTAGAGCCATTTTTGGTAAGATCAAAATTTTCAAAAAGTGTTCCATGTTAAGGTTAATTTGGGGTGGGGAGATTCTGTTGAATATTTTCGTGTTGTATCCTTGGAAGATGCTGACCTTAAATATTGATATTTTTGTGTTATGCTGCTCACAGAGAGATTGACAGAAAAATTTGTTTCTGAAAATGTTTTTTTCGGATTCAGGAAGACTCAAAACATTTATTTCCGATGAAATCTGCGTATCGAATTTCTCGGAGGAACATAATACTTCGCCGACTTATTGCAGTTCACTGTTTTCCAACATTCACATTTCTTACGACTTTTCAAGGTTTTAATGCAGCTAAATGCTGTTCATAAGTGGCCATAAAATTCTCTTATATGGCGCGCCCAACTACATCATTATTTCCTGCTTCTGTTGACCTTTGTTACTTGTATATAAGCGCATTTACAGCGCATTTAGCTGACATTAGACTAGATAGATTTGTACAATTTATAATGCCCAAATTTCATCTGTTCTTTTTAAAACAATGTTCAGAGCTACTGGAAACCAGCAGCTATTCCAACGGAAACCAGCTGGAATTTACACACTTTAGCTACTGGAAATCAGCAGTTATTCCCTTAACCTATTAGCAATAAAAAACCAATGAACAAGCATATCTTATATATGTTACATTATGAAACCGAGCTTCCTCTCATGAGCCATGGCTCGCGGTAAACATAAGACGGCGGTAACATGAATCAGGGAGCTTGCGTTTCAATATTGATATTCCGTGCAGAACCGCGGCTCCATGACTCGCTGACTCGTGATTCATCACTTCCTGCATCATGCTAATCGTTGTAAGGCAGCGTTATCGACTGTGTACGCAGATGATCAAGTGCATTAATTATTGCGTCAATAATAAAATATAATAATTATCAGAAATGTCTAAAGAAAGTATTATATTCAGTCTAGCTTTGTGGATCTCCTAGCGGTCTAAAAAGCAATTTCAAGCAATTTAAAGTGCCTGAAGAGAAGAAGCGAAAATCTTCCATGGTGGTGGATCTACAGTGGATGTTAGAAGATGATTTCAATCTTCTGTTAACAGAAGACCGAATCTTGAAAAACTTTAGAAATAGGAAAAAAATATTTAGTTTTTACTTATTCAAGGGAAGTGAAAGCCTTCCATAATTTCATGAACAGGTGAGAATACGAATAAATATAAATGAATTTCAGTTTAACATAATTTATTTTAAGAAACTATTATGCCACTCACGTTTAATATGGAAATTCACCGGTAGCTGAGCCATCATTTTCTAGCTTGGAATACCCACTGAAGTGACTTAATATCATTTTGTTACTTAACGCCGTTTTATTAATACCACTAAATGTCTTTCCCACCGGTTAAGACAAGTTCCGCCACCAGAAGTTGCTTTAACAAGTTGCTCCTCAATTGGACTGAACACTGAAAGAGCCCTTTATAGACTTCCCAGATTGAGGAAAATCTCATGCTGTAGGTATCCGGTTTTTCCCGCTTTGCAGCTAACAACACTACCATATTAACACAGAGGAATAACAAAGAACAGTGTGCTTTCATCTCCTAAAAGTCTCGAAACCCCTTCGTTTGTTATATTCGATAGTGATTTTCATCCATTTCTCGTTCATATTGTTATGATAGAACATTGAATTTCCTGCATTTAATGCTGGTGACATAACCTAACTGCGTATTTTGCATCTGAGATTTTACATTTGAACTTAAGTGGATCTTTACTTCCTTTTTATTTGTTAATATTTACTTACAATTTAATTACCAAACGGATGGCTCAGACAGTTTCTTCTGTGGCCCCCATTCAGGAGATTGCGGGTTCGATCCCAGCAGATGACCTGCCTAACCCATGAGCTTATGGTCGCCAGGTAAATGTTGCATCCCCTGAATTTCCTGTCCCTACATTTCACTTCACTTCTCATTTACTTTCGCCCTTCAGCCCTTCATCTGGCTGGTCTCTTCAAGGGTAGTAAGTGTCAGCGGGAGTATCGGCGTTGCATGGCAGGGAATATGCGCTCTGTAAACCTTCATCCTTCGGTGGGGTTGTCTCCAAACCCCACTTGCGGGGTGTCGAAGGCCGCGGTTGAGTGGAACTCCGGTTGTACTTATACGTCGCTGGGAAGTTTCAATCTGGAAATGGTATGCCCTCTGTTCTGTCATGGCTCTTTGGGTCTGCCCCCTCCGTCTCCTCTCGCCCCATTCTTCCTCCAGGAGGTGTCCACAAGGGCAGAGGTACAAAACTTCTTCAAGCTCGATGTGTCGAATCCTCTTCACGACATCCTATCCTTCGATTTAATTTATGCAACAGCTAACCATGAGTTGGGAGTTTTTACTTTTTTGAAGTCAACAACCAGTGGACAATCTTTTTTTTCTTTTTTTTTTTTTTAAATTGACGTCCTCCAATGTAATGCCATGCCGGACGATGAATGAATGAAATGGGTGAAATTATGTTCAAATGAGCCTGATATCCTTAGAGTTTAAATTTACCCGACATTCGTCTTCTCAGCATAAGGGAAAAAACTTATACTCAATTTAAGTGAGATTCGAACTCGTGACCTTTTGGATGTGAGGCGGACAGCTACCACCACACTAGAGGCGTACGCGTTGATAATCGATCGCCAGTTCACCAGTAGGGTGACCTTGCTGCTGGAACCAGCATGTTGAACAATTGTTAGTAATTAATTTTATTTTCGCGAGTACCATTTCTATTATCCACCACTGTCAAACTATTCAATGCACATGCGTTAAATGTACTGGAAAATACTGGAAGCAGAAAATACTTCTTTGTTCGTGAATGATGCACTTGCTATTGTATATTGGTGGTGCCATTAATGTTGATATATTTTAACTCAGCATTTTACTTGAGTTGGGTTGTGTTCATCATGAAAACTACAAACAATTATTGCTAGAAACGGGCTAAATCTTGGTTTTACATGTCGCAAATATTACGAGACACAAACAAAGCTTTGTTTCCCAGGAATATTCAGCAGCTGAGCAATATATACCTCTTTGTGATGCTTCTCTCGTCACCGGAAAATGACACTTACTAGCATGGTTGTTTGTGACAACGACTTCCTTCCTTTCTTTGGCTCTTCCAGAAGCAAACAATAAGTTGACATTACCATAAGTAAGCGAATAATGTCGCAGAAGTAACGGGTCCTATGTTTTTCGAAAGTAAAAGGTAAACAATAGTGACATTACATTTTTTTACGGATTTTTAAGACATTTTGACTAAATATGCATAGTTCTTCGTAGCAGTCCGAAATGAATTTGTTGTACTACAAGGCAGGCATTCCTAGCATTGATTGTTACTTCCTCTGCCTGTAGAAAGTATTGTATTTCACCCAAAAATTCGACACTGAGATTTCACCAGATATGTTTCGAGGCTTCATGAATAAAAAAGCACTTTTAGTAAATGGTCCATGTGTGTGTGTTTGTGTTTGTATGTGCTTGTGCACGCGTGTTCTTAAATATTAAAGTTGGTGTGTATATTCGTGCTCATAATGTACAGCATCTTCCAAAGTATAGCATTCGTAACAATTGAAAACTAAACTAATGCAGTTTTTATAAATAAGAAAAAAAAAAAAAAAAAAAAAAAAAAAAAAAAAAACCTGACAAAAACAAAAGAAGGCAAACAAACAAAAGTGAATACTTGGAGGCGCAACTTTATAAATAGTGCATTTTACAAATTGAGGTGCTTACTTCACTATAACTCTCCACGTTAAAATTATCTCACATTTATTAAATTCTAAATTATGGAAACTTGTAATTTTCTGAAGAATTCTGTTACATAAATGTATAACATTTAGAGATGGCCATGTTATATTTAATTTATTAACAGCTTTGTCTCATTGATTTAAAAAATAAGGACATGCAATCTGCCTGTTCGATATTAAATTCCTGCTTCTATAAACTTATACAGGAAAATATTTGTTTACCCGATAAGTGCCCGATAAGTAATAATTATGGCTGACACAAAATTTAATGGTGAATGGCAGCAGGAGCTGGTCAACAGAAAATCCAATCAGAGCAGGGCTGGGCAATTGATGTTCAGAGAGCGCAGATCGCTCACGATGTTGACTGATTTAGCAGGTAAACAATGAAGGTCGCTCAAGATACAGCGGGAGTCGCCAGGCATGAATGTGAGGCTTGCCAGACCTTGCGGCGTTGTATAATTAAACACGTTGTGAAATCAGGCTGTAAAGTCGGTGATATAAGGATCATTTGCGCCCGCAAAACAGAAAATGAATTTGTACAACAGAAAAGAGATTATTAGTGGTCAGGAATCAACCGCCACTAAATTTGTCTTTACCATAATTAATAACAGCTTAGTCTTTACCAAACTGCAAAATTATATTCTTGTACAGAAAGGTTAAGTGGAAAACACCTAATAACTTCTCAAGGGGTTGACTACGAAAATTCGCTAAATTTAGACCGATAAACAGAAACAAGCGAAAGAGAGAGGGAGAGGGGGAGAAATTCAGCTGTTTATAACTTCAAAGACCCAGATAAAAGCTGCTGCACTTATTTTTGAGGCCCATGGTGGGACAGTAGTGCAAAAGATTGTGGAAACGGAATGTACAAAAGAAGAAGAAGACGAAGAAGACGAAGAAGACGAAGAAGAAGAAGACGACGACGAAAGGAGGAAGAAGGAGGAGAAGAAGAGTAGCTACCCTTTCCTTTTGTTTTAATAACACGTGGATCTACTCAATAAAGACCTTGCTCATAGCTTGTAATAAATTCAGATTGTAAATTTTATCAGACATTTCGTTTTAAAATCACCACAGTAGCAGATTCCCAATTTCTTAAGCTTCAAGTTTCTAATCTCTCAAATATGTTTGCTTAAATCAAAAAGTATTGGTATTATTAGGTCCACCCGTTGCAAAATAATGTGAGAAAGATATAACTACTTTTGTGTTAGTAGGTACACGATTGAGGAGGGGGGGAAGGAACTTTCGAAGCAATGTCCGTATTTTCACTTAAATACTTTTCTGCATATTAGACAAGAGATTGCATCTCAGCTATGCATGTTCTAACTGCATTTGCTCTAGTTTCTGAGTCCGTAACATGTTGAACATGTGACGTCACAATACTTTCACTTCTTGGGGAATGAGCCGTTGTGTAACCAGGTTGAAGCTGTAATGGAAAAAAGAGAGAGGTCTTTCTGGAACAGCTGCTACGCTTGGTGTTTAGCAGTCTGCTGGCCAAAAACTTGCAACATTAACACATGTCAACCAAAAAGTTTTCTTTCCTGCTATCTGGCAATGGATGTTTTTTTTAAAGCAGTTAAGTTTAGAGCTAATATGATGACTCCTGTATGTGTAATTATTCCCAAAGTGTAATGGTATTCCTTCTCTGATACCTGTTTTATTCTTGCAAACATTTTACTTTTCTTATTATTTACTTATAGTACATAATTCCATCCAAAATTTGATATAGATATAAATGTTGTGCCATGTGTGTGTGAGAGAAAAAGAGAGAGGAGGTGAACAAACAGTTGGTTAAATACCAGACTTGATATTTACCTTCAGCATCTTCCGAGGTTGCGAAGGAAGAGTTTTAAGAAAATCCCTCCCCCTTTACATGCAAAAACGTCCCTCTCTAAGGGAAAATGTTGGTTATTTTAGGTTTTCTCAAAAATATCTCTTAATGATATTGATTAAAATACCATATTATGTTGAAGATGTAAACAAAAATGTATATCTTGGATTTTCCGGGAATTACCTGAGAAGACCTCTTCATTCTAAATGACTTGTGTAACTGGCAAACCGTAAGAGATAGACAATATCTTATTAAACATAAAATGAAGATATCGTTAACATAAACAATTTACGTCCAACGAATTTTCTGCAGTTAGGCGTTGAGATGTGCTGTGTCATTGGTTTGGATTTTCAAAAAACGTATACTTTTTCTAGTTGTAATTCACTATTGATTTTTGCTGTGGTCATGCAAAAGGCATGCAATCACCGACCAACCTGCTGGCCGAGATCGTAGCCTGGAACGTTTTCTTCCCAAATGTTCTTTCCCAATTATCATTCAATGTATCATGTGGTGCAATAAACAATAACAGGCGATAAACATTTCTAAAAAAGGTAAACTAACGAGAGGTTAGGAGTTTATCGATTGAGTGCGGGTGCGAAGCACGAAGGAATTTATCTGATGAAGCTCACAACCTTGTTTAGTGTTTATTAAGGAATAGTTCAAGAAGAAACTAGTTGGCTGACCTAAAGATCAATAGAAATAAAACTAAAAAATAAAAACAAATGAACTAAACAGGAGAAGGTATACATAACACATAACCAAATAGAACAAGTAACTAAATTTACCTGTCTATGAAGCACAGAAACACTAAATGGAGGAGCAGATGAAGATATTAGCCAGATAATTAAAAAATAAATACAGTAATTATGGAATCGTATCAGATATTGAGAAATAAAAAATCTAAAAAAAGTATTAAAATGCGGATTTTTAATAGCAATGTAAAATACATCCTCCTATAAGCTTGCTAAACATGGAAGACTTCTAAATTAAATATGAATAAATTCCAAAGCTTTATTAATAGTTGTTTGCGACGTATTTTAAACATAAGGTGGCCAGAAATAATACCAAATAAAACTTTATGGCAAGGAAATGGGTAGGTCATACATAATGGAGCAATAGAAAGAGAAGTACTTGACTGGAACCCTCAGGGTATAAGGATGAAAGGAAGACCTAAAAAACTTGGAAAAGGACCAGGATATCAACGAAGGGAAAGGCATGGAGGGAAGTAAAAAGACTTGCAACACAGAGGACAAAATGAAGGAATTTCACAGAAGTCCTATGTTCCCTAGAGAACTAAAGGATTTAAGTCAAGAATAATTCACGAATAAAATGTAACATTATATAAATCTTTCTTACAGTGTTGTCCAGAATCAAATCACCATTGTGTCAACCATCCGATCACGGTACACACTGAATGAACAATCGAAGATGTCACGTAATATCAATTGATGCTACCAACAGTGGAAATGAGAAAATAGTTACCCTCAAAATTAAACTAAATTCAATACACATTTTTTTTCAAGAACATCATTTGTTTGATAACTGACATTTGAATGTGCATTGATTGAAAACACAATTGGTAAAGTCCAGACCCTTTAAATGTTATTGATCAATATAAAAATAAAATACATGACGTATGAATCGAATGATCCATTTAAATAAGAGTAAGGCTTTCTAACCTTAATTTTATTACTGAAGGATTTATTTTTAGAAATAATTATAATAACAAGTTATTCATGTTGAAATATTCACCAAACCCTACATACTACACCAGGAAGATTTAATCGTTAATGAAATATTTTAAAATCCTTAGATTTTAATTTTATTTATACATGCACACTTTAGATAATAAAATGTTAACACACTTTCAATATAGGTTAACATAAAGAAGTGGGTAATACTTTGTCTAATGTTAATAATTATTGAGAACCGGTGTTGGATAATCGCGTGGCTGCACGATTTCTCCTTGCTTTTCCGCTTTTTCCTCCCACACTTCATTCCAGTTCTGCAACCTAGACGCGTGCCAGAATGCTAGAAGAACAAAATCAATGTGTCCTTTCTTTATTCATAGGCTCTTGTATATATCGCTTAATCATTAAGACAATATGAAACAACCTTCTATGCCTAGTTATGCTTATGTCTAAGTCAGACTTTGGAAATGGTCTCTAAAGGGGTAATTTGCAATGACCAATGGTAACTTAAATAGCAGCCAGTTGAGTAAAACGGCTGATTTATATGGTGGTGTACGATAATACACGCGACAAGAAGTTTATATATATTAATCAAAATGAATAAGAGCTGGTTATCTATTCAAGAACTTAATTTACAGAAGAGCAGGATCTACCATTCACAATTTGTTTTACTGTGATTTAATACAAATCCCAGTGGATTTTGGCATGCTATTTTACAGGGCATGGAAGAATAACCACGTGGTGACGTATATGAGGAATCGCTCTCTGATTGGCTGGTTTCTTATGTTTGACGTAGACATAAGCACGAAAGCTTGAAGCTTGCAAACTTCTGTTTAATTTATACGTTTATGTGAACGTCAGCCAATGTGAACGCATGTATTAAGATAATATGAAACAAGCTTCTATGCTTACGTTATTGTTATATCTTAAGTTACATTGTGAATGGTTCCTAAGTCTCAAAAGGGAATACAATGTATAAAATCTGACTTAATCCCATTTTTATACGAGATGAATGGAGTAAGATCAGCGACAGATATTTCAGTAGCAGTTAACCCCAAGGCATGACCAAGATAAACCCGTATTAATGCGCACATCATGCATCACCGTGACATACTTAGGACTCGATACTTTGTAATCCTCGCTGTTAATTGGAGCGTTTCCATCCATGGTTCGATTCCGATCTGTGACTTGCTATTTTTTCCCATGCCATAATCATCTACGCTTGACCTAGAATGAACCGATGCTCTAATCTTCCTGTTGGTTATTTTGAAGGAAGTTGCAATATATTTTGATTCGTCAGACAGTGTGATATTCTGACTTAAAATTGTGTAACTTACGGTTCACATTTGTAGTAAGATTGATTCGTAATTAAATTTATCATCATTTACGCCTGCATACGACAATAATGACTTAAATTGCTGGACAAACGTAGTAGATTTTCGATTTACAGTCTTCCACCGGTAGTCAAATAAAAATGACAGTTCATTATCGTACAGTCAGATTGTTTAAAATATTCTTTGACCTTCTGCAATAACCCAACTTTAGCCAACATATCGTGCAAATCATATCATGTACAAGTTTCTGAATTATTCCAGAAAAAGAAATAAATAAAAGACAATTCTTTGGTGGCAATGATTCTGCTATGTATAAAATGAAATAAAACGAAAGCTTCGATATAGAGCTGGAAAAAAAAAAAACTTTCCAAATCCACAGAAGGATGCAAATCTATGTAAAAGGAAAGTACAACAAATAGCTAATATTTAGTAATTTTTCCCATTACTGCTACGTTCTACTTAAACTTAGAAGCAAATAAATTCAGAAACCAGAGGAAAAATACGCTCAGAATAATATGGAACCAAACCTTAAGTATTGCCATCGTTTACTTAGTTTTGAAAACAGTAATTATATAGCTTTTAATACATCAGACATACCTAAATTTAGATAGGTGTTCATTTTCCCTAAATTGAAAGTTACAATATCTGCATATATTGAATATTTATAGGAAGAATAAAGACCATAACACAGTTCACGTTAGACTTAGAATTTTCCTATTCCATGCAATATCATTTCATAAAGCTCACATCTAATATTTATTGAGCGAAATGAATAAGTAAGAAAATTGCTGTAAATTTCCAACACACACTCGCATTTTGAGGCTTTATTGTATTGGTACATTTGTTCGTATGCAGACTACCTCATAATTGTCTACGTTACACATATGAATAGTATTATATTGTTCATAGAAAACCATGTTCTAGCCTTACCTCACCCCGCCAACCACAGAGTGACGGGAATCTTAAAGGTGATGATTTCCGGCTACTGCCAGTTTTACTGTCAAGTTATTCCTCCGCATGCTTTTCCAATCTTGGAGTACCTCCTTAACAATTCCTTGCAAAATCCAAAAATTGACTACCGTGCATATTTAAGGATCGTCTTGGCCTTCCTTAATACTTCACTAAGTGAGGTCACGTGTTATCTAAATAAATAGGGATTTGAAGTTAAGAAACTAGGAATACGCGCCTAAAACAATGTCGCATGACTTTCTCTACCCATTCTTCTATAAAAACTTATTTTTCTGTGTGCTTCATGTTAATTAAGATAAACGTTTGCGGATATGGTTTTATTACACATTTCTTGCAAGTACAAGGGGCTACAGCAGGGAAGGGGAAAACAGTCAAATCAATCGCTGTATGATGGTTTTGAAATGCTATTCTCTTTGCGCGACTACGAAAGAAAAAAGAATAACAACTCAGCAGTTTAAGAAACATGAAGTAATTAATAATTCAAACCAAGTAATACGAAATATCTTATAAATGATTAATACATCTACATGATCAACGAGATCTAGCTTTTTTTGTGCAATAAGTTTTTGTTTCTCTTGTGGCTTGAGGTTATACAAAATTCTTTCAGAATGAAGAGGATTTCATAGGATATTTCCAGAAAATTCAATATATCTTATTTTTATGCAGATATTTTAAACATATATGTGGCATTTTATTAAAATATTTAGAGCAATTTTTGATAAAATAAAAAATAACAAAAGAAAAATGTTTTGCATTTATGATATTTACTTAAAAATCTTTGTCACATCCTTGGAAGATTCTGAGCTTATATACAAAGTTTGGCCACTAACCGACTTTTCATTTTTCAGTTATGCTGTTCACAAACACATACATGCACAAACATCTTTCTAAATAACTCCCCTTTTGGATTTAGAGATCTCAAAACGTGTATTTATGGTGAAATCATGCTATAGAAGTTTTGGGTGAAATGTATTGCTTCCTTTGCTTACTATAGGTAAAATGGCCCCAAAAGTAAACGCTGCAGAAATGGAAGTTCCTGCACCACTATGGTCGCATCCAAGCACCATAAAGCTTGGAAGTTTGAGATTGGTATTTTGAAGTGGGTGTGTAAAGCCCCTGAAATCCCCACCCCCACCCCGTAGTTGTACTGAAACAATGCATCGTGGTTGAGTCGAAGTTCATTGAAATCCTGGATTTTTATCTGGAATCTTCATTGTATTCTGGCGCATTGTTTTGCAGAAGCAGGGCATGATTTATGTTTATCAAAGCAGGGCACCAACTCTAAAAATCGTGCGGGACTACATAAAGCTTAGCAGATTACCTTCTGACCGAAATTACTTAGTGTAACTGATGCTTAAGCTTCTTCAGCAAGAGGTGTCCATTGTCTGCTCCAGACATAATACAGCTTGCAGTCATGCCCGAAACCTTTGTGCAGTTGTCATACCGATCTAAGCGTCGTGCTCCGAATTGGTGGCAAGAGATTCAGTTATCGATATAGCAACTGGTCAACTAACCGGTATCCCACGTTAAGTTTGTCCTCGATGCTAATCGATCGGTACTCTTAGATCGGTACTTTATGTAAACAAGCCGTCAACAACCAAACCTGATACGCCGAAACCAAAGCACACCATAAAATATAGTACCTTAAATATTGGCGGTTATCTGCGAGTTTTCAAAATTTATGATAACCCTGGTGAATGTAACGCGATAGCAAAGCTGTTCCTAAAACCCTCGAGTAAAAATCGTTCTTTTGCAATGTAAATACGAGGTATGAGTCCACGTGGCCTTTGTGTTAGTCGCACTGTTCCGAACACGAGGTTATTGCGGAGGGATACAAGGCTGGATGGAATATAGGTTTAATTTCAACTCACCCCTCCCTTGACATGTGTTAAATCCCCTCCTTTCAATTCACATTCTTCTTGATCTTATTTTTGACAATTTTACTTTCTGTACCACGTTCAGTAGGTATTGCGTTCCACTAAAAAATTCGATATTAGAATTTCATCGAAACATTATGTGAGGCCCACTAAACCCAAGTCAAGCACATTCTCTCCCTCTCTTTCTCTCCGTGTTATCTGTGTCTGTGAACAGCATAAATAAAAAACGAAATGTCGAGTAGCATCAGTATTTAAGTTCAGTACCTCCTAAAGAAGCGACACACTGATTTTAAGATAATCCTCCCACCTCAAACTAGCTTTTACTTGAAATAATTTTGGAAATGTTTTATTTTTTGAAAAAGAACTCAGATTTCTTGCATTAAAATACCATATATTGAAGATATTTAAATATAATATAATGTAATGTGTATCTTCAATTTTTTGTAATAGTTTTGAAGTTCTCTTCATTCGGAAGAAAACTAATATAATTTTGTGTAACTGGTAATGTTTAAGCGATAGGCGAAAACATACTACACAAAAAGTGGATCTTTTTAAACAGCAACATTTATGTGAAATAACATTTTTCCGCAATATTCTGAGATGTTCTCGCCATTTTCGGGATATCCGTCCGTTCGTTCGTTCGTTGTTCAACACAATGCCATATTTTTACTACTTTATTTATTATACCTAATTTCAAAGACAATTCATATAAAATGATTCTTCTATTCGTGTTAAGTTACTAAAGATAAATTTGTATCTGGCCAACGAATACTGCTGAACATGTATTAGATGAAAGAGCTTCACATGTAGGTTGCCATTTCAGTTGTTCTTTCAGATGGTTTTTAGAAGTGTTGGTTTTAAAGACAAAAGTTTAGATAAAGTAAATGTTCCGGTTTAGTGATCGAGCAATGATCCTTTACTTCAGGGGGATAATTAAGAAAATGAAACACTCCATCCCGTTGGATTTTAAGAAACCTCAAATTGTTACTAAAAATAAAATTTGTATTTAATGTTTAAAATATTATTGTCAATAACATGCCTACAGTAAATGGAGAAGTATTATGTTTTACCCGAGAATGTAATATCGATATTTCAGTGAAAATACACGTTTTGAGGCTCCCTGAGAACAAAAACAAGCAAGCGTTTACAGAAATAGGTCCGCACGCACGCGTGCGAACAGCATAACTCAAAAGATAAATAACCAGTTCAATACCAAACTTGTTATTTAAATTCAGCATCTTCCAGGAATACGATACGACATTTTAAAGAAAATCCCCCGCCCCAAAGTACCCTTTACATTGAAAACTGTTCGCTATTTTCTATCTTGATTAAACTGCCACGTGTTTAAGATATTTGTATAACTAATAAAATGTTTGCCTTGAATTTTCTAGGAATTCTCTTGTTTCTGAATGCATTTTGTGTAACCATACAAAACCCTACGACTTAAAAACGTATATCTCGTTAAAGGACACGTGGTTAGATAATTGTTATTGTACCTACTAATAACTATTTCCGATATTCTTTGTTATTGGTTTGAATTTTCAAATACTTTACACATAAAAGTTGCAAGTCACTATCGTTTCCTTGCGTGATTATTCAAAGGGCATGGAACTTGTTCTTGTTCTAACCAATTTGCCTGGATTTCATCATGGTTTCTCATGTTTTCTCACGTGGGAATGCCGAATTGGTATACAACCTGGCAGAAAATAAAGATGAATGGTGTAATAGGATACTCTAAGGCCGGTAAACGCAAGAATAAGTGATGATGCAGAAGGATATATGTCTGGCAAAAACTACTCGATCGCAGAAGAATATTTAAAACAATTTGTTTATTACGTATGTGATCTCTGAGTGTGTAATAGACGTATTAGTAAGGTCAAAATACCTATTGTGTTACAGCTGTGTGAATACATGGAGTGAATATTGAAGAGGGGTTTCTAAAAAGAAGAAAGAGGATCTTATCTAATATATTAATACAAATAAACTAAATGTAATGTTCGTAGTTAAAGGACGAAGAGCCTGGGACGTCATTATATTGCACACTGCTTGTTGCATTATTGAATCAGCCTAAGTGAAACGCGTTATATTAATGAGTCTCAATATGGTTTAGTTCCTGCCAATTTTTGAGTGTTTGTTGACGGTTAACAAACACTTCCTGAGCGTGTAAAAGAAGCAGTGTTGAACCTAGAGTCTGGCAGGTTGAAGGTACATAGGAGATAATGCTCTTTGGTTCCAGTCAGCTCCTCTGCCTATAGGTTGTTAGCCTCACAGTGGCTGCCCACTCTTTCTCCATATACATGCACATTGAATGACCTTGGGTTCGAATCTTGCAGCCTAACAAAAGGCGTGACTAAAAAGTCTGCTTTACAACGTTTCCAATACTATTTTACATGCCCACTATGAGCAAATTCGAATGTTATTATTAATTAATGAATAATTATTTAAATTTTAAGAAGACTATACCTTTCAGCATCGAAATACTATGTAACTTACAGTTATTTTTATTCCCATAAGCTTTATGTGCAAAAGTGTAGAAGTCATGAAGGTAGTGACTTGTGTGGCCAGATTGTTTTCTTCTGTCAGCAACTGTCCAGAGCTTTTCACAAGATAATGAAGCTATAGGCTGCACTTTTAAATAAGAATTATCCTCAGAACTTTACAAATATGAAACGTAGATACTTTATTATAACAATGAATGTTGTTTACCATCTTTAATCCAGAATCTCGGAAACCTTGTGACCAAATTTGGCAACAGAATTAATCAGTTTTCAATATCCATGCTTATCCTATACTAATTAACTTATAAAAACGTACTTCTGTTACTATATCAACAGTGACAATTTTATACTCCACTCTTAAGAACAGAACAACTCTAAGATGTTCTCTTAATTTTAAGAGAAAATTGTTAAGTGTATGGGTAACAAACTGAACAACATGGCTCCACGTGTGAGGCTCACATTCGGGAGGTCGTGGGTTCGATTCCCAAGGTCGACCTTCCTGGCCCATGCTTTTTTTTCGGGGTTTTCCCGGGTTACTCGGCGAATGCTGGGAAGGATGATTACCTCCCCAAAATTTCTGGTCCCCCATTTGATTTCATCTTCATTTCTATCCGGTCTCTCAAGTCGGAAGTGTTGGCGATGTGCAAGTTTGGCGCTGCTGTGTGGGGACTTTGGGAACTGTAGCTGCCGTCGAACCGAGAGGCGGTATTGTAGTTACCTGACATGCCGCAGGAGAAGGACCGATTTCGAAACCTATGCGGCTGGCGGCCGCTTGTCAAATCCTGGTATAGAGATGAATCTTGGGACTCTCACACTGGCTTGTTCCCTCTCCCGGGTTCTAATACGCCCGTAGAGTGCTCTCGTCTCATCCTTTCCTCCCAGAAAGCTCTTCTCCAGTTGAGAATTTCAACCAAAAAACTAAAAGAAGGTATATACGTGCTCCTGATGACGGCGATGATGATTCAGTATTCGCAGTATATAATTAGTTTTTGTTGTAGTTTAAGAAGAAATATTTTGCCAACTGATCGACAGTTTCAGATCCATGGCTGAATTTTCTGAGCACTTCATTTACCTTATATGTTGACAAGTGCAATGATGGTAATCTCGACTTCATATCCAAGTGAGAGTTGCTAGTGGTAGTTACATCATCTCTCTATATAAGACATCCTATTCATACACGTGGGAATTTCCTTTGTTGATGCCCCGCGGTAGCGCATTATTGCACGCTAATGCGCTTCATCCGTTGTGCAGAACCTTTGCAACAGTTATCACGCAACGTTTGAAGATACTCGTACTTAACCATTTGGATACAATATTCATGAATCAAAATAAGTAATTTTTATGCATTACAGAAGATTACAGGTAAGATTAGTATCCAGAGGGGGCAACATATAAGGTGCTTTGAAAGCAATTTCAAAATTTAACCCGTTATGAATTTAATACAAAAATCAAGTCATTATTATACGATTATTCATGGGTTTTGAATACATTTGTTTGTATTTACATATACCACGTTTACCATTTTCTATTAAAAGTTCGAATTATATTTTATCCAAACAATCAAAATTGACATGACATGTTTAGAGGTCCATAACACTCAAAAAGAGCAGTTTAAAAGATCCGTCTAAGTGTGTGTGAGAGGTCAGCATAACTCAAAAACCAAAACTTGTAATGAAGCTCTGTACCTTTTAAACATGCTACAAGAGAACTTTCATGAAGTTCCCACATTCCAAACTACACTTTTTATGTTCTTTTTTTATTTTCCCAAACATCGCAATAATGCTTTTATTTTAAAATACATAGCAAACAAAATGTAGGTATTACATTTTATGTGAGATTCACTCTTCCGGATGAAACTTTGTATAATTTAAGTGACTGTCAAATCATAAGAGATAAACAAAAATTTACTGCTTGAAACATTTGAATGGGTGTTATGGAAATATCTACTCCTGGCGTATTTTTGGCTTTTGGTTAAAAAATGTTTACTGAGAAAACTCGTACGTGGTTTTGGGAACATTGTGAAGCGAAGCATATAGTAATAATATAACATTGATGATTCAGCATTTGTTAACAGATGCACGTGAGCAACTTCAGGATGAAGACTGCGACTGATAAATATCAGCCTGGCACAATTAGCGTCATAGAAACTGTTAGAACAATACTCTGCATGGATCTAACTTCCCGTAAGCATTGCACTAGCTGTCTAAGAATAAAATAAACGAAACATATGTAACTACTTGAATTTTTGCTTAAATATCCAGTCACAGGCTAAAATTCGTAACTTAAGTTTAAAATAATATAAGTAACGAATGTAAGTGTAAACACTCAGCGATGTGCTTGTAACAAATAGAGAATTATGTTGCTTATTCATTTAAGGCATATAATTGTTGCATCAATACTAATGGATTAAAACGAAGTTATGATGTAATAATAATAGTAATAATTGTCAAGAAGCAGGAGTTCCTGTCATGGACATTTGAGTAAATTATAAATTACATAACTAGAAACATTCCTATAACAACAAAATGATACATAAAGGAGAGACAAGGGCTCTTTTAATATTGATGAAATAGCGAGGAAATGGAAAATGGATTTAAATAACATTTTGTAACTAAAAAAACACACACACACACACACACACACACACACACACACACACACACACACACACACACACACACACACACACACACACACACACACACACACACACACACACACACACACACACACACACACACACACACACACACACACACACACACACACACACACACACACACACACACACACACACACACACACACACACACACACACACACACACACACACACACACACACACACACACACACACACACACACACACACACACACACACACACACACACACACACACACACACACACACACACACACACACACACACACACACACACACACACACACACACACACACACACACACACACACACACACACACACACACACACACACACACACACACACACACACACACACACACACACACACACACACACACACACACACACACACACACACACACACACACACACACACACACACACACACACACACACACACACACACACACACACACACACACACACACACACACACACACACACACACACACATATATATACATTGGGATACCCTTCTCTTTGCGGGTGGAAGGAAAATAATAACGCAGATTAATTGTTTTAATTATCTCAGCTACAATATTTTCTACATAGAAAATAATGATATCGAAAATCAAAATCAATAAATTCAGTTACATATGCGGCGTTATTAATATATCTCTAAAAATACTAGGAAGGAAACTAAGATACAATTTTACAAAATAATGGAGTTCCAGGGCTCTTACTTTTGGATTAGTACAAAAAAGAGGAAAGGAGAATTGAGACAGTAGAAATAATATTTTTGAGATGTGCTGCGGGATATAGCCTACTAGACAAAAAAGGAAGTGAAGTTTTAAGGGGGGAATTAAGCACACTCATATTAACAGACAGAATAAAACAATGTAGAAATTACTGGAAACAAAGACACAAACACACACACACACGCGCGCACGCACGAATGGACAATGACTGCACACCAAACCTCATTATGAACTACAACCCAAAAGGAAAAAGACATGTTGATAGACCGAAGACAAGATGGACTCAACAGTGTGAAAATAAATGAATCCGGAACAAACCATATGAGGTTTAATCCATCAGCTGGTGCTGATGATAAAGATATATGCATGTAATTTTTATGTCTACAAATGGCACACACAAAGCATGTTAACTGCATTAAAACAAGAAATTCATCAACGGAGATAGCCAAATAAGCAGCTTTATTCTAAAACTAATAAAATTATACTTGACATTTTGGTTTCCATTGATAATCTAGCATAGCATTCCATATATTAAACAAATGCGTTTCTATTGTAGGGGTAAGCAATTAGGAGTTTAAAATTTTATTGGTGTAAATGAGAATGAATATAAATGAAAGTGTGAAACATAATTGTTATTTATATAACTAGCGTACAATCTGACTGATTGTGACACGAGCATATGTTTAGCGAGAGAACGCTGATTTTTGCGAGTGTCACAACGAAAATATTACATGCGTGTTACATACAACGTTTTATGCAATTTTAGCATGAAAATACGTAAAAATAATAAATTTGCCAAATGTAGAGTTATAATGTTTCAGAAATTAGAGATGTATGACGTAATGTGGTTGCTAAGCAGATAGTTTCATTTGTTTCAACACCTATAAGGGAAATGGAAGGTAGTGATAAACTATTGAAAACATGCATTGGCAAAAATGCTGATAGTTTATTAATTCCAGAAAAATTAAGATGCTTACCAAAAAGAGTATGAAAAGTTTTGTGGAGAAGAAACGAAAAATGCGTTACTTTGCGAGAGTGACGATTTCAAGTTTTCTTACAGACACGTTGGAGAAAATGGTTGTGACGGCGATGACGTCATTGCTATCTTGTTGCCATGACACTGATGCCAGAAAAAGGGTAATTTCGCAAGATCTATGCCGTCATAATAAGCCGTTTTAATGCTCGGATTGCATAAAAGCTTATTTTAGACAAAAATGTCTTTTAATTGAGTAAATACAGACTTAAAACATTCGTGAGGCCTTTTTGCATTATTATTCTGTCTCTTTTTGGCAGAGGAAAATCTCCTTGATATGGAGACTAGAACCCCATAGGTGGACACCAAGCACGATGTTAGTGAAATAATGAAAAATAAATCAAGAGGAATGGAATAGTGAAGTTTTCTGAGAAGATAAATGAATATTTTATCAATATGTTTCCAGGTAATTGTATAGTTGTGATGAGCTCAGCTACAGAGGGAATTTTATTACAGATGGTTTACAGCCAGATAGTTTAGTTGTTTTATAATCTGTAGTGGCGAATATACGCATGTTCTATAGGTACATTTAAATAACGTTTCAAATGGCGCATAGGTTTTATTTATTGCTTTCTGACATAGGCGGTAATTTGCTTGAGAGTTCTAAGAATGGAGAGACAACGACTATAAAACTTCAGACTACTATTGGAGTTGAATCTCTAAGCCCTTTGTGCACCTGCTTCAAACACACAATCGTGATCAGTAACCTAATACGTATAGCTCATGGCATAACAATCAAAGATGAGCTTTACCAAAACAATAGCTGTTTTCTTGGTCAACTCCCTTTAAGGTTTTCTCCATCAGACTGGAGGCAGAACAATTGGCTGATAAGCTAATGGAAGATGAAATTATGTGGGAGTTTCTCGTGTAGCTTTAGATATAAATACCACAGCATCCGTTATGGTTTCCTATTATTCTTCAGCACTATCACTAATCTCTTCTTTGTCCTCCATTTAGAGCAGAGGCAGAATGGTTGTTTCAGTTTCAAGTTTATAAATGTTACACTTATGCTATAAACGATATCCACCTCCTTCCAATTTGAATTCTTCACGCCTATATACGAGAAGAAAAATTGTATGCTACATTTGTAAGAATTGGATCGCCTCCGTAGCGCAGTTGGTAGCGCGTTTGTCTCTGGCGTGGAGGTTCGATCCCTAGCACCAGCATGGAGATTTTATCCCCCACAACGCGTGCAGTACATTCACTGCACTCATGGAGAATACGCCACTGATTTATGTGAAGTGACAAAGCCACTTGATGTCACATGTCGTCTGGCCCTTGTCAGGCACTCTCTGGGAACTGTAATTTATTGTCATCGTGTTTCCGACAATAATAGTTGGGCTCTCCCCCAGCAGAGGTGCATTTAACATCATCTTATTTCACTAGCACTATCTTTTTTCAGCGACCGATTCTCTCCCAAAAATGAGGTTCTGATTCCCTGCAAAAAAGGGCAAAGTCATATTTCCTTCCAATTTTCTGTTGTTTATATAAACTGTAGTTGGATTGTTCGGTTGTTATCCTTGGCCTACTGATGACAGTGAAGTTTAATATCTTCCAGGGAAGTTTTCAGGAAAATCCTCTCAACTCAAACTACTCTTTGTAAAATTTTATTTTTTGTGACTAAGAATCGTTATTAAAGTGCAATACATTTTAAGATGTTTGCATGGAAAATACTTGTCTATATTGGATGTTCTGCTAAAACCTGGGAAATCTTTATTCTGATAAACCGCAAAATACACACAAACTCTTACTACCCAAAAAATATAGATAGTTTCAAAGCAAAATTTATGTCAATAAACATTTTAGTCAATTAACCATTTTCGAGCAATTCTTTGTTATTGGTTCGAATTTTCAAACACATATACTTTCCTCAAGTGATAAGTCACTATTCATTTTTGTCGTGGTCATATAAACAGCATCAGATTTCAAGCAATCCCCTTTTTAAAAATTAGAGTAGCGCTTCTTATATCTACAATTAAGCGTGTAAATGTGCAATTAAGTTTGTCTAGAACTAGACAGAAGAATGAACTTTTCTTTGAAAGTTTGCAGTACAGTGAGTAGAGAAATTAATTTGAATGTTACACATCAGAATTTTAGTACTCTGTATTTTAAGTTTTTATTTTGAATTTAAGGACATTTATTTTTGAAAGATAGCCTTTAGAAATTTGGAAATTTGTTGTTTGTATGTTGTTGATAAATATTATTGCAGATGCCTTCATAGTTTTAAAATAAAAAAGGTGATAGAATATTATTCTTGTGAAAAAAAAAATTCAAACCTTATACTACAACGAGAGCAATGGATTTACAATCCACTATGAATTAGCTTATAGAAGCAAAGCAAACACTTTGTTCAACAGAGACCATAAAGTTTGTAGAGTAACAAGTGGAAGTTTTAAAACTTAATGTGATGGTCGTAGTGATTGTTGCCTTTTCATAGAAATTACGCAGTAATATGCTAGACGATTACACTTTCTTGTGAAAGAACGTTAATTTCGTTAGGCGAGTTCTTCCAGCAAATTTAAAGTTCCGTTAAAACATGAGATGTTATTTATTTCAATTTTTGCCATGAAATTGCTACGTAACAAGTAAATTTAAAATTATATTACTTAGAGGTTTTAAAGTGTTCGTTTGCGGTTATGTAAAGAATTCACTATTGGGGTTAATAAGATATTAACCATGACAAAACGATTATAGTTTGCAGTGCCGCGGAAGTAGATATAAATAAGAGAACACACACACATATACAACTCCTTTGTCCCTGGTAAAACTTTCTAGAACAACTTCTTAGAATTAGTTTTTGTATAGTAATAACTGATATTATTTATGTACACTAGATAAGCTTAAAACACAGGTGCCCGCAAGAAGAGAAACAGAGAATAGAAGGTTGAGTCCTTACAGTTTATACGCAAAATACTGTTCATAATGCTAATTTATACTTTAAGTAAGGATTTCTAGCAAATTTATGATATAATATGGTTTCACATTCAATAGATGTAATATACATAATTAAACTCAATCTCTCATGCTCCTGCGCTATATATGTGTGATAACGGTCCTTTAATATCTTCTTGTAGATTTATTTCAAATACTTCAACTCAGTACATCTAAAGTAGATAGTACCTCTACTTCACTGCCACGTGCATTGTCTTCATGAATTGGGATTGTTGTGATGCAATAATATCAATTCACGGTTGGTGCTGTAAACATAAGCTGCGCACTCGTCCAGGATAAGCGCTATAGCCAGAAAATTTCTGGACATTTCGACATATCGAATGTTCTGGAAAATTTCTACGGCTATAACACCTCGGAAGTCTGGGGAAAGGGGAATCGCAACGCAAGTCAGTGGGTCTGCGAAGTGAATCTCACGTTTCTTTTCTCTCCCCTCCCCCCTTTAAGTTTAACGTCCTTTAACCTTGTAGGTCACAGTGGACGATGAATGAATGACAATGGATGAAATTATGCTCAAAAGAGCCCGGGTTCTATAGAGCTGCAAATTACCCAACTTTTATCTTATCAGGATAAGGAAAAACCCCGAAAAAACTTTATCCGGATAAACCTAACCGAGATTCGGACTCGGGACCTCTTGAATGTGACGCAAGTACAGTACCCCTCACCACAGAGGCGGCACGTGCGTTTCTGATGCGACGATATGTGCTGTTTTCCGAGCGAGTTTGAGGTGGAGTTCAGCGACTGATGTTACTGAACGGGATTGTAGATGTTTTATGTTCGACTCCTCAGACCGCAAGATGAGGCTACGTTGGATGTATTGCGTTACGCCGCTACGTTACGGAAGAAAGCGAAGGTGCAGCGGAGCTGGTTCACATTAATTAGATCATTAAGTGACAGCAATTAGTTTTAAAAAGTGACCGAAGTAGCAATATTATTACGCCTAGTTACTTTATTTACTGCATACCTATAGTAAATAGAGGAATTGTTGTATTCCACCCAAAATGTGTTGGAATTTCAACGAAAATATATACTTTGGGGTCTTCTGGCCCTAAAAACACATGTTTTATTAAATGTCCGTGTTTACGTGTGCGTCTGTCAACAGCATAACTATAAAACGAAATGTTCTAGAAATACTAAACCTGACACTATATTGTTCAGAATCTTCCAAGATTCAGCGAGCACCACCATAGGAGCGGCTGTTTCAAGTACTAAAATATACCAGAGCCCATGGGTATACGCTTATTCAGGCATTAAACTCTCCAAGCGTACGTCGTTTAAATCGCTTACTCGGGCGTTAAACTCTCCACACATACGTCATTGAAATTGCTTACTCACGCGTTAAAGTCTCCAAGCGTACTATTTGAAATGGGCTGGGTTTTTCAGCAAATATTGAAAAAAGTTTTCTTATATCAATTAATGTTTAGAACCTGCAATATTCGCCCAGTTAGTGCATTAGGTGATCTGGCTTTAGTTTTCTCATAAACCATGCCTAATTAGTGAAGTAATGTCTTCTGTCGCATAACCATGCTATGCATTTTTCCTATGTCTACCCTATCGATACTAGGCTACTGAACTAAGTAAGTGTTACAAATCATATCTTCAGCTGTCATTTATGATCCAAAGGAAAGGATATAAAATTAACTAAAGTCACGGAAGAAGTTACACAATTCTTTTTCTTTTTCTAATCGCTTTATTAACTTCTGGGCATATCGAGGGCTTTTAGTTTAGAAACTGCCTGCTGGTGATGATTTTATTTTGCCTTGTCAGCTTGTAGTATGAAAGTTTGATACCCCTTCTCCAAATGTTTATTTCAAACAGCATGAGGTAGTTAGAAAAATAAGCTTTCGTAAGGATAGTTTGTAGAAGCTGTATAAGAATAAACGATAAGGTATAGAGAAAATCGTGTGAATGTAACATGACTTTCTTCTTTTTAACTATCTGAGCTGTAGGATTTTTTAACGTTACAGTTTGTTAATTAGCTTACATTGTACGCTGACCACAGATTGCAGAGGCCGCCACTGAGATTATTCTATGAGTATATTATAGGACATTTTTCCTGCTCTTGTGAACATTGTTGTTGGCTGTAGATAGGAATAATCAGATCGCTGATACTTGCCTTCAGATTTTTTGAAGTAAATTGCTGACACAATGATCCAAAGCAACTGTTTTAGAGATAAAATGGGGTTTAAAGCAGCGTAAAAGAGCAGACACCAAATAAATCGTTCACACACATCCTTTTTACATTTCTCCTACAAGGTTTGTGTTTGGAGAAGTTACGATTATTTTAAACTTCTACAGTGCTCACAATATATGTAACTACTCCAATTAGTAAAAATGGGGGTCTTGTACATACACGTATATTATCAGAAAACTACGAGTTGTTTAATAACGGAATGAAACTACCTCAAAAGCATGAAAAGCGTCTCTTATCCATTAGTCCTGAAATATGCCAAGTAAAAATATTATTTTCAGTTTGCATAACACAAGGCAATTAGCAGTATCACGTGGCTTTCTAACAACTATACCCTTTTAATTTTATTAGAATTTTAAGACAAATAAAGCTTATTCCTTTAATCTACAATATTTCCTGATAGATATTTTCTCCATTCTCTACAGCTTAGTACCACTCTCTGGAACATTACACTCTCCAAATATGAGTATTAACGTCATTCATATGGACGTATCCGAGATACATGAAACCAGATTTAAATTTCTATTTCTTTCCTTTATTTAGTGGAATTTAACGCCCATTTTAATACGCGCGGTATCACAGATAATGGAAATGATACATGAAATGAAATATTTGGGAAAGAAGAGAGGATGGTCCTGAGGGATTTGAACTACAGACCTCCTAATCACGAGTCCGTGCCTTAATGACCTCAACTACCCGTGTCAGTGAATCCCTACTTTGAACATTAGCTGATGGCACAAAGGACTACATATTGAGGTGTTATCTTTAAGAACTTAATCTCAGTCTACAGCCATTACACGCTTCCCAAAATGCTTAACTCCCCTCGTAGTGTTAGCTAAACGCCTTCATTCTGATGTTTCATCATTAATTCCCAAGCTGGCTACAAAAGCAAAAGTCCTTCTATACAAAAAACGTGAAGATACATCTCATCATGATGAATGATGCAGTAAATACTGTGACGTCATCTGAATGGAACACCCTCTCCCTCTGCTAACTTTGCGGTTGGGTTTCGATGACCCTGGCGAACCTGTTCTCCATGTGCGGTTTTCTGGGGATAACTGTATGCACATGAGCCAGACTTCATCGCAACTTTTAATTGGTGGTGCCTAGTTAAATAAGTGAAATTTCTAAAAAAGTTCAGCATTCTTACTTTTTCTACTATTTGCTAATTGTAAGTTGAGGAAGTGTTGCATTCCACCCAAAATAATTTATATCTATGTTTCACTGGAAATATGCTGAACAGCGTAGTTCAAAAACTAAAAGTGTGTTCAATATCGAACTTGGTATTTAAGTTCAGTATACTTCAAGAATGCGAGAAGAAGATTTTCAGGACAACTTACCTGTCGAGACTATTCTTTCTGTGGAATGTTTTTTGTTGTTTTGATGACATTTTCTGAGAAGATGTACCTCTTCATTCCAAATGACTTTCACATATTTGGTAAATCACAAGAACTACACTATATAATTCTTTACAGCCTGTTGCACTTCTTCGTTGCTCCGGAAGTGAAATTCCGATAATACGGTCTTCATCACAGAAAACAAGGTGGATATCTGACGGAGCAAGGCCGTATGATAATAGAAGCTCCCTCACCGCAGAGAACAAATCGGGTCTGTAATGTACTTTGCTATGTGGGGTCATGGCTTGTCGTCAAAGTACAAAACCACTCAACTTACGTACCCTGGTTCATCTGGCGATCTAAAGATTTCCGAACAATTTGTGATATAATTGACTTGATTGCATTCAGCACCCAATCTGGATGCGACATCAGATGTGGCTAACACCATTCGCTGTCCTCCGTAGATGTTTGTTTCAGTCTGGACGTGGAGGGGCGCCGAGATCTTCATCTTTTACCCTCTGGCGTCCTTAACTGAACATTGAACACCAGCGCCCGGCCACTTGAGAAGACATGCCGTCGTTTCTATAGAAGTTCTATGGGCATCAGTGAATCTCTGAAACAGTATTTCTATGCGCGCGCTATCGCACACTTATATTTGTCACCATATTTATAGTAAGTCTTTCTACTATATTGGATTGCGCCCAACTCGACACTCCGAACTGCAGCTTCTGTCTCTCGTCTTTGGCACTAAACGCCAGAGCCAGTGTTTTTCTCCTTTCGCTATGCCCATTGATAAATCAGGAAATATTGTCTTTTGTTATGACAATTGTTTTCTCACTTTGTAATATAGGTTCTCTACGGATTAAAATGGCGAAAGTATGTTAAATTTACTTGATGAATTTATCAAAATACTTTCATTTGGTAATAGCAAAGTAAATTAGAAGAAATGACATTCTCTGAAACATTCTCTGTAGTGGAAATCATTATAGTATTTTACTGCACGCAAAAACTACACTCCTGCAAAGGAAACTAACAGACTTCAAATGTGTTTCCGCTAATGATTTTCTGATGTGAAAGGATGGTGGCCACTGACCGTTGCAGTGGCAGAATTTGATCACTTTAACAGAAATAGCTCGCGGCAACATGTCAGTGCCAACTTCAAGGTATCACTTTCTCTTAAAAATAGTGTTGATTTTTCCGGTTAGTGCCTAAACTGGCCTTGATCGACTACGTTGTTGGTAACATCGCCATGTAACTGGTTTAGTTGTCGGTGCACCGAGAAGCTTTTGTCACGCGTCATTTGTTTCGCTATAGGTATAACAACTTGTTTATTTATTTCGTTTGTACTGACAAAGTGATTTCTCAGTTCAGATTAATGATCAGCTACATCTCTAGAATCGTGCGCCATATTTACTGTATTTTATGCATTAGTTCCGATTTTCTAAGTTTGTATGCTGCTATTTCTAGAACGCAAATACCCAAAATTCAATGCTTATGAAAATGCTGTGCTGCATTTACACGACTTTCTTTACGCACACTTCTGCAAGCTATTCTTACACAAGATTTTTCACCTATTAGTTTTGGTTAATTGAAATAAATTTTGTCTACACATTTATTTTTTTACCTAAGAACAGTAGACTAGATCGATAGTCAGATTTTTAAAGAGCTGCTCACTATGTGATGACTTTGAAGGTTGATACTCTTTGCATGACCACTAAATAAAATGAATAGTGACTCTTTAAAACTTAGAAATAAGTATTTGAAAATTCAAACAGGTAACAAAAATATCTCGGAAACAGTATCACCCCAAAACCTACATTTCGAATAAATTGTGTTTTATGAGATCGAAATCATTTGTGTGACAAGATCTTATCTATTTCTTATGATTTACTAATAATACAAAACTCATTTAGAATGAAGAGGAATTCGCAGAAAATTCAAGAGTTACAAATTGTACGTAACTTAAACACATGGCACTCAGTTAATATAGTCATTTTTGAGAAAATAGAAAATGTCTAAGAAATATCAATTTAAAGTGCAGTATGGGTTACAGAGTTTTCTTGAACATCTCTGTGACGCATTCTTGAAGGATGCTGAACTTAAATACCGAGTTTGAGACACATAGGTGGACGCATGTACCTTTTTATAAAATACATTTTTTATTCAGGAAGTTTCAAAACGTGAAATTTCCGATGAAATCTTGGCATTGAAGTATGCGTAAACTGCAGTAATTTTTCTACTTGTAAGTAGATAGTAAATACAACATTAATGTAACAACTATAGTTAGAAAACTATATTTCAACTATAAAGTATGGTAATCCTTTCGTATTTATTCATTGAAAAGGACTATTGCAAAACATGAAAACCTGCTATAAACATATCTATTTCCATATGTGAACAGACACACTAAAGCAAGGATATTAACTAAAACGTAGTTTTATGCCCTTGAAATCATTCGTGGGCATGGAAGGTATCTTGCCTTGTAGGAGAACAATGGCCATGGTAGTACATAACAATGGGCGGAATGAAGCGATTATAAAGCACAAGCAACGTAAGAACTGTTGACTCGAAGGGCAAAATGAGTATTTGATATTTGCTTAGCTCCTTTTTATGTCTTTATTTAATTAATACAAATTCAGAAACACATGTACATTTGTTTTACTTAATTATTCAAAACTCGTAATGTATAATTATTCTTTCCACAATCTTCAATCCTGGCTATTTTTCTTAAATATATGCATGCCATTAAGGCACTTATCTGATAAGTGCTTACTTAACATGCAAAGGTAAAAATAAATAATTGTTACTATCTACAAAGGTTGGCAGTAAAATCAAAGAAAATTTACGAATAATGTGCTTGAATAAGTATCTATTTCCATAACATGGTTGCTAGAAGTACAGCTTCACCTCGGTGGCGTGATGGTTAGCGTGTCTGCCTCATGTTCAAGAGGTCGCGAGTTCGAATCCCGCTTAGGATGAGTTATCCGTGGAAGTTTTTTTTTTTTTTTTTCTCGAGGTTTTCCCTTATCCTGAGAGACGAATGTTTGGTAGCTTCAAGCTCCATGGACCTCGAGCTCATTTGAGTATCATTTCACCCATTTCAGTCATTCACCGTCCGATATGATATTACGTTGGAGGGCGTTAATGTTTTAAAAAATATAGAAGTATAGTGTTTTGAGAGCTATTTGTTTTCAAGCACATTGCATTATATGATAATGATGATTGTAGACTGAAATGCATACTGGCCCTATAGTACAATATCTATATTATTATAGTGCCCTATAGCGTACACCAAGAGAACATATTGAAAGTAAGAAGAACAAGTTGTAGTGGGAACCTACCAGTCTCTATAGATTTATGTTTCCCGCATACATATAGATGAAGAGGGTTGCCGATCCAAAAGGAGCCACGGTCAGAATTCATCGTAAGAGAGTTGATTTATATTTTGATGTTTGTGCTCGATAATGGGTTTAGAGATGTTTACATCAGTACAGTGTGCTAACTTCTAACCTATTTTGACTGGACACGGGAGAATCTCTTAAATTATAATTATTTCACTCTCCTTAGATCCTTCGTAGAACATGCAAAAACTTCAAGGTTTTTGTAGTAATTATTAGAGGCACTCATAACGGAATCAATGAAAGATACATTGGTTTGAACTTGCATGTTAATGAAAAAGGGACTGTTTACACATATTTATTGCTTTACATTTATTGACATTGTTATTAATAAGAGTAAAACATATTTCAGAATTACAAATTTTTACATGGGTAGACTATACAATAGTGAATTATTTCTCTTATTTTTATCGACTTGTTTTTGTGGAGTACAAGATTAAATCTGAATAAAAGAAGGAAAGAAATACATTAGCTTTGTAACATTAAATACTACTTTTTTCTGATTCATTTCTGCAAGCATTTAACTCAGCAGAGTCATAAGCTATTAATAAGTATAACTATCATTATCATCCGCAAATCAGTCACTTCAAAACATTTTTGGAAAGTATTTACGCTTGGATGTCTTACAGAACATTCTGCTTCCCAAAAAGCACGCTTATTCTGAGTCATCTGCTATAGACCTCAATGATCAGGAATACTTCTCGGAGTACACATGTGTGGATTTAGCACTGCAGTGTTACAGCCGTTACAATATCATTTGTTATAGCTATTAAAGATAAATAAAGATAAAGTAACGATTGCCCTGTGAATTTTCCTTCTGGAATTAATTGGCATGATAATTTAGAAACGCACTAACTTCCTTCCATCTCTCTTGTTTCTTGTCACTCTTGTCCAATGATCACTCACTTCACTAAACTCTTGTGCTCATCTCTGACGTGATCGTCCTCTGTTTCTTTTTCTCAATATCATTGTCGTGGCGTAAGTCTATCTATTTTGAAGCATTCTGGCCACGTGTCCTTCCCATTTGTAGCTATTAGATCTTCTAAAATTCTGTCTTTTGATTTCTCTACTACGTACTTACGATAAGAAGAGCAGGACATCCAAAAATCTGATTTCAAGATTTTACCGGAAAAAGTTTTGAGGCGCTCGAAGCTCCCCAAAGTGTTAAAAAGATCCGTGTTTGTGCCCATATGTATCTGCGAACAGCGAAAAGTGCGATAAACACTAAACTTGGTGTATCAGTTCAGTATCTTTTAAAGTTCTGACACCAACATGTTCAAGAAAATCTCTCACCCAAGCTAAGTTTTACATCGATAAATGTTTGATAGTTCTAACGATTTCATTAAAATAATATATGCTATTTAAAGTGTTAGTATGATAAGTAAACTGTTGATCTTGAGCTTCCTGGGACTAAGGCTATTTCATTCAGAAATAGTAACTGGTAAAGGATAACACATAGGCAAAACTTACTACACAGAAAATGAGAACTCTTTAAACTACAGAGTTTATTTCAAGTAACTGATTTTGTGAGATCAGTCATTTCCTAATAACGTTATCATATATGCTTAAATGTCTGAATACATCGGCCATTATTAAAGTTCTTTCACTATTCAGTTATTTATCGCAATGAAATGGAAGTGCTATAAAAATTCCAAGGTCAGATAGCGACAAACTTTTGAATATCTAATTCTCGATTCGGTTTCCTCTATACCCTTCGTATCTACAATGGAAAGGTTAGTGAAACTTTCTGCAAATGTTTATCTCATTAACACGAAGTAAATAAAAACAAACCTTCGTAAGAAGATAGACACATATTTGACCCTTATGATGGCAATTGCGTATATCACTGGTTACTTAACTCACAAGGTGCAATGAACTCTATTGTGCTATTAATATTTGATTGTGAACTGGAGGTCACTGCGTCTCTCCTCGCTTAGCGGCTAACGTTATACAAAAAGAAAACTAAATTGTGAAAGAGGTAACGGTGATCGTCCAGATGATAATCCATGCGTGCGTGTTTTAGATAAAAATTAATGACCACTTGCCAGCTGAGTTAGTTGTCCTGCTAAGAGCTATGCAGTGTCAGGACCACACAGACTGGATGAGAGTCGCGGAACATCACTACAGCATTATATGATCCCCACAGTGCCATTGTTAAGGTAAGGTACGCGTATCTACGCTATCAATCTCGTGTAACGATTAATCATTGTGACGACTATCCTAAATTAACGGAAACTTCCTCGTATAAAAGGCTTTCTCTTCGGCAGCGATTAAAACAACCATTCAAACCAGGGTAGTATCTTACGTCATAATGTAATAATACGACATAAGAGTTTTAATATTATGTGTTAATATGTGATCTTAGAGGGTATAAAAACTACGGGAGAAAACACATTGTAATTCACTCATTTATATGCCACCTTTAAGGTCTAACTCACAATGAAGACGCAACGTTAACATAAGAACAAGCTGAGGTAAAGCCATTCACAACGCAGCCGTAGGCGTAAACGCAACAACTGGGCACCGGTTTCTAAACCCTGTTCTCTTAACCCTCTTAACTGCCACATGCACTAGATATCGTTCATTGACTGTCATGGAATAGGTTGTTGTATGATAAAACTAGTTCTTTAACTAATTTGATAATTTATCTTAACATATTTGAATAGAATTTATATTTTTATATCGACATGAATCTAATATATTACGTAACAAAGTTAATGGATCTGAAATGCATCTTATCAAAAATAGATAGAAGGATCTTTAGATTTAAACCTGGCACTCAAGCTGACGATAGCACATGCATCTATAATGTCAGAGTGTTTCTATGCTTGAGCTTGCACAGGACTTGTATCATCATCGCCATTCAAAGGCGCGCATTTGCCAATCAGAGCAAAAGGGAGCGCGGAAGAATACATATTAGCGGGACAAACTTGTAAGCAGAGCTAGGACAAATATCCACTGAACAGGGAATCATAACTGTCACCCTACCCATTAAAATTAGATTTGTTGTTACACCCCTTGGTTACCTGTGTCACCCCTTCCCGTCTCCGCATTATCAATACAACTCGCAGTGCGCACACATTGCAAGCAAAAGGATATTTGTCCTACCTCTAATTATAAGCAGCAAGATTTAAGTCCGTAGATTGAATGCAGAAATCTTCCAACGGTACCGGAAGTTTCGAATTAAATAAATATAATATTCAATAAGAGCATTCATCCAGCCTTTACAAATAAATAGGAGCCAAATGGAATGGCATCTTGATTGTGTAATAGATGGTGTAAAATATCGTTTCGCGTTAGTGTGTTATTCAGAAGTTGGTAATCATGCAGAAAGTAAAACAGAATTCTTCCTCTATGCACGCAACGCAATCTCTTGCGTTATGCTTCGCCTTACATGGCTCTCTCATTCTTCATTGTGAATGCCCTAATACTACTACCCTTATATCGATGACTGTGCATTCTGAGGGCTTCATGACTTTTCTTCCCTACCACCAGAAATACAAACATTACAAAGAGAATGGAATGAAAAGCAAGGAGTATACCACAATACAGGGGGAAAATATCTAACACTTCAAGACGAAAACATAGCCAACAAATATAAGTGACGGTTCAAAACTATTGGGAAAGTGTACCTATAATGGTAGGATTTAGGTTTTGAAGAACTATAGGTATTAACAATGAGGTTTTAAGAAAAACCATTGCTTCGTATATTAGTATGTAAAATGTAACAACTTATTCTTGGGCGTTTAAGTTTTTGTCAATTTTTTAATTTAAACTAAAGCACACACGTCAAGCTTTTAATTCGCGACTAATATACTTTAAAAAAGAAAGAAAAAACTGGAAGTAAATTCTATCGCAAGGAGGAATTCTAATTTTACACTATACCTAGTGAACTATTTATTAGCGAAAAAGAGATTTAAAAGTACAACCAGGAAACAAAATACTCACGCCCAGTCACTCTTTACCGTGGTTAACGAAAAATTAAGGCTACGGCGCGAACTGCAGTGACGTCATTCTTCTAGTCTGGTCATGGCCCAATGAAATAGAACCACAATTGCCTAATATTCTAAACAAATAAATAACTTGCCCATTGAATGCACACAAAGGATACAGTTTTATCATGATGGTATACGATATTAGCCATGAATCAGACTGATATTACTGCGAAACTTCGATTCACGTCTTTTTCGTTAGCCACGCCCATTACACGGCGACACCACTTGGTAAACATTCACATAATTGAACAAATTAAACGTCAAGAAGGCCGCCTCCGTAGCGCAGCTGGCAGCGCGCTTGCCTGTGGCGCGGAGGACCCGGGTTCGATCCCCGGTACCAGCATGGGGATTTTATCCCCTCTGGGAGGTCTGGCACGGGGTGCACTCAGCCTCGTTAGGTCCCGGGGGGACCAATTGAGGAGCTACTTGATGGAGAAGTAGCGGCCCCAGGTCGAGAAGACCGCATAACTGGCCGGGAGGGCTCGGGGCGCTGACCACGTCCCACCCTCCAGTACTGCACCTCACCAATGACGCCTGTACTGGGCAGAGGTGGGGGACGCAGCGGCTGGGCGGTAGGCCTTGGTGGGCTGTCGCGCGGGGTTTACATTACATTACAAACGTCAAGAAACAAAAGTGGTTTTAGTATTCGTAATAAAATGTATAATAATTGGTATTTACAATTCTTTATGAACTTCTTCCACTATTGTTAACATCCATTGATGACTAACGGTGTTTTGTGCAACAATCTTGTAATGATAGTTATTAAAATCCGAGGTTGAACTAATTTTACGACGCCAGTCCTAGTAAGCAGACTTTATAATGCCATATTAAAATTACAGTAAAATATGTTATATTTCCATATAAGTAACAAAGATTAAACATTTTGTTTTAAAACATTTCACTTTCATATTGAAAGTTGAATGTTTTGGTCAAAGTAATACTGCTTTGTAGTTTTATTTTATAATATGAAAAACATGTAATATTAGCATGCCTGTATCCTACTACGTTAATGGTTGTATATTTTATATACATATGGCATTTTAATCAAAATCGTTAGAGCCGTTTTCTAGAAAATCAAAATTTTCTAAAAATTTTCCATGTAGAGTAGTTTAGGGTGGAAGAATTTTCTTCAGTATTCGTGTCGCATCCTTGAAAGACATTAAAATTAAATACCAACTTTAGTTTTTAATCAACTTTTCGTTTTTGAGTTATGCTGTCCACAGACACACACACACACACACACACACACACACACACACACACACACACACACACACACACACACACACACACACACACACACACACACACACACCCGGACATTTTTCTTAAAATGTCTTTTTATTCAGGGGTTCTCAAAACATATATTTCCGGTAAAATCTTGGAATTTTTGGGTGGAATACAACACTTCCTCTACTTACAATTAGAGAAAGTAAAAAATAAATGAATGTGAGCTGAAAAAAAATAACTGTGAGTCATTTTCCAGATATACAATCGCTTATAAGTTCAATGCGATGTATTTGGCGTAATAAATACGGCTTGTTAGGAATTAAACAATGTTTTTATTGGACTCTATATTATAGGAAAACGCCTGAGCTCTGGACGTCGGTAATTATTTGTTGCACTTTAGTAAGCTGTAAATGTGATCTAAACCTCCTGAACAAGCTAGAAAGTGAAAGGATATGCATGACATGGTTTCTCCTCTGAGAGTAGCAGTAATTGGTTTGTGGGTACAGTACGTCATATCCGAGTATGTTAACTAAGACCTTGAGCAGATAATTGATTAAGACATTCTGGAATATCCTCTCTAGGTTCCTTTTTCTGGATTTCATAGAACAAGCTTAAGTTATTAAATTATCCCATTATAGCTGAAATTCTTCGGAAGCATTATAGTAAGTTCACGCATTTCATTTGCACAAAGGAGGAAAATGTTATTCCATCTTTACTACTAATTTTTAAACACAAATGTAAAATTTATTAAATTCATGAATTATCTCTGAAACTGTTCGACATATGGATGCAAGGCTTACAATGCTATACAATAAGCGTTTTCTTTATTAAATACTTTTCTTAATTATACACTATTTTGATTGAAATGTATTATTAGTTATAGTTTTCAAGATAATAAACCATGTCATTAACACTGAAGTATATCCAAAATAACACATAAGAGGTTGTTTCTCTCAAGCTAAAATCTAGTTCAGCTATATTCAATTCTCTCTCAGAAAATGGGTCATTTATATCAGAAAATACCATTCACAGAAAAACTGTTGTAAGCAAAAATGCAGAAAACAAACTCATTTATTGTGACGCGAACGGCGGTGCACAACAAAGGACGGACGAGCTGCAAATGATTATCTGGATTATCAAGCAGATAGAAGAATGAACTTTTGTAATAATAGTCTGTTAAAATGGGCAGGAAAATCCATGTGAGTGTAGCACATACAATTTTTTCTGGAATAAAAGTTCACTACCCTCCCCCTTCGGTCCAACTCTCCCCTGCACATCCATTAAGAGAATAGAATGAGTAGCGTTTCACACATTTGCAGATGGTTGACATGTGCATGCAGAGATCGTGGGGTCGTAAGCACTTGCAATATGTAACTGTATACAAAACAAAATAAATATTGTCGCTGTGGCCGTAGGCAAAGGAAGATTAAGTGACAACTACCTCACAAACACTGGCCGGTAATTAAAACGCGACAATGGGCGGCTCAGAATAAATGCTGTTACACGTAGTTCTAGAAGCTTTTGACGAACAGGAATTTTTTTACGCTAAAAGACGAAAAACGTCGGTTTCCAGAAAAGTCCCCGTTGATTGAGAGAGTATATAAGCTGCCGGCATGGACGGAGCAGTTAGTTTTTAATTTTTCAGAGTGAGTTTTGCAGTGTTTATGAAGTTTGTGTAAAGCTTACGACACAACAGAACGACTGTGAGTTGCAAGGTCAGAAATTGTGAGTTGTGATTCAATTTTAGAAGAAATATAAAAAGTAACCGTCAGAATATGTATACTCTAAGACTTTATAGTAGACTGAAAGGAAACTCACCTGCGTAATGATACTTGTAGTGACATTTTAACTCAATAAAACATGAAAAATACAGTTGTTGAGCAGGTTTGTAACACCCACCACCTGGTATGTTTGACCTCCACCAGTCCGGAGCTGGTAGGAGCTATTTCTAAAGAGAACGTGCCCTAAGGGGAAGCTGGTAGTTTTGATCGCAAAGGATAAAACTAATTGAGCGCTGCTTACACTTTATAACCACATACGGTGATCATTTATCTTCATGCTGCAAGCGCATTCATCAGTTGGAATACAAACCATCAGCCATTCCTCATGGAATAAACATGCAGTTTACCAGTTAAGCAAAAGCCATCCACAATGAACACATTTCCAGAAAATTTAAGATGTACATTTTATTTGTCCTGAAAATATGTTTAACATATGGTATTTTAATTAAAAACGTTAGAGCCACTTTTCAGAAAATGAAAATTTTCGTGAAATGTTTTATTTAGGGCAGTCTGGAATGGAGGAATATTCTTGACAATCTTCGTGTCAGATCCTTGGAAGATACTGGATTTAAATACCAAGCTTCTTTTAACCAAATTTTCGGTTTTTAATTATGAAATGATTTAGTTTTTGTAGTAAGTGATTTTTTAATGCTGATTTTTATAGTACACCAAGTGGTGACAGCGTATTTACATTATATTGTTAAATTATCTTCTGTAGGTAATAGTTATTCGGTGTTATAATTGAGGTTAATGAATGATTGTCATAATATTTCGAGATTGAATCAAGAAATAATTATCTAATGTCTGAGTATTACTTTGAACGTTCAATTAAACTACCTAAGATGAAATAGGTATAATGTGAGAGTGAGTGAGTGAGTGAGTGAGCGGGGTTTAAGAGTCGTCGACAATGAGGCGAGAGGGATTCGATAAGGTATTTACAATATTAAAACAACGCAATTTTAGGCACTTTTGCTACAATCACTGAAGTGATTTAAATGCGAAAACGATGGCAGTTTTTATACTTTTTGTATAATCACAAAGTGGCTTACCTTACTTGTACTATACTGCGTTAGATATTGTATTATTTTGTATTTTGAATCACCAAGTCAACGCGAGTTTTACAGTTAGTGCCACTTGGTAGTTTGGAAAGGAAAATGCATGACAATAGTTTTCATAGATCTCTAAGTTAAATATAAGCAGAGATTTATAGATATAATAAGTGACTGTCGGAGAAATAATCTGTCAGTTATTCCAGTGGTCGGCAGCAACTGCATTTGACATAGGGGCTACTTACGAGCAAAGGGCAGCGCAGAGGGAACGATAGAGGCACGAACCGGAGCAGTGGCAGATACAATAGAACAGTAGCAAAGTTTAGCCCTGATTTATTGATATACATATATTGATTATGGCGAAGATACAAGAGTTAGTAATGAAAGACCATCAATTCACAAAATCCCATAGCTTTCTACAGTATGTTACGCAATTACCGAAGTGAATAACAGTTAATTGTAGCACCATTTTTGAAATATTAATTCGGTTCCGGCTTGCAAATAAAGAAAAATGAGACCTGCGTTGCTTGAAAGGTGCTTGCTGTAATTATCTATAAACTTAGTGGTGAAAATGAAATGTTTTCTTTAAGTAAAACTGCAAACAAAAAGTGCAACTCATCTCTTCTTAGTTCAAAAAGCTGGTAAGTGTGGAGCCACCAGCGCAGAACCCTTTTATTTGTATTACGCTTGCATTGAGTTTACTGAACTATGTCCCCTTTGTTAGTTTGTTTTCGCTAAATCATGACAAGTGCTCGGCGTAGCGAGAAAAGAGCAAGGAATGTTTATATTACGGAATGTAGGTACTTGTATTCTCATACCGGCTGGTCCTTGCAGCAGATGTCCGACATACGTGCATCTATCGTTTTCATCTTCCATTAAAATACTTGAAATACATTAACAATTTAAATAAAAGTCCTGGTTGGTTAACTGTAAATATAAGTTTATAATGAGATGAAAGTCACTCTTTATCAGTGATTATTGGCAACGGGTTGTGGAATTAAAATGCTTTCGTACAGAATTTAGGAACTTGAGGGCCTTTTGACACCATTTCATGAGAATTACATTGGGGCATTTGTGAATCTGTTACACACTTTGAGGTATGATATAGTGCGAATAATAATTTTCACATAGGTACCAATTTTATAGGGAAGTTGATACTCCTGCTTCTTACATTCCATTTAAATATAATGTATACAGTCTGTTTACCAGCTGAAGGTCCCTATTATTATAATTATTATAATTATAATTATAATAATAAATTATAACAAAAATAACAGATCAAAAAGGCAACAAAAACGTAAAAAAACGGAGCATACACTTTAAAAAATACATAACCATAATATCACCAATACTCGGCTGAAAAACACACAAATTATGCATTTCTAATGCTGCATATTACAAGATATTTCTGCACCATATGTTCTTGTATTGGACTCTGTCGGAATGAAGATTAAACTTATTTAATGAAAGCTGTGACTGTCTGCTAGATGTCACAACAACTGTTGGAAGTAGCCTTATTTCTTGTCACCACTCTTCGAAGCCGGTATTTTATTGTTAACATGTGTTGATTGATAAAATACTGTTCATAAGCCTTACATAATAAAACGGTTCCATCAGTTGAAATCATCGTGGCATAAAATTCACGACTTAATTGCAAAGTTTACATTTCAATGGTTGGCTGAATTTAGACATCGTAGCTAAATGATGTTACGTCTGCTTTCACGCGACAGTAACTGACAGCTACTATTTATCCAAAAGCTTTCCCTACAATGCTTCTTGATACCGGGGAACCCACTTTGAGTGAGAAATGCTGAGTTCTTAGCAGTATCAAACATTGCAGCACGAAAAATGATCGCATTCCATAGTAAAAAATCCGAATTCAAAGTCAAAAATTGAAGTTTCCTGGAGGTAGTAGAAACATTGAAAATAAATTGAAAAAGTTTAAGTCGATTAAAAAAGGCAATATAGGCAAATTAAAATCTGGTTCTATCACTTCCAAATATCTCCAAATATCGATTATATCTGCATAATGTGTTTATTTCAAGCTAGCAAAACAGCAGTTACCTAAACTCGCGCTCCAGCCATTATCATGCCTAATTTGAAGCTCACTCCACGTTGGTATTTATTTTCATTGAGTTTTGTACATTCTATAGGTACTCTAGGGGGTGGTCACATGATAACAACCAAGTTTTTCAAAATACTTATTGGTCATTGTTTATAACAATTTTGTGGCCTATGACGGTCGTGCCAAGACCAGATTTTCCGTTCAGGATACGTATGGAACTACTTAATGCTCCAAATCTTTTTTTTTTTTTTTTTTTTTTTTTTTTGTTAATGCAATCAAATTCGCGCATACTAAAAATAGGGGTGATAAAAACAACGAGCTCAAAGAAGTTCATCAGGAACTCCACGGAGTTAAGGACCAGCAGATAACTGTAACCAGGCTGAAAATATGGTTTTTGGACATGTGTGCGAATATTAAACTTGGGTTGGTTTGGAATAATCCATTAGTTATAAAGGGAACATTATATACTCGTATATACAGGATGGAGAGTCTGCTTCGACCATACGTTAACCAGGGATTCCACATGATGACTATAAAAGTACCTCTTACACAATTATTGCCAATGGAGTACCGTTTGGCCAAAAATAATGTGTCAAATATATGGAACCACCTAGCTTCTTGACGAGCGAATATAAATGGTTTATTATTTCATTAGCTTTCGTACAAATATTGAGTGAACAGTGCTGTAATGTATTTCTACCTTAATTTAAATGCCATAATATGTCATAAAAAGTTTAACTTATAATAGATATTTGGCAACGTCACGTTATCATTAAATTGTGACTAAATTCATTCGAATTAATGTAGAAATGCCCTACAGCATTGTTTACACAATGCTTACATGAAGTTAGTGAAATAATAAACCATGTATATCCATTCAAGAAGCTAGATGGCTCCAAATATTTGACACAAATTATTTTTTTCTCGACGAAACGGTTCTTTGACAATAATTGTATTGGACATATTTGTTACACTCATCGTGGAAAATCTCTGGTTAATGTATGGCCAGGGCAGTACCTTCCAGCCGGTATAAAACGCGTGCACAAACATGCGCACACACGCGCACACACCTGTTGGATTCACACGCAGTTGTTAACAAACGGTGTGGTTTGTTTGGAAAGTCTGCACGTACTTGGAGACAGAAGAATTGCTCTTTAAAAGTAGTTTATATAGTGTTATGATGTTTAGTATAGCAGGGCAGCATGAACAGCTCAAAGAATTTATGAACTTAGTGAAACCCGCAAGTCACTTTCTCTTGGAGGTAAGTACAGTAATAAAATATCTAGTTTTATTAGAGGAAAGAAGGAAGCTAGATACAGGAAATGATAACTGATGAAATTACCTCCATATTTCCTATCGGGTGACTCCTTTGGAGACTGCATCTATTAGGAAATGACTGCATCTTGTGATGAAGCATAGACGAATGGAAAATAATAAAATGACAAGATACAGCAAGAAAAACTAAATATTAAGTGGAAAAAATTTTAACATTTTGTTCTATGATGAAATACTCAGATTACCTGCTTCATTCTCAACCGCAGAAAAATCCGTGTACAACTTTTGGTTTAAAAGTTGTACGTATTTTTCTAGTGATAGCGGTAATAATTTATGTCGACATAACATTTCAGATTGGTGTGATTACTCTTCAAGTCTGCCTGGGAAGCCTGTCTACTGCATATACCTGTCTCAATATAGGTATCTCAATATTTGTCGGGACTTGCGGGTGATATATGTCTGCAATCACCTGAAATTGAGAATATCCCAAACGAACCAGTGAGACTTTATTATTTTGTTGTTTAACGACGCTGTCAATTGCCAGGATCACATCAGCTTCGCCGGTGTACTGGAATTTCGTCCCGCAGGAGTTCTTTTACATCCCAGTAAATCTACTGATATGGAGCTGTCGTTTTTAAGCACACTTAAAAACCATCGGCCTGGGCCAGGTTTGAACCCGCGACCTTGGGATCAGTAGGCCAGCGTCAAACCAACTGAGCCACCCAGACCGACGAACCAGTAAGAAAACTGAGAGAGCGTGAATTTAAATTCTGGTGTAATCTTTCACAAAAGGGTAAAGGGTAAATAACTGGATTCGGTATCCTGACCAGCTCACCAGCATTGAATGGAAAACATTAAAATGACTGAATGTCTGTCTGCTGCGTGCTATACCAAAAAGTTTCCAAGATGGTAACCACCGTCGTTGCGATAGTGAGGTAGGAACCTTGGTCACGTCTTGGATGCCTGTCCTTTCGTGAGACTCTGCGGAAATGTCGACATCATAAAATTAGATCCTCTGTTGCAGAAGCTTTAAAAGTAAAACGCCACAGAGTGTTTGAGGAGTTCCATAGACTCACTCAAAGTGGCTACTCCCGTCGAATTAATATCCTCGCTATTCCATTAGGTCTATCAAATATAATTATCGATCCAAAAGTGAGGATAGAGCAGAATAAACAACGGCGAGCATAGTACATGCCAAGACGTGTCGAATTTATGAAACTACCATTCCCTGTTACCTTGAAGTATAATTTGACATCTACTGAAGTTCTTGAATTGGGACTTTTTCGCTAATATCTGCAAAAGGTTTCGTTTGAGGGCTGATTTTATGTACAACATTACAGTTCTTGCCCTTGAAAGTTCAATCCAGATATTACAAAAATTCTATATTGAAATTAACTCCATTATCTTATCTATGTCTTAAAAAGAACAAGTTATCACACTTTTCTGTTGGAGCATTAATATCATCATTGCTCTTAAACATTTTATTATAATTCTTTTTTTATTTTAGTGTTGAACTTATTTTTCAAATAACTATGTCATTGGTACGTTTTGCTAGGATGCGGTTTATTATTACTAGAAAATTTAAGGGTACTCATAGTTGAAATTTGGTCAAAAATTTCAAAAAGGTCTAACATTAATTTTTATGTCCAAATACGTTGAACCGTTAGCTTCACTTTTTCTCACAAAGCTGTTTAAAGCTTCACATGTAACAATGTAAACAGCCAAGATCACATATGGTCTATATTTACTTTCAATGACTTACACTCGACTTTGACTTTCTTAACACTTCAGCGGTTAAAATGTTTCATACGGTGTAGTTCGTAATAATCTTGTTCAGATTTTCAGCAGATATTCAAAGAGAACTGGCATATAGTTTTATATACTTTTAAATTACTCAAGATTTTAATTAATCTCAATACTGAGAATAAGCTATATAAACGTTATATTTAACAATTCAATTTGTTTTCTGAAACAACCAAAACAGTGAACAAAGTTCTATATACAAGCTTTTTTATTTTAATAACGTGATAGTATTCTTACTTTTCACAATTATTGTTTGTACACCGAAAGCAACGCTTGATTAATTTGTGTACTAACAGCAAAATAAAATGTTTTCCTCAAATACTCTTAAATAGAATTCCATGAAATGTATACACGCTTATAATAAAATTGTGGTAGTAGCAAAATTTTGGAAACGTTTAGATAAAAATTGAAAGATGTAGAAATGTTACCTATTGGTACCTTTAAAACACTCTTCAGGTTTAATAAGGTTTATGAGGGTCCTTTGTCAGCCGAAAAAGTAGAATGAAATTCAGATTCCAAGTTTCTACATCTTTTGATATCTGGGTTGTAACATTTCTGCTGTTTCCTTGAGAACTCCTAAGGCGGAACGTTTATTTACATTATTCTTGAAAGTTAGATCTGAGCTTTCACGATACAGTTCACCTCATAAAGTCATTATCAACTATTGTGAGTGTAGACCTTGAAAGGGAGAACAATAAAGAGAGGAAGTAAACGGAATAGTAGTTGTCCAGCGAATGGCCACCGTCTGTGTTAAAACCTGGCGTGTCCTAGATTTTCAGATACTTAGAGGGAACATGACCATGCTTCTCTCATTTGGAAAGATTCCTTCTTCAAGGCCTTGTGTAGGCTGCAACCTTCAGCGGCTTTCGGTAGAGTTGTGTTTAACTATTCTGCTAGTCTTTCTCTTTCTTCATCATATGTGCATCATTCTGACAAGTCTCAAGTTGTCACATGACTTTCTCTACCCTTATACGACTCTTATTCCTATATCTTACTTCGTGTTGAGATAAACATTTGCAGAAATTATCTTCTTGTAGGTACAAGGAGAAAATGGGAATACAGTAGGCTTTGAGTGGTAGTCAAATCTTTTAAAACTTCCACATTCCGTTCTCTTTGCACGGTTAACATAAAGAAATGAATAACGATGTTCAATTTTACTGAAGTATAAGTTCTTCAAATCTCACACAAATAACAAGAAATATCTCCGAAATGGTTCACTCTGAAAAAAAATCAACCCATAAATTGTGTGTTTTAGCAAGATATACATGTTTTGTACAGTAACATTTGGTCTATTTCTTACGTTTACCATTTATTCAAAAGCCATCCACAGTAAATATGCCAGCACAGGCTATAGCCTGAAAATTCAAGATATGCATTTTATTTGTCACAAAATATCTCAAATACGCGACATTTAATTTTAAGCTGGGCTGATCAGGTCTTCACTCTCTCAGGTTCATAGTGTTCCCCGACAGGCATCTGACCCTAGGCACAGTCTTGTAAGTCCTAGTGGTTTCAGTCCTCCATAAGGGAGCGTAATCAGATAAAGAAGCTTTAATTCATATCTGTCGCAATAAGAGCACTGTAGTCAAGTGATTTAAAATAAATATTAACAAAATGTAGATCTCTGTTAAACACAATTTAGTTCTAACAATTTTTCCTAGCTTTATACATTTCCATATATTCTTTGCTATTGGTTTGAATTTTCAAATGCTTTATGGTTCTCTCAACTGAAAATCGTTCTTCGTTTATTTTCAGTTTCTTTCCGTGTTCATGAAAAGAGAAGGAATTTCAAAGCCTTCAGATAGATACTGCTTTGAAAAGATTTGACTTTCGCTTTAGCCTACTGTATTCCTCTTATATTAACAGCGAAATGTGTAAATGAGTAATGAAAGTAGGCGAAAAAGTGTGCTTTGGTAAGAATGGTTTGGAGAAGAGTGAGTAGAGAAGGTCATGTGAACACGACACATCAGATGTTTATAAAATTGAATCCATAATTCAACGGATGCTGGAGGGTAGAAATTAATTTCGTCAATTGCAATTGTTAACGATTACGTGCCTCTTGAGGAGTCATGGTGCATAAACAGTTGAGACGAAGCGGGCGAAGACAGTCAGACGCAGGGAGACTTGAATGCGTGGTATGGTAGAGGCTTTACGTGGTGCACGGTGACTGACCTTGCCTGCAGAACCCTGACTCCACTCCACAGGAATACAAATTAGAAGCAATACTGTCTGCAGACCAAGCCACTTTGGAGTAGTCTATCATTATTTCTCATTCTCCAAGCCACTCTTTAGCAAAGGTAACACACACTCAACTTCCTTTCTTCAGTAGCCACTTTCTCTTTCAGGAACAAGTCGTTTTCGCAGAAAAGTGCTAAGCGTTTAAACATGAAAACTCGTGAGTCTGCGGTATTTGTTCGTAAAGTGGTTACAACACAATACTGTAATTATTAAGCAAATATAGCATCTAAAGTGAAAAATAGAAATAACACTTGCACAGAATTCTAAATTACTCATTCAGGATATGTTCTTTATAAAACTTTCTTTCGTTATTAATTATTGTAGACACAGGTAATCAATAAACAAGTTATATTCAAGGGCATGGCTCCACAGAAAAGGCAGTAAAGTTTTTTCTGGTAACCATATTAAATGTAATCTAACAAGAGACTGTGTTATTTTGAAAAAATCGCGAGCGAGTGCAAGTCGCGAGTAATTTAGTCTTAACAGTTGTCAATACATAATGTTGTTATTACTGAATCAACACGTTACCATATATATCGGCCCATTTATAACGCCTTCGTTTTTTTAATGCGCTTAATAATTACATTGCACATTTGCATTATGTGCTAATTATATAATGTAACTCATTTGTGAAGTATAGATGAGAATATGTAGAATTATTTTGCAATGAAGAAAGACACCAAAAGAGTTTTCTCTCAGTATAACTTTGTTGTCAAAATTTGTCTTTTTTGCACTGTTCTATGATTTTCAAATAGGTTTTGTAACGTCTTTACATAAAGAATTTCTTATGTGTGCATTAATAAATTTTCAGACATAAATATGGATGCTCACAAGTTAAGGGAGGTTCACAATACCCCGAGAACGAAAACCAGAACGGGAAGCAAATCACAATAGAACATTTTGGTGAAACGGGAAAGACAATGTCTATCGATATCACACCGATAGCAAAGTTGGAAGTTGACTTTGCTCATTCGGACGACATTCAATTGTAACTGACCAATGATATTTTTTAACCTCCTCCCAACCAGGTTAGCCAAAGTGAAAATTCGATGGAGTAACATTTTCTTAAAGTAGATCCATTATTATTTCAGATTCCTATAGTCGTACCAAGCACAATTTCTTTGTTAATAGGATATACCAAAGTTAGGTGTTGTTCTTTATTGCTCTTTGTTAATTACTATCGGCTTTTGCTGTGTTTTATGGTTTTTTGCTATTGCTTTTTTGAGGCAATAGCCAGTTTTAGGTTGCATATAAAAACTACAACCGACACTTTCGTTAGACCAATCAACATTCAATGAATCTGAGTGATTCAGGAAACGCACTTGCTGGAATTTTTTCCGGTTTCATTTTCCAAGCCTACGACTGGAGGGAGCTCTAATGAATTTCATACCACAGCCGCCTTGTATGTTCCTACAGTGAATAGCATAATGTGGACAATACGGATCTGCTATATTTACTCGATAACAGGAGCGAGAAATAAACGGTTTGACAAGATATTCTTTTCCGTTCTTGAGACCCCGGAAAGCTTACGTTAACTGTGAACGCTCATATTGTACATGTATTTAAACGTTATCGTTCACGTTCTGGTTTCCGTTCGCGGTACCGGTGAACCAGTCTGTATAGAAAAGTCTGCATTTTTCCTACTGGGATGCATTCAGAACCTTGTGAACCATTTTAGGGAGCCACTTGATGGAAACGCAGCCGCTGTTGTTTTCACAAACAGTTTAATCATGGAAATATACCCCTAATTATAGGTAAGTATCTAATCAATTTATAATTTATTAATTATGTCATTACTTCGCTATTTAAGCTAAACCATACTTATGAACCCTTCAAATCTCTATCAACTACAAAATTAGTATGAAAATCTACGTGTTAAAATAACAAGATTCCAAAGGAAGTTCATGGTTAAAGCAAAGGAAAACAAAGATCCAATCTCTACCATTGCTCATGATACACGAAAACAAGGAAGAGCGCAATTGTATTCACAAAATGAAGATCTGCTTAAGATAGAAAATTGCTGTGAGTAGATAGGCCAAGAGCAACAACCGCATCCTGCACTTCCTTAAGAGGAAAAGTCCTATCCCGCCAATGCTAATTATGCTAAATTCATTGCCTATTAACTCGGAAACTATTTGAGATATACTGTAATTTTTGCAGTGTGCAGCGTATTTACTTTCATAGGTAAGTTTTTTAAATAAAAACAAACATTTTCTTGATTATATTATCTTTTGTTTAAAATTTATCAGCAGTTACCTTTCTTAAATAAAAACCCATGCTATTAACACAAACATTTCACACATAACAGCACTTAAAAGTACTTTTTATAGTTCTATATTTATTATAGAGCGAAACTTTCCCTAAAAGATACAGTGAATTTTACCTCTCTGCTTCAAAATGCGTAGGAGTTATTGCTTCTTTACCGTGAATCTTTTTTGTTTAAGGGCGCTCAACTACTTGGTCATCAGCGATTTACTGTGAATTGATACTGCATCTAAAATGGTGTATGTAGTACCATTAAAATACATTTAAAATATAAATATTGTGTCTATATATCTTATTAAACAGAAAAGTTCAATTAATAAGATGGTACAATAAAATAAAAATTTTGATTGAGCACATGTTGAGGAGTAACAGAGTTCAGCAAATTACTGATATCTCAATGCTAATTCTTAACCCAAGGTTCATTAGAGAAAAACAGTTGGTAATGTGTTACTTTCATATTAAGTTCTCTATCCACTATCGTTTATTTTTATGTAACTTATACAAATTACACTTACAACCGCTTATTATTTTCTTCATGATAATCGACATGTACCATTGCAGAAACAGTTTCATTTTGAATTTTGTTGCAAGTACAAGAGGGCAATAGAGTAGGCTAATGTGAACTCAAATCAGTTGAGATGCTTGCTATTTGATGGCTTTGAAATTCTGACCAGTGCACAATGAGAGAGAAAATGAAAAGGAATAGCAACTTCCCATTTGAGAAAAGTATAAGTACTGAACCACTAATAACGAATATCTCGAAAATGATTTACTCCACAAAAATGTATTTCACATAAGTGTATACTTTTATAGATATGCATTTTTTGTGGAGTAAGATTCTGTCTGTCCCTTACGGATTTACCAGTTATGCAAAAGTCATTCAGAATAAGATGACTTCAGAGGCAATGCCCACAAAATATATATATCGTTTGTCATAAAAATAACTTAAATATATGTATGTTAGTTATGAGAAAATCAAAATTTTCGAAAAATGCTCCATATAAAGGGTAGTTTTGAAGGAGGAATTTTCTTGAACATCTTCGTTTCGCAACCTTGGAAGATGGAGAACTTAGATATCAAGTATGGTACTTAACCAACTTTCCGTCTTTGAGTTATGCTGTTCACACACAGAGCTTTTTCTAAAAGACTGGATTTAGGGACCTCAAAACACGTGAACTCATAGACTTAAACATAAAAAGAATAGAACTAGGGCGGCGCCGTGACCGAGGGTTAGACGCCGGTGTCCTGGCTTCGATCCTTGGGCACTGTATGTGGGATTTGTGGTGGACGCAGCGGCTTCTGGGCGGATTTGTTCCGATTTATCCGGTCCCCCCCCCCCCGCCATTCATTTCACCAACTGCTCTAGCGTCACCTTTCCTTTCATCCATTTCGCCCTCACTTCATATCATCTACTTCCTCACTCTTACACCAGGCTTCAGCTGATCATATATCCTGGCTACTCTCTCTGATTCAGACTTTATCTGACCCCAGGTACCCACTTGTAATTTCTTGGGGGTGTAAGTCCTCTGTACTTTACTTTTAAGGGTGTCTCCTCTCCTCAGCAGTTACTCTGTATTCCCATTTGCCATTTTTTCTGTTTGAGCAAGTCATTTTCCACCAAGGAGCTATCATTCATCGTTCTATGAATCTGTTCTCCCCAAGCTACTCTTGGCCTGCTCCGCTTCCTTCTTCCACGAGGTGACCACTCTAAAAAGGTTTTGGGCCACCTATCCATCATCTGTCTCACCTCTATATGAGTAGTATAAACAGAAAAAAGAAGAATAGAGCTATGATTTAAATTACGACACAACAAAGAAAAACGTCTTCTATGATTAGTTGAGGAAACTATTGCTGTTGTATTTAGCATCATGCATTAAAGAAAATCACAGAGATTATTACTGGTCATTTCAATAACATTCTGTAATGCTCAGTTTTCCCCCCATTTGTTGCATACAGCCTTGAGCGGAACACTATGATGACGCACGAAAGGTCAAAGGATAAAACTGGTCATGCCTTTCACTTTAACACTCTTAAGGCTCTATTATGATGATTATCATCCCACAACCGTTGGGAACATGCTTTTCATGTGTCCCTGCTTGCTTGAAAACACAAAGCTTGAACTCTTGACGACTTACACAAAACATCAGACTGCTGCAATAAGTGCCAAACAAGCTTTCCCTTCCTTTGTTACTGCATTCTTTCTCTTGCTTTCTTTCTTTACGTATTTATTTCATTTCTTTTAACTAATCATTCAGAACATAATTCAGCGTTCAAACACTGGGGAAACGTTTAGAATCCATATGGTCAAGATTAGAACGATGCTCGTCAGAAGGAAATTAATCTTTATTTCGTTCAGTTACATTTATTCAAAAATAACTTTTGAAACACCACACGTTTTATTCTGAATATGTTATAATATTACAAGAAATAAAAATTAATCCAGGACACCCTCAGAAATTATTCAAGCAATTGTGAGTTTATATTATTCTGGAGAGCGACTTAGACGAATGTTTCACATCCTTGATTTCGCTTCAAGTTGGTTGTTATTTCCCACAACTTTTATTTGAGGGAGTTTTCGTGATATCTCACTTCAAATGAATAAGGTTTAGGGGCTCGCGATCCTATTTAGTTCAGAAACTAGACTATCGATTTTGATAATTATTTTATTCTAAAATCTCGTCCATTCTAAGCGTTGTTAAATTTTATTAGACTTCATGGCAGTCTCATATTATTCTAATTACGAAACTACTGCTGTTCAGTTATTCAAATGGACACAAACACTGATGCACAAGGCCTTCGAGCAAGATTCTCCAAATAGGTACATTTCACGACTTACCTCTCGATATTTCTTACTATCTCAACTTGCAAATGCCGCTTACCTGAAACAAGAGAAAATTCAGTTTAAACACAAGATAAACTCTTTCTGAATTCTGTTATATTTGTGAAATACTTTATATTGGGCATAGAAGAGAAGATTTTGAAAGTTGGGTCTATTCTTGTGTACCATAAGCACAGAAAGCATTTCCCAGCAATACTATGTTAATGTTAAACCACCTTTTCTAAATCACTGTTAACAATAAAGGAATGCTTTCTTCACGTGCTTTCATACATTACTTTTAAGTAAAACTAAAGTTTCACACATTTCTTGAAGCATCAATAAAAATTGTACATGCAGGATGATTTTAGTCGTCTCAAAAAAAAAAAAAGAGAGAGAGAGAGAGAGAGAGAGAGAGAGAGAGAGAGAGAGAGAGAGAGAAAATGAATTGTAGAAATTAAAAGTTGCAGAAATTCAATATAAAACTATTTGTAGACTGCCATTTAAAGCCACAGTTACGACCTTTGAACAAGCTTATAGCTCAAATATTTTAATAGCTAGATGAAGAATAATGCAAATGTTCCTATTAAAATACTCGTTTTTGTCTCACCTCAGAATAGAATTGATTGGAATCGAGTCTTTCGTATTCATTTCAGCCCATGAATATTTTTGTGCGTTTCCCAGTTTCCAAGCACGAACGAAGAGCAAAGACCAAAATATGGTTTAGAACAGTTCTTTGCAAGTTTCATAAGTGTTTCAGAGTTTTTACTTTATATTTTGCCGAGCTATAAATTATCACACGTTTTGACAAAAGTTATATAATAAATACACTAATGATATTTCGCACAAAGTTTTTCTACATCATGGTTAGAAAAAATGTTGCAGATGTAGTTTTAAAATATTGAGTTTTTAAGAAAATCTTACCGTCAATTTTTAACAATTATGACTCCTGTCTCCTGGACAAATGTTATACATGTGTATGTGAAAACAAGACACCTGCAGGATATCTTCCATCATTAAATGACAGAGAAGTGTAGGAAATTTCATTAGTTTTGCTCTAGCAGTTTTATGAGATAATGTTCTCTAAGGACAGCACATGTTAATATTTCAGAAAACGAGTTCCCAAGTTTGCAAACACATGTTACATATTAGAAGTTATTTCAAGTATATATTCTGTCTCTAAAACAGTCAAACAAGCTGTGCTAAGAACTTAAAGAAAACGTCGGTATATCTACTCGCAGCTTTCTGATACAAAGAGGTACCCTTTTTGCAGTTTGAAGATACAGATTTATAAAACTAAGTAAATGCATAGCGGCTGGGAAACATTGCAGTCAAAAGGGGGCGTGGCAATGCTCAGGCTACAGCTCTTTAAACCTTAAAATCCATTTAGACTAATAATTTGACATTTTGTAGAAATGTTCCCAAAACTATGTGATTCACTTTAAACCCCCTTTATGCAGTCCAGGTACTAAAACGGCTTATTATGACGGCATAAATCGTGCGAAATCACCCTCTTTCTGGTACCAGTGCCAGAAAATGAATGACACAATTAACATGACAACAAGGCAGCAATGCCGTCATAACCACCACAACATAATTTTCTTCAATGTGTGCCTGTAAGAAAACCTGAACGTGCCAGTAATGTGGTCTCATTAGTCAAACTAATGCATTTTTCATTTCTCCATACAAAAAAATTTTCGTGTTCTTTTTCGTAAACTTATTTTGATTTTTCTGGAATTTATAATCTCTCAGCACTCTTTACTTCGTTCAAAATGTCAAGTGGTATACAACCCATATTTTCAATAGTTTTGTCATAACCTTCCACTTTCCTCTATGAGTGTTAAAACAAATGAAATATCTGCTTAGCAACCATATTACACCATACATCTCTGATAAGTTATAATTTTACATCTAGCAAATTTATTAGCTATATTTACGTATTTTAATGCCAGAATTGCATAAAACGTATGTAACACGTGCATAATCTTTTCACTGCGATACTCGTAAAAATTATATTATGTTTGTACAACTAAAACTACACTCATATTACAATCACTCATATTGTTGACCAGTCACATAACTATTTAAAAAGATGTGAAACTTATTAATTCCCCATCTTCATCTTCCCATAAGCTCTTTACTAGGCCTTTTGTTGTATCTGCATAAAAATATTAGTATTGGTATTAGTCACTAGTATGATCACCCATATGGTTCTATTTTAACTAGAGACCACAATAACTCTTAGCTTCTTTATTTCTTCTCACCTAACTCCTTTGTTTCTAACTTCATTGTATTATTTTTCAGTTAGTTACAAAATAAGAACCATGTCTCATTGCGTTTTCTACAGGAAAGGAAGCCGGAATCCGTTCGCTTTTTTTGGTTTCACAGACAATAAAAGGGTAACTTACAGAAAAAAAAGGTGCCCAACAAAAGAGAGAGATATTGACCGGCGCCAAGCTTGTGTCACGCACATCTTGTCACGTCACTATTTCCGTTTCCCGTGCCAGAAAGTGAAAACTCCCTCTAACACCTGTTATACCACACTCCATTCCATAATGGTACCATCTTCTGTTGCAGCCCAGGAAACTTCAGTTCACAGTAGACTGCAGCTCCTGTAATGGCATGGTAAATACACTGAACTAAGCAAACAATGTGTACATATCGTTAATTTACCGTCGATCACTTGCAAAAACTATTCCCTCATATGTGACTTGGTTAAAATCAACCAATTATGTGCATAACAATTTCAAATTTCAAGCAATGACAGCTTTCATCCGAGAAAAATGTATCATATTTTATCATCCCCTCCTTTGAATATTAATTATCACCTTTTCTGCTTTTCTTATGTTGTGATCAGGTAAGATAATCTAGCTGCACTGTGCTACGCATGCGCAATAGCTTACGTAATTTGACATAACAGAGCCGCTATTCGGTGAAGCGTCTAATACTGAAACAGATTAAATAGTTCCTAGAGGGAAACCTCAGAACACAGCACCCCCCTCTACTCTGCCCAACTACAGGCGTGATTGGTGGGCTGCAGTACTGAAGTGTGGAACGTAGTCAGCACCCTGAGCCCTACCGGCCAGTTATGCGGGACTTGGGCCGCTGTTTCGCCATCAAATAGCTCTTCAATTTGTTCCCCCAAGGCCTAACGAGGCTGGTTTAACCCCGTGCCAGACTTCCCAGCGGGAAGCACCAGAGGCAAGCGCCCTATCAACTGCGCTCCGGAGGCGGTCCGTAAAAACCCTTAGCATGGCTTATTTCGGCAGGGAAGCAAAGCAGGTGGTCCCGTGTCGTAGATTTAGGACACATAAAGGAACCTTAAGCCCGATCGAGGGAGGCTCTGAGCAAAGCCCAATGGGACGCTTAGAAGCATAACATTTAAAGAGTGTCCATTTTCAATCATTTCATATTATCCATCATCCATCCTGGATATTGCTCGACCCCAGGCGATCAATTATAAGTTCTAGAGGATGTAATTCCTCCAGAGGGGGAGGGTTAATAGCGCTACACCGGCGGTGCTTATGTGATCCTGGCAATTGAGGGCGTCATTGACAAACAAAAGATGCTTTATTGACGAAAATAAAATACTAAAAGTCGACCACCTGAATCAGTAAAACAGTTTCACCTAACATTTTATGTGTGGTTCTGCAAATCTCCAGGCGCAGTGGCAATAAATACTACTCATACTAATACACCATTTCGAGAGGAATAATTACATATTAAGGAGACGCGAAATGACGGGTTCGGGTGGAGAATTGCAGAGGCTGTGGTGTAAAGTTAATGAAGCAGCTCAAATAGGGAGAGAGCAGCCAGATGAAGTCCGTGGTGTGTATCGTGTTGACAACCCAATAAGAATGAGCGTGGTCAACAGGTAGTTACCGCTTGGCTAGTTTCCCTGGTAACGGTATTCGTTCTGGTGAGCCACCTGTATTATTAACATGCGACAGCTGGACACTGGAGGCGGGGCTTCGAACCCGGTGCTTAGATATGCACGCGCGCTTTATTTCATAAGTTAGAACCTTGTTCATCGTGGTACTGTTAACGACTTGCCGACAATTTATATGTCACTGTCAGTGACTTTGTAATACAATTACCGGACTCCCCGTTACCCTGTATCTTCCTTCCCCAAGTTCATTCACTTCTCATAAAGCAACACAGTGAATCCTGGAGTCAGATTTCTTATTTTGAATAAAGCCGCATAGATAAGAAAACGTAAATTTGTGGTCTTAGCATTTGTAGTATGATACAAGTAAGGAAAAATATGAAACTATTTTTTCCAACTAAAAATGTGAAAATCAAGATTTGTTACTACAGTGTATGACTACGTTTGTACCTTTTCCACTGCTTGCCTATGGTGGTAGTGGTAGTAGTTGTAGTAGTAAGAGTAAACTGGAAAGTACTCAAAGGCCCTTGCACCTCTTATGTGAATTGAACAGTGGAAAAAGATTATTTTGTTGTTTAACGACGCTTTCAATTCACCAGGATCAAATCAGCGCCACCGGTGTGCCGGAATTTCGCCCCGCAGGAGTTTTTACATACCAGTAAATCTACTGACATGGAGCTGTCGTTTTTAAGCATACTTAAAAACAATCGGTCTGAGCCAGATTTGAACCCACGATCTTGGAATCATTAGGCCAGCGCCTAACCAACTGAGCCACCCAAACCGACTGAACAGAAAAAAAACTAATGAACCCCGGGACGCAACAGTCCTTCCCGGGCCAAAACCTACTGCTCGGCCGCTGCGTCCTCCACCGCTGCACATCACAGGTATCGTGAGTGAGGTGCAGTACTGGAGGGTGGGACGTGGTCAATGCCCGGTCGATCCCGGCCGGTATATGTGGTCTTCGCAATTAAGGACTGCTACTACTCGGTGAAGTAATTCCTCAATTGGCCCTTCAGGGACCTAACGAGGCTGAGTGTACCCTGGATGAGGTCTTCCAGCAGAAGAAAACCTCCATACCGGTACCGGGAATCGAACCCGGGTCTGCCGCTTGGTATACAGTAAAGCTACTACCACTCTAAGGAGGCGACCTTCCACTGAAGAATACCTGGAAAGCCCCCTCCTATGTGTGGGATCGAACTCGGGAACATTCTACAGGAGGATGAAGTAGGGAACTTATTGCATTCCAACCAAAACTTCGATACCGGGATTTCACTGGAAATACACATTTTGAGGCTCTCTGAGATGGTGTGCAGCATATGACAGTGTAGGTCCTTTGAGGTAAAGTTTCTATTCTGGCTTCTGCACTTTGATGGCACATGCACTTGCGAATAGTAGTCAATTTCGGAAAACTCTGCCTGAAACGTCCATAAGGTTGGGGGATTGAGGGGGTTCTTCTGCCCGCAACTGTCTTCTTCCTAAAATCTTCTTAATTGGTTTTGTTATGTAGGCACCATGGAGATTAACTTTAATGAAACATTTTATAAAGAGTTAATTGGCTGTGATTATCCCTTCAATTGAGTATACCGGAATATAAGAAGATATTGAAGTAAGCAATTATTCATAACTCGAGTAAACAATTAACAATACTACAACATAGTACACTTCTTCGTAAGTTATCCTCTTCTATGTAGGACTTATACCCCAGGGGCTTACAAGTCTGTCGAAGAGTGAGTGAGGGTGAGTGGTTAGGGTTTAAGGGCCCGTCGACAGCTAGGTCATTAGAGCCCCTCTGTCGAAGATCAAGTAAAACTTGTATCATAGCATATCCAGGATGGGTGATCAGCCCTATTCCTGAAAAAGAAGGAAATTAAAGTAATGATGAAAGAGATGGCAGAAAGATTCGTGGATAAAATTATCATTCCAGTATTCATCTAGCAATCGAGAACACGACGAAGAAGCCTTCGGTCAGGTTGGTAGATCCCTGGGGTTTGAAACCGGGACTTACTGAACGCAGGCTGCACATGTTATCGTGATGCCTCTTCGCTTAGTAATATAGTCATTTGGTGTAAAAATACAAGTGAAACGGGAAGAAAACAATGATTAAATTAACAGTCTTTAAACGCAATCAGTATTCGTATCACTATGGAGTGTAACGGACACACGTCCTTTGGTGCCCAGGTAAAGCGTGCATTGGCGAGTCGTGTTTTGTCTTCACTTCTCATCCACCGGAAAGGGAGCGATTCAGTCATCACAGTTTTTGAATGTCAACACTTGTACCATAAGCATAGAATCAAAACGTTATCATGGCCTTTTCTAAAAGTTTGGTTTGTTTTGTGAACATTCCAGATGGCGATTTTGACCATAGCTCTGCTTAGATTTTGGATTTTTATTATCTTAGAATTATTTATTTTAATTTTAGCTGTCTCTTGAAACCTTAGATAATCTCAATTTTTCCTAAACTCTCTCTTTTTTTATTTTCGAGGCTCAAAACATGTATTCTCTTAAAATTTAAACATAACATTTTAATCGTTTACATATCTACTATTTATACAGTAGAGAAAGTATAAATTTAGTTGAAGACGAATAACTTTATGTTTAACCATTTCCAATTGCTCATAGTTTCAACATATACATTATTTGCTTGTAGAAAAAATGTTTTAATTGTTGTTATTTTATTTATTCCCTTGTTATATTTTATTTAAAGCTTATATATTCCTTTTGCATAAAGTGACATGTTTTCTAAACTGAGAATATTAGGCGTAAGTTTGTGTCCCCTTTCGCGTTTCTTGTGCCATAGCTAGAAAAGAAGTGCGTCTCTTGTATAACTTTATGTACCCATCGCTTTTAGATCGTCATATTTCCTATTTCTTATGGATTTGCTTACTTAGGCCTGTTAGAAATGAAATTAATTTTTCAGTGGTTGTTATGCTTTTAATAATGTGTGCGAACATTATGCTCAAGAGTGAATGTTGATTTTGTTTTCTACTCCATCATTCTACTTCAAATAAACATGAAGCCAACATTTTTATAATCTAAAGGTTATGTAAGTTATTTCTCCATTAAAGTAGGTCTTCAATTCCAAGTGATACTTCTCCTTTATCATTCACATTTCGATCACAACGTTGTAGCGAAGGAGTGATTGAAACGATTTAGATAATAATGAATTCCTTGTTGATTAATGACATAATATATCCAGATTTACATTTACTTATAAGTGCAAACATACATAGAAATGTTCATTAGGGATGACAACGTTGCCTTTGTTCTGAAATGGTTAATTTCTGCAAATTCCATTTCTGCAATTTGTTGAAGTTTACCACATATTTGCTCAGTATAATTATAGTACAGAATTAATTCATTTTCCTATATACCTAATTTCAATTATTAATAACAAATAAAATAATCTTAGAGAAATACCTCACATGATGATAATTTGGAAGCTTTAAACGTTTACAATGCCCATTTCATTTCAAAGTACGTAACACTTTTAATTCACAGAGCAATCATGTACTGATTATTAAAACCCTAAATTAAAAATGTGCTTGGTATAAAAGAGTTCTTTTTAAATTTCTACACCCATATTAAAAATTGTACTTAAAGTATGCGATAAATTAAAAAAAATTGTATTATGGGAACGCTTATGATAGAAAGCAAGATTAGAGAAGATGAGATTTTAAAATTTCATTCAAATTTCACACACTTGAGGACAGCACGTTTGCGTATTTAAATTGTCAGAGGGACAAAACAGTAATTGAATTCGATTTTTGCACTATTGAAGATCTTTTGATGTGAAAAGATTTTAAATGTTTTTCCCCCTCGAAACTTATCGTTGATTCAGTAATAAGTGAAGGTAAGAAATAGTTGTTTAAACATGTGCTAATTAAACCTAGAAACACTATAAAATACCTAGCACTATCCATATGCTAAGAATCAATATAGGTAATACTTCCTGAATATGAAGAGGACAGTTAGAAAGTTTTGAGTGATTCACTGATGAGGCTCCACCTTGGATATAGACACGGTTGAAGCATTTGATCAATGCCTGCAGGAAAGGTGTATGAGATATAACATAAGAACCTGATGACGATGATAAATTACTTCCACCAACACAACACCCACCACATGGCTACACTCACGTGGCTATGGATTCAGCTGTAAAGGTCAAACGAAGAGAAAGCTTTAGTCCCGCCATACATTACAATGTGAGGAGGTGTGTGCAAACCTCCTTCATTACTTCTTACTTGTATGGCTCGGGCGATTGCGGATCTGTATCTTATTAGAAAGTGGATTGTTCAAGAACCGTATCTCACTACAATTGATACTTCCTGCATTTAGAAGCAATCAATTATGTCTAACAACGCACGCAGGCTTAACTAACTCCATTGCGTCATATGTATCCAATGGACGAATTTTACCTAAACATTTATTTAAATCACATTTTCCTTTATTTCGGGGCATCAGCGACTCAGTAATCGAAGATTCTATCCAGTAATTTTACTGGCGTGTTTTCAATTTGGAAGGTTTAGTTCAATCTCTCTGAGCGCGCAGAGCACAAATTATTATATTAAATCAGAGCACAAGAACATTCCACGATAAACATCTGTTCGGTACTGTAAGATTAACAATGCTATGGGCTATGATGAGACTGCTCGCGTTGCTGCAAGATGCCTCAATGTTGATCTCTGCAAGCCAAGGACGCCTAAAAAAGGGTTTCTTCAGGTACTTTGTTTTTACCTGAAATCAACTCAGGAAAAGGTTTCATCATCACTTTATTTTATGATTACTGCACTATTTTAGTGAAAGTACTTGTATTGATAAAGGGATGAGAGTAAATTGATTTCTCAGACATCTAAGCTGGGGATTTCAATGCTCGATCAAGAAGCGAGTTGGTACAGTCTTGTCTTATCCGCTCTGACAAGGCTTTCTGTCATTTACTCCGGACACACTTCAGGCTATAGACTCACAGGAGCAAATAGGGCTCTGCAAAGGCTGTTTCAGTTTCTTTCTGACATAATCTGCAATATAAGATACCTTGAAGCAGTCCCATCGTATTAAGATGCTTTTTTACAGTAACTACATCTTCTGTGAAGAAAGTAAAAACTGTTCTCACCTGAAACTGTTGAATTTAAGTATGATTTCAGTTTTTTCCTTACATGTCTTCCTAGTAAGTAGCCTGTAATCCTTATTTTAGATGATTTTAAACAAAGTTTTATAATGTATTACTTCTTAATAGCCCTCCTACCAAACACCGAGGAATTCATAGGGTCGGTTTTGGCACAATGAACTGGGAAGTTATCCCTTGCCACACTAGTTCATCAGCTTTTTCATTTGCTTTAATGTCACAGTGACCTGGCGCCCAGGTTAGCTGAACTTCATTCTGTTCTGCCAATATTAAGGTAGTTTAAGCCCAGCCCTGACGTCAGGGCTGTCCTAATTATGGTCCAGGAACAGTTTTGGAATATATGGTATTAAAAAAGATGTATTATACTATACGCATTCCCTCTGGATGAATTAGCTACTGTTTTTATTTAGAAATATAAATATTTTCTCAGATATCACTTGAAAGAGTTGGCATTAGAAGACATTACTTCCAATAAAAATATCACTGTTCATGAAAAAAGCAGTTAATTTTACTTTAATAGTTTATCCAAGCCAGAAAATAAATATCTCAATTATAACACTTCTATGAAGCCTAGAAAAACATTTACCGCTAGAATTATGAAAGAAAAAAATTCGTGAGAACTTTGTATGTGTGCGACATGTCTGTATCTTTTGTCACATTAACTTGAAGGAAACGAAGGTGACACAGATTACAATGTCATCAAGGTACATGACCAAAAACTGTGCTCCCGGTTGCTGAACTTGCCGCATTCTTTTCAGATTCTGTGTACGTGTGAGAACCAAAGAAGTTCCCATCGTTACTTTGCTAATTAGTATCTTTTACACAGAGAGTTAAAAAGGATGTAATTTTAGAGCTCGCTTAACACGATAGTCCATACTGTGGTGCTATCTGATAAGCAGTGTTATGTACTGGCCTCCCGTAGTTTACGATTTCAGCTTAACATGGTAATGTATCTATTTAGCTTTCTGCATTTCAAAACCCTATCGTATTTATTAAATATAAAATTTGTGTCATGTGATACACCTAATCTATCTTAAGGCAGTTTAATTTTTTCTTGCTAGATTCTATCACTTACATAATTCGTTTAAATTTTACAACTCCTTTAAATGACCGTTATAGATATAATTATTATTCTTTCTGGATATACTTGCTTATTTAGAGATCAAGTTCGATAATGCTGCAATATTTGTATTTCATTTCTGAGACTACACTTCAAGCAATACTAATTAACAGGAATAACTTCTCAGCAATTATATAGTAAATTCATATCACAATATGTATTATTCAATCATTATTGAACGTTACTTACTATTTTAATTTAATTTGGACTTAAAGCCATCTAATTGTATCTTAAGAAACGCCGCAAAGGCACAAGACCTGAAAATGGTAAAATAAATGCCCTTTTTGCATTTATGTTGGTTTTACTTTCTACTAATAATCATTTTGACTCAATTGTTCTTCTTAGCATATAAACATGTGATAATTGATAAACATCATACATTTTCGACTGGGAATTTGGGGAAATTATATTATATACCAACTACATACAAAATTACAACAAAAGAAATGACCGTAGACACAGTGAAGTACCAAAGTATATAGGTTAAGTTTACAATTTTAGTGTAACCTTAGTGCATATTTTCTAAATTAAAGGAATTTTTTAAAAGATTTTGACCAGCATAAATGCCTGCACATTTTATGTATTTTTAGTGCATACAATTCTAGCTCCTGTTTTAAATCTGGTTCTAGATAAAGACATTTTAAAATGAATACCTTTTCTTCTTGAGTTCACAATTCTTTCTTGTGGATTGAGTAACAACAGAATAATTCTAAGCCTGCATGCATGAGTCACGCTTGCAAGGTTGCCAACAGATCGATTCTTTTCTTGGTTGCGCTATTCTCGAGGTTACAGAGCTTCTTTTCGTGATATGCACCATAGAACGTTGGCAAGATCCTCTCTGCCGTGGGCATCTGCATCATCAAACCTATTCGTCATCTTTGAACACAGCGAAGATGATTCATTGTTTCTGCAAATATATTGTTACGAGTTTCTTCCAATATGTTTATTATATTTAAGAAAAATATTGTTATATCCACATGCTTTATCTAACCACTACCGTTCATTTTATGAATCTTCCATAGAGAATTCTTACAAATAGAGATATTCTTTTATCCACCAAATTAACTGAGATAAACGTTTGCGTAAATAGTTTCAATACACGTCTCATAGATACAAAGGGAATAGCAGTGATCAAGTGTTTCTTAGGAATATTTTCTAGAGTATATTAAAATAAAGGATGGTGCATGGAAACACTCATTTAATATAGCACATCAGATGTTTTAGAAATGTAATTGCTGAATATTTTACTTAATATATGTGTCTAATTATACCAGCAACTGAGTAATAATATCTTAAAATCAATGAGTGGATAACTAATTCTGTATTATTCCCAATTAGACATAAATGAAACGCAAATGTGTGACAAAATCGTGGGAGGGAGGACGCAAGTGACAAGAATACGAAATAGATTCTGTTTAGTTTAACCGTAGATAATAATTTCTTAGTTTCTTTCTGTTACAAACTGTAAAGGACTACCACACAGTAAGCCCGTCATTTGCTTCACTGATTTTTACCATGCTCCGTTAATTGGAAGAATGGTTCAGTGGTTCAGCTTCTGCAATTAAGTGGATCAGTATTTAGTAACGGTTTGTAAATAAGAGTCAATAGTTACTCTCCACAAAATTATAGATGTTTAATATAATTTCGGCAGAAAAGGTAAACCACAATGTGATTTACGCACTGCGGAATGCTAAATACAATGGATCCTTCAATAATGCTGAACGAAATTTTTTACTGTCTCTGCTCTATACCAAGATTTCACTCATAATACACGGTTTGAAGTCCCTTGAATAAAGCACATTTTCCAAGGATGCATCATAAAGATGTTAAAGAAAATTCATGCACCCTAGACTACCCTTGAGGTGGAAACATTTTCGATTTTTTCCCCTCAAAAATGGCTCTTGCGATTTTGATTAAAGTTCAAGATAACAGCATGACAACATGAAAAAATATTACCATACAAAATTGCAGATATAAGGTACACAATCTATGTCAGATACATATTTTGTGTGGCCTTAACCGTTTCTAAGATACTCTTTGTTACTGGTTTAAATGTTAAACTTCTTTCTGACCTATATGAATATGAAGAGGAACAATTTTATGGGGGTAATATGAGTAAAAGTAAACTAAGGCCTACTCCAGCTTCAAATAAAATAATTTTTGTTAAAACAAAATTGGTTTTGCATTTATCTGTATTTAGTTTTATTATCCACAACTTAGAAGATTTATAAGTTGTATAATTGGACAAGAACATTCAGAAAAAATCTAAGGACAACGGGTCTATACCAACCCATTTTTGTTTGTGTTTGAACGTGAATCATCTCTTATTAAAATGCAAAGCTACAGAACGTGAAGATACCGGATTCTCGGAGCCACCGCAAAATTAGAAAAAGGCTCTAATCTAGCGAGACAAATACATACTACAGCTATGTATGTAGATATAGATCCCGACATTGGCGAACAGGACGCGTAAAAAAAAGTATCTTTAGGCTGAGGTGCAAAAGGAAAACCTGCTTCCAAATATAGTCATAGTTTTATTAATCATTTATGCTTTTAGAATGGAGGATGATAATTCAAAATATAATGTTCCTTACTTCTTTAATGTTTTATTGTAACAGCCTTCAGAACCACAGTTACAATATTTGGATTAGTACTTCATTAAAATAAAGCAACAATTGCCCACATATGTGGGTTGCCAAATTTGACAAAGTGAAAAAAAGGACGCATAAATTACAATATTAATAGTCGTTAGACAAAAGTATGAGTTTCGATTTAACAATTTACAGACAGAATACGGTTGCAACAAAGACGGCAAAATTCAAAATCCTGTTACTTTTCTAACACCTTATTGTCTTCTAAATTTTACTACAAATGCAAAATTTGCTTCTCGATGTTAACAGCGTTTATAGTCTCTTTTTGCTATTACAATTCACAATTGTTCTTCTGATAACCTTTCTCAGCCTTTCAATGTATTTCTCCAGTTTCCCTGTCCCTTCTCGTATCTTGACTATTACGATAAAATCACTCGACGACACATACGTACTCACTGACAGGCTGGCCAACTCACTCACGTAACTGAAAACTAATTATATACGACGACTTACACCCTAAACAACTAACTCTTAACTGCTACGCTACCACTCACTCAACTACGAACTTTTAAATGCAGATCATATAACAAAAATACCTTGTATGCACTTTTAAGGTTCAAATAAGTGGGACCTAAGAATATTTACAGGCACATGTAAGGTGACATTAACAATTTCCCTTATGTTGGTAATATTACATATACATTGCATTTCTGAGTATCACTGTAACCTTCTAAAGTCTACAACGAAATGCGTAGTGAAAGTTTGTCAGTGTTTAACAAAATGTAGACCAAAGCTTTTGTAAGAGGTATGACCAGAGAAAGTCATATGAGTGTAACACATCAGATTTTTTACCCTGTGGATTAAATGCCGTAATCCAAGCTGTAAACGAAAGTCCCGGACATAATAGTTTCCTGGTGGTGAACGTTTTGTTACCGCTAGCTTGCAGCAGATGGTGCTGGATCATGGTGCGCCAACAACGTGAAACTTTGTTGTATGCGAGGACAGGTCCTTTTAAGCGTTAAATTTAGCGTGTGATCCAAAACCACGACCATCCGGCAATCGAGTGAAGCCACACCGCAACTCTTTACATAACATTTCTGGCACCATTCTGGGCTTCTGCTTATTAAAATTTGATTATAGTTTGGACACCCTGTTACTTGCTATGTAACTCTGTCTCCCAAATGTAGTATTTACGTTTAATCACAGCAAAAGGATACAGGTTAAGGTAATGGCATTTTCAAATAGTCCCAAATGATGACTTTACAGTTCCATGATCTTTATATGACGACGAAAAAAGCGAATAGTGTCTTACCTCTTGATAAAAAAACTTATCTAAGTATCTCGAAATGGTTAACGCCACAAAAACTTTAGATAAATTGTGTGCTGTACCAGATCTAACATGTTTCTTGTTAACGGTTTGCAATTGCATTTTTAAATACTTAAACTTTTTCTCAAATAGGAAGTCGTTATTCGACCATTTATGTCCTGACCATAGAAATTGAATTGAATGTCAAAGCCATAACATAGCGATCAGCTCTTAAAAGTTTTGACTATCTCTTAGACCTACTGCATTCTCCTATGTCCATTGTAGCCATAGCGAATATGTAATAAAATAATTTGTACAAACCTTCATCTCGATTAACATGAAGTAAATAGAAAAATAAGCGTCGTTAAAAATAATTTCTACAAGAGTGAGTAGAGAAAGTCATGTGAGCGCACACATAAGATTTTTTAAAGTGATTTCGGTATTCAGGTGTTTCTCGTAACCTTATAAAGTGATTACCTATTAAACTTTAAGGGCAGTATTCAGCGATTCGTATTTAAATACCTGTTCTGTCCACTCGTAACCTTCACACAAATACTGCTCACAATTCTACTACTCTCTCTGTCTAACAAACAGCTGGCTCCAACGATTCACTCACTAAAACTGCTTCACACAACAACCAACTCCGACGCGACGATTAACTGTCTAAAACTGTGTCTAACGATACACACACTCTAGCTCTCTCAACACTCACTGTACACAATACAATTTAAAAACTAACTCAAAAACTGCCTTGTCTCGCGTCCCGACTTGCTTGCTAAAATAGACCACGCGAATTAGCAGCGAATTCTCTGGAAAATACACATTTTCTCCAAACTTCTCGTAAAGGAGCCAGGAGTCGAAAGTTTCTAGAACTGTACGGAATCTCTTTGTTCTCCCGTGCTCATAGTCCTCTTTGTACTGTTAGCTCCATTGTCATCGAGCCGCATATTTACGAGCAGTGGTGTGAGGTAGCTAACACCGAGTTTCCTTTTGAGGTAGCTGCCGGCCAGCGTTGCATTATTTCTGCAAATATTTATATCAATTAATATGAAGTAGATAGAAAAATAAAATTTCGTGGAAATATTTTGTAGAAGATATATAAAGCTAAACGATGCGTAGTGAAGAAAGTCACGTAAGTGTAACGTATCAGACTTTTTAAAATCATCTTTAGAAGTTTGTACATTAAACTAAAGTCTTCAAGATACTGTTCTAATGGCATGAAGCAAGAATATTTTATGCATACATAACCCCACCGCTTGCAAATGATGTGGGTTGATTTCCCGGAAAACAATACAGTTCTGTTATAGAGTTACAATCGTACACATTTGGTAAAGACTGGAGAACTGGTTCGCCCATTACCAATATAACTTGAGTTTCTGTGGGCGAGAGTCACTAGGCGTGAAGAAACGTGAACAATCGCCTACACCGGAAAATTTCTGCTTTCTTGTCAAATTCTTCTTTTTTTAATATAACTTAGGTGCCAGATATTTCTGTTGTATAGAGGTAACATATAAACACTAATTAATTTACTTCTGATACGATAATAGATCTTGGATTATGTGTTTTTGGCCATGGCAAGTCAATAACATAAGTATTGTAGCAATTAAATTCGTGAGCTCCACATTATTATAATATATAATACTGTAATCCAGACCAGACGTGTCAAAAAGTGGGGCCACTCTCCTCTTTTGTCCTCTCCACTCACTTTGGCTTAGTGATATGGCCATGCAGGGTAAAGGTGACTGGTATTAATTAATGCGGTACGTCCGTACCCCTTTCAGTTTCAGAACATAAGAAAGCCAGTGTAAAGTGTCAACATGCCCCGTTACAAATTCCACCCGGAATCCTCTCAGCATGCTTTCTTGTCTTCATATCTATTACGTCACCACCGAAGAGTAACTAGGAAGGGAAAATGTAACCGCCCTGTGTCATGGGTGCTTTCTTGTATCCTTTATCGTACAATAACCACCTCTATAAACACCCATAAATTTCCCTCCACCAATCAGCCTAAGAGCGTTTCGTTACAGTGCCCTGTCTTTCTCTTTTTGCCCTCCCATATGTTTACAACAGGATGATTCTAGTTTGATTCAGACTATAGTTGCCTTATTCGACGTAGCATGGTTAATTATTAAACTCGAATGTCTAATTAATTTCATTTGCCTCATTCCGTTCTTTATGAAATTATTGCACAATGATTTATGGGATTTTATTGGTGAATCCTCCCCTTTATCCAGTACAACTGTACTATTCCTAATAATGCGTGAAAGATTTCCTGAAACATCGGCGGAACATCTGACTTCCTTAAACTCCCGTCAAAAGTTTTCCAAGTTCTGGACAGGCTGCATAGACTACAAGCACCATTTGGTGGTGGATCAATCATCGGTCGGAATGTTGGAGTAATCTTTTAGAGGGTCACGTTGGTTAAATTTTAAACTTTGTGCCTTCTCTTTGGGTCTTTATTATTTAATTACGCAAAATCTACATAACTTCCACATACAAAATCCTTAACGCAATGAAATAGAGACAGAGCTGCTGAGTATGGGATTTCCCACTCCGAAGACACCATCTTGGCCTTTTAGAAGAGGGACAATCTGGGATTATCGAGAAAAATTACCTTCTCAATTGTTAATTATAAAATATCGGTTCACTGATTTCTAATGTTAGCAATTTTCTTTCTGTACAGTTATTTAACAGGCCCTGTTAACGAACTTGATTACAATACACGCGCAAAAGAAACAAACCAAAACTTTCTTAGACGCGAGATTATTTAAATATTTTGACAATGGTATCATTGCATGCATACAATAGTATTATAAGCAGATTCGATTCTCTTTTGGTTTGCTGCGTCTTCTGTTTCCGTAATCGCTAAGTCGTGACCATGTTTGGGATGAAATATTGGCGGCAAATTTTCGCTCTTTATAACATCAGTGTGGATATGCATTTTAATTGCAGAAATGCATTTTTTGTTTGTAATTTTATGACATACATTGTGTTGATCTTTTCTCAAAATGTTTACGTGCTATGATAATATTTTAAAGTTTTTTGTTGCTTAGTAACCACTGAAAAGAAAAAGTAGAGGGTATAAATTAGCAGGAGGAAATACATGGACTAAATCTTGAAAACGGGGAATAGTGAACTAAATTCACAGCGTTACCATTCACAATTCATCTTACTCAGTGAATCTATGGTCAACTGGCCGGCACTGGCTGTTCAAACTAGAAATTCCGGCGTTCATCTAGATGGGGAAACTTTTACCTAACTAGACTTGTGCCCTACGCTCACTGTGACTTCCAAATATTGATACTGTAGTAATTCAAATGAGCTTGAAGGTTACTTTGCAAGCTATATAAGTATGAAAGGCAACAATTTTTACTTATTACGTAGTGAAATTATGAGGCACTGCAGCATCCTTATGTAAGTTGGCTGTTGGCATAGGATTTATAAAATATATGTACTTTCAATATATCTCTGTATTGTAAAGTTAAATTTTATGAATAATAGTAATTATGATGATGATGATAATAAGGTACTCTAGGGAAGCAGTAGCCATGTGAACTGTAGGAAAAGATTTTTCATGTTCTATCTACGTTATGTTTTAATGAACTTTACTAATTTAAACAGTTTTAACCTTTAATAGATTTTTTCTGCGATTGTGATTTTTACTTACTTCCGCTTCCGCATTCATTGTGTAAAGTTGAATTTCCTCCATTCATTGTTTATAACCTAATCTACCTGCGTGTATTGCCTACTTCACTGCACGTATGTATATGAACTATATTAAATCCCAAAATTTTTTATATTTATTACTATACACACATGCAGTATAATATTTAATAGTCAAACTTTAGTCAAATTTTTTAGTCAAATCTTACTTCCCTTGTATTTGTTAGTATTTACTATCGATTTCATTCGTATAAGAATTAAATATGAGCTGGAAGTTAGTGGTGTTGTTTTAAGGTCAACAGCCAGGAGCCCATAATTGAAGGGCAGGTTAATGTTAACACCTTTGCTACTTGAACAGTCACGTTCGATAGTTGTTAGGAATTTATTTCTGGCCAAAATACTATTTCAAAGTTCGTAAATTATTGGATTCCGAGATATAGTAATATACTCTCAAGCCTGGAGCAAAGGAGTTAAGTGCAATGCTTGCTCCAAGTTTGAAGCACTTTCTCTCACTTATTCTCAACCCTAGCTTGTAAAGTGACTGTGTGAAAAACAAATAACTCCTACCTAACTCACAAACTAAAAGTCTGGCGCCAAAGAATGCTTCTACAGTGCTGCTGTGGCCGTCACGGATACGAGAAGTAAACAAAAAGCTTTCCACCTGGCGAGCCAGAACAGAGTACACGTTTTGACGGATATCCGTGCACGGTAGGCGCGCTGACAGTAATTTGGTATATTTGCCCGTCTTCTATTCACTTTTTCTACAATTTTATGAATACTGGTGTTTATCTCGTTAGTTTGCATGAGTTGTATTAACGGTTGTTGTTGACCAGAGTCGCATCTGGGGAATGTTTCTCGTAGTGCACGCCCAGGATGTTTGAACAGCAGTAGAAGGGAGGCCAGCCTTATTAGGAATCCTGTTCGCCTGTCTGTCCTTGCTGGTTCTGACTCAGGTGTGTGCGCTTGTCCTGGCTGGCAGTAGTACTGCTGTCTCATACGAGCTTTGCATTGGAAATATAGCTTGTTTCTATGTTGCTTGTACAATTTCTGGAGAGCCATAAGGTAATTTTGAACGATAGCCAATTGGGTCAAGCACCCTTAAAGTTATGCGACTCAGACTCCTGATCTTTACCTACACTCCGAACAGGTAGCTGAAGTCGAAAAGTTTGCGGTTCAAATCCTGCCAGAATCGTCCTCCCAGACTGTTTTTGACAAGTTTTTCTTGGCAAATGCCTGAAAGTTTGTTTCTCAATTCATGCGTCATGATTTCATTTCATGCATCATCAATGTCACCGCCTGTGGTGCTGTATGCAGTAAGAAAGCATTCAGCACTATAAAAATCGCATGTGTTATATTTACATGTCACAATAAATTGTGGAAAATAACAAGAAATAGATTTCAAGATATTGAGATCCAAAAAGTTTTTGGTGGGGTAATGGAAAAAAAGGTATTTGGTAGATTATACAATATCAATGAAGGAAATATGGAAACAGGGAGGCATATGTTGATGAGGTAGTCAGCAAAGGGAGGCAATAGCGTGGCTAAGAACTGGTGTTTGGAGGCTGAGAGGATTAAGAAAGGGCATCCCACAGAATCAGTGTCCCATTTGATTTGTGGTGGGAAGTAGGATTTGGAGCATATAGTTTTTGAGTGAACAGATTTATGGAGAAAATAATTGTTGGAGCAGTAAAGGATGAAGGCGGATAGGAGAACCGTATTAAGGGTAATTTCTAGGAAAAAAAGGGCAGGAGCTTAAGTCAGTTTTTAAGTAAGGTTAAAAAAGGAAGTGATCTGTTCAAAGGGAATTAGAATGTACGATAGTTTTATTAGTAATGAATTATACAGCTATAGAGAAGTATAAAATGTATGTAGAAGTAATGTGTGTAAATTCTAGCTAGTCTCCAGCTAGAAATAGCCGCTTGCCTACATCCGTAGTTGAGATAACATTTTAGTAAATGTTATTAGAAGCAATTATGCTGGGTGGGTGTGATAGTTAAGAGCCTGGGCTGAATAACTCTCATACTCAAGAATGTATTAGTTCAACATAAATATGTCAAATATATATTTATAGGATTTGTCTACCCATTCATTCTTCAACAAACTATTCCTTAAGAAGGTTTTATATATTTCCTTGCAGGTAATAGGAAAATACAGTAGACTTAAAGCGATAGTCAAATCTTTTAAGAGCTGCTCGTTAATAATTACTTTGAAATTCCTCTCTCTTTGAATCACCAGGAGGGGTGGGGGAGAATAACGACTTTCCATTTGAGACAAGTATGTTGAAACCAATAACGAGGAATATCAGAAATAGACATTTTTTGTCTAGTAAGATTTTCTCTGCCTGTTATGTTTAGCAGTTATGCAAAATCTACTTGTAACATGATGCAAATGTAATAGACAGTAGACACAAGAATGAATGTTTGTAAGAATGGTTTGTAGGATTTTGTATCCTTTTCTGAGGTCTTTCCAGGCGTGAACTTGACTCTAATTTGAGCACTTAAGTTTTCACCTTAGATTTCAATCCCTTCAAAGGCGTGTCTGTACTAGCAGATAAGATATGAATACCAATCATAATAAGAGGTCTGTATGGCAAATGGAATTCACCCACTCCACCTTTTCCTCTTTCAGCTAATATGTTCCAGAGTGTTAACATATTTCGTTTCTACGCCATTTTGTAAAGTTTGTTGTGGTTATTGGCGCAAATATTTACCGGTGGCAAACTGGTTTGACGAGTGGCAAACCCTTGCATCGCGATCTATAGCAACCAGCTAAATGGCCATGTTTGCGTACAACGATAAATAATGACATAGACGTGATGTACAGTGAGATTTTCATTGGCGCTCTTTGTACAAGCTTCAATAGAGAAAGTCATGTGGTTGCAACACATTCGATTTTTAAGGCTAGTATAACATAAAATTTATATACCTAAACTCGTGCAGAATAGGGTAAAGGCGGGGCAAATGGACAGAGGGGCAAACGGACAGCTTCTAAGTAATTTTAGCGTATTTTGGCTTCCAAGGTTGGTAACAGTGTATGCTGTGACGCAGAGTGTTCATCTGGCTTCTGTTGATCAGGTGTATAAATATTTCCTGTGTAGACCTTCCAGAATTGTTGGAATCCAGCTTCAAAGCTCTGCAGGTAAAAATATACATCTATAAATTTCTGAAACTGTAAGAAAATGCGCTGAGTTTGCAAGGATTATGCGGATTATGAGGGCTTCTAGAAACTTCTGCTACGTGTTACAGTCATCATAGGGAGTACCTTGGTATGTTGTTATGCTTACTGGAACCAAGGAGCTGCTGCTCTCTCTCAGGAAGCTGTATATTAAGGGCGTGTAGAAGGGGGCAAACGGACAGCTTGCTATGGGGGCATACGGACACGCTCTTATCGAAGCTTTCTGAGAGACAGAGATAATTGTGATCACATAAAAATGTTTTCCAAAGTATTCGCTAACTAAAATAGGTTGTTTATGATTTGTAGTTATTGTTCGGAACCGGCAAAGAACTTTAAATCGCTGTTCATGGAGCAAAGAATGCATGTCAGGTGCTGTGAAAACTGTAAGAGAGAATGGAGTGCCTTTGTGGAATAAACTTTGTAACATTTTTAACTGTGATGAAACAGGGCTGTAGCTGATTTAAAACCAAAAAAAAAGTGATATCACCGCGCAGTAAGAAAGATGTAGTGAGCCAGGCAAGCTGTGAAAAGGGTGAAACCATTAGTGTGATGGCATGTGTCTCAGCAAAGGGGCAACATGTGCCCCCCTTTATAGTAATGAAAGGTCAGCGATACAATGAGAATTTTGAGATTGGCATGCCTCCAGGATCTAAAATTGTTCTATCAGAAAGTGGCTACATTAAGTGGGAACAATTTGCAGAATTTCTTTACCACTTTATTTCCGTGAAACCTAGTAGAACTGTGTCAGTGGATTCAGGAGCTGCAGAATTTATCCCTTCAATCCCAACAGTCTTACAGACCATGTATTTTGTCCAGGACAAGTTCATTTACAGAATGAACAACATGAAAATGCAGAACTTGATATTGAAAATGAGATCCTTGAAGCTAAGAATCAGGCACCGTTGGACATTCTTCAAGATGCAATCCCCGAGAATGGGAACAATTGCGAAGTTCGCAGTTCACCAACACAAGCAGGCCTGACTCAAGCTTCTACACCCTCGACTAGCTCGACTCGATAAGTCCTCATCCAATAACTACTCTGGAAATTAAAAGCAAACCAGGAACTAAAAAAAACTCGAGAAAGTCTGAAGTTATTACAAGCCCAGAATTTATAAATGATCTGAAAAAGAGGAAGACTGTCTGTGTTAAAAAGGAAAAGGCGGTAGCAGCGAAAGCCCGGAACACTGGAGCTAAGAAGAATCTTGTCTATGAAGCAGAAGATATCTGGAAGAAACGCCGAAATTGCTACAAGGAAGGTGAGAATTGGGTTCAGTGCCTCAACTTGTGCAAACTGGTACCACTTTAAGTGTGTAGAGGCTGGAAATGATCCATATTTCATGTGCCACAACTGTATAAGTGATGACAGTGACTAAAATTGTTGGTGTCCGTTTGCCCCCTACAGAGTGTCCTTTTGCCCCTGTGGTTGGGGCAAACGGACATTGTAACATCCTTAAACTAATTAATATTTTTCTGTTCATGTATCTTATTCCAGACTATATAATTTTCAGTTTTGTCAAATGAAGGTTCAGTGCTTCTGTTAAAATAATATTTTTGACTCTACAGTAAATAGTATGACCTTCATTATGAAAAATGTGCTTAGCCTGTCCGTTTGCCCCGCCTTTACCCTATCTATCATAGCATTCATACGCAAACTGTTCACTCGTGCCATAAGCTGAAGTATTCTGCACCTATTACTTTAATAACTATTATAAGTCACTGTCAATCTGCACGGGAATGGTCAAATCACGATGTTTCCGTAAAACAGGTTGAAATATAATTTAGTTTGTTTTTAAAATGCATACCTAGAGGAGATGTTATCATGATGTTGCATAAAGTAGCTGTTATAATAATATAGAACAGGAATAAACAATACTCGCCGTGTCTTGCGTCTAACGGCACGTTCCCTCGGAAGAGCTGTAACCAGTTACTTATAAATGACAACCGGAACCAAAACATCATGATTATGTAAATGAATCACTATTTAAATGAATCACAATTTCTTGATGTGCAAAACCATAACTTCCTCTGCCTACCGATAGTAAGCAGAGGAAATATTGCATTCCACACAAAATTTTGACATTGAGATTTTACCGATAACAAGCGTTCTGGAGCTCACCGAATCCGAAGGAAAGAAAGAAAAAGAGAAAGAAAGAAAGAAAGAGAGAGGTAAGAAAGAGAAAGAGAAAAAGAGAGGGAGAAAAGCAAGAAAGAAAGATAGAAAGAGAGAAAATGAGAGAAATGAGAAAGAGAGAGAGGGTAAAGGAGAGAAAGAAAGAGCAAGAAAGGGAAACAGAGAAAGAAATGAATAGAGAAAGACAGGGTGAAAGAAACAAAGAGACGGAAAAACAAGAAATAGCTATATTTTGAGATCATGCAGCTAAAGTTTTAATTCTCAAACTCATGTTACTCTCCGCAACAAAAGGTTGCCGCACAGCGAACAGTCATTCGTTTTCTCAAGATAGGGGAAAATCCCGGGGGGAAAAAAGACCCTTATACAGGAAACTCACCTTAACCTAGATTCCAACTTAGGACCTCTGAATCTGCTCCAAGATCGACCGAGTGTTTACAGCGCTCGCCTCCCACCAAGATGACTTGGGTTCGATCCCAGGGTACCGTGTATGGGATTTGTGTACAAAGCGGCTTCTGAGCGGGTTTTCTCCAGTTTCCTCCTTCATTTATTCCATTAAACTGCTTCAAATCAGCTTTCCTTTGAACCAGTTAACCCTCATCTATCACCGTTTCCTTTCTCACTGTCATACCAGACTTAGTACTAAGCACCCATCCTGGCTACTCTCACAGATCCAGAGATTGTATGCTCCTCGACAGACATCTGATCTCGTGTGCTTTGTGTGTATGTCCTTGGAGGTTTCAGAGGTACGAGGAGGGTAAACAGAGTAAGAAGAAGAACTCTTGAATGTAAGGCAGACGCGCCACCCTTACACCACAGAAGTGGGCTTATTACTTCCTGTTGACTGAGATAAACTTTCATTGCACGTTTACGCACTTTACTGAACATATAAGAAACACAGTAAACTGAATCGAGAGTCAGATTTTTAAAAAGTCTGATATGCTGCACTCACATGACTTTCTCTACTCTTGTACTATTTGTACAAATTATCTTGTTGCTTATTTCCTTGTAGGTGCAAAGGGAGTGTTAGAATACAGTAGGCTTTGTGCGATAGTCAAACGTTTTAAAGCTTTGAGATTCTGTTGTCTTTGCACACTTAACATATAAAAAATGAACAACGATGATCCATTTCACGAAAGTTTTAAGTTTTCCGAAACTCACACACTTAACAAGGAATATCTCCAAAATGGTTCACCCTACAAGAAAATTTATTTGGACATAAATTGTGTATTTTAGCAAGATCTACATTTTTTTTGTATAGTATGAGTTGGTCTATCTCTAACGGTTTACAAGTTATGCAAAAGTCGTCCAGAGTAAATACGACTACAGGGACTATGACCAGAAAATTCAAAATATACATTTCATTTGTCATAAAAATATCTCGAATATATGACATTTTAATCAAAATCGTTAGAGTCGTTTTCAAGAAAATAAAAATTTTCGAAAAATTTTCCATGTAAAGGGCAGTTTAGGGTGGGGCTATTTTCTTCAAAATCTTCGTGTCGCATCCTTGAAAGACATTAAAATTAAATACCAACTTTGGTTTTTAACCGACTTTTCATTTTTGAGTTATGCTGTCCACAGACTGACACACAGACACACAGACACACAGACTGAAACACAGACACACACGGACCTTTTTCTAAAAATGCTTTTTTTGGATTCAGGGGGCCTCAAAACATATATTTCCGGTGAAATCTCGACATCAATTTTTTGAGTGGAATACAATACTTCCCCTACTTACCAGTAGAGAAAGTAAAAAGAGGATCACTTTATGATAGTCTAGAAATTCCATGCTCTTTGCATGGTCACGAGAAAAAACGACACTAACTGACCACTTGAATAATATGTAAGTACTTAAAAGGTAAAACAAGTAACAAAGAATAATCTCGGAAACCGTTAAGTTGTGTAGATTTTGCCTGTCTCTTACGCTCTACAAATTACACAAAAGCCTTTCAGAGTGAAGAGGAGTTCACAGAAAATTCTAATTTTATTTGCCAAGAAAAGTTACGGCCATAGTTGGTGTTATTGCATCCGTTATGTTGCCACAGAAGCCCTTATTTTGAACCCGTTGTAGGAAAGGCAACCCATATATTTTAAAACAAGCCATATTAATCTGAGGACGCAATTGTATTGCTCGTATTTGCGTGGTTTTGTCTTGAAATGCTTTATATGCAATTATAGTTATTGTTATTTTTATGCTCGACAATACCCAAATTTATTAATTGTAAGCCTGATAGCGATCACTAATTGTACAATAAATAACTTATACATGAAATAAAGTTTCGTCTCAAAACCAATATATTCAATTTGCCTCATATTTTTCAATGTTACGTAGCATTCCAATGTTATCATTTTCATCATGCAGCTGTGAAGTCCTGGAAAAGAATTGATCATTTAGTGCCTGCGCAGAACTCCAAATATCAGCTGATGCAATATGTAGGACATTATCGCTGATGAGTGTATAACATTTTACAATATTTCAACTGTAAAATTAGGTATATATTCGAGCACAAATTGTAGTATGAAACTTAACTATAATGGCAATTAAAAGGCTTGTATGAAAATTATGAAGTTCGTTTCGTTCGTTTCCTAATATATACTCGCGTCTTAATTAGAACCATTATAGTCTAGTTGCATAATATACTATTTGTGTTCGCAACACCATTAAGTGTATCACGATAGCGTTCGGAAGTTATGTTATCCAACAGTGTTATTGCAGAACAATATTTACCGAAGGCGAGTACGTTTGTGTTGTGTGGTAACGACGTTCAAGCATTATTATCGTTTGAAAGCATGTTACTTAACCCTGTGATATTTGAGGTTAGAAATAAATGTAGGTTGGCAGTACTGCTTTTGGTGCAATGACCACTGCAGTTCAGTGTAATGTCGGTCATATTGAATTCTTGGGAACTGCCGATAAGCAGTTTCCCCTATGTGTAGCGGAGAAAATAAAATGTCCAAATTCGTTCCAGAACCAAATGCAGCCTGCACCACTACATAAGCCAAAGAGCATGATTAACTCCATGGTATTTTAGAGTTTCCGGTACGTCCCTCGCTTGTTTTCTTAGAGACGCTCCGTCTCCAGACACCATCTCAAACCACAATCAGTGTTCCATTTCTCAGAAACGGAAAGTAAGAGTTAATGGACCTCTGCGGCTTTAGTGTATAGATTTTTTACGCGTATTGGCTTACAGTTTCCATTCTCAGGAACCTGCCCTCAGGCTTATTTGGTTATGGTATCGATGTGCGGTCAATGACACGGTGCAATGAGTCGGTTTGGGCGCACGGAAGGCCATTCTCCTACCAGTACTTGTCACGCCTCAGGGTTTGAACTCCTGCCGCGGCACTTCTCTTCTCAATCCATTACTTACATTTTTTAAGGAAGGAGATAATAAGAATAGGAAAGGCAGGTGGTGATTAACTTTATGAAGTTAAAGCGTAACCAAATTGCCTTAAATTCGTCCAGTCGTTGGGGGTTCAAATTACACAGGACCAGCCACTCAAATGATAGACTAGATGTTATTTCATTACATCTCTATGAAGCTGAAAGACACGGAAGCATGCGCAAATGTCAACACATTTTAAAAATTTGGTGGCGAGAGAGGAAAGGCGATAAATTGGCGGATTACTCAAAGTGTGACTACATCCACTTATGTATAAAGACATCCTGGTTGCGCAAAAAAGAGAGGAAGATAAAAATTGGGATGGCTCAAAGACTTGGAAGATAGTATAAGGATACGTGAAATCAGAAGGTAGATATTCTTGGATATCTAAAACTGGTTGACGAGGCACAGAGCTATAAGGGTTCTTTGAAATTTTATAAGAAAAAAAGACACATAATAAAAGGTCGATGTCGAAATTTCACTCGATGTAACATTTTGAGGCTCCTGAATTAAAAAAAAAATTAGAAAAAGGCCCATATGTATATGTGCATGTGCGTGCGCGCGCACCTGATCCGGATGTCCGTGAGCAGTATAACTGAAAAAAAAAATGAAAATGTAGTTAAACAGAAACTTTGTATTTAAGTTCAGGACTTTAGGTTTTGAAGATTTTGAAATATTTTTAAAAAATACCCCCATCCCAAAATATATGGAAATGTTTTCTTTATTTTTTTTATTTCCTGCAAAATAGTTGGAACGATTTTGATTAAAATATCATGCTTAAAGCTTTTGTATTACGAAATGTATGTCCTGTATTTTCTGAACCACCCTTGTATAATTGGTAAACGTAAGAGCTGGACTAAATAATATTACATAAAAACTCTAGATCTCGTCGAAGCACACAATTAATGAAATAATGTTTATTTTTCCTATTTTTTATTGTGTTAACCATGTCAGGTATATTTGTATTTATCTCAATTTTCAGTAAAGATATTCTTTTCTCAACTGCATATCGCATTATTTTTATGTACGAGTATTTCTTTTATTTGCTTATTTTTTGTTTTATATAAAGAGAATGTAATTTAAAAGCTACCACATAGGACGAGCTTTGACAAACTTTTATTGTTGCTTTAACTTACCGCATTCTTCTTATATCTACAATGAAATGAGTAAATGAGAAATGAAGAGCTATCTGTATTTGTAGAAGAACAAGTATAGTTTGTAGTAGAATGAGTAGGCAAATTCATGAGAACGCAAGACACAATGTTTATTAGTTAGCTTTTCTCTTTTAAGCAAAACAACAAATTTTCGACAACGTGCTTAAGTCAAATTTCTCAAGTTTGTAAACTGTTTAAAACACATGCACATTAGTTCAGCACATTTAATAGGTTTTCTGTGATAAGTATGTAACTTTCGGTATTGCAGATTTCATAATTCTTGAAAAAAATGTTTTGGAAAATTAAGTTTCCAGATAATCTAAATTAAAATATTACTTTAAGAATGGCTCCATCTTATGAATCTCGAAGAACACTCACTAAATTGCGCCTTGATTGGCCTTTCTTATCTATAATTATGAGACTAGAGAGAGTGACGAAATGTAACCGAATTATTTCTGAAAATAAATTAAACATTTATAGATTCAGTAAAAATAGTTATAATAAAACAATATTTTAAATGTTTTTAAGAAATTTAAATGGTTTAAGCACCCAATGAATATAACACTTTGAATCTGGAGGAACCATGAAACTTTTTTCACCAAAAGTTGCAGAATCTGGTATTTTATAGTTAACTATTCACATTGTGGAACCTAGTACAGGACATATTATAATTTAATGCCAATGAACCAATAACAGAGGCATTTTTAAGAGAAGGCATTAAAACATCTTTATTCATTCCTAAGCTACCATATTATTCTAGAGGAAAATGTCTATTATTATGACCGGTTGCTTATGGAAAAGGTGCATCATTAGACTAGCGGCAAGGTTGCCAGATCTATGTAGCTCCTTAGATCCTTTAAAGGAGTACCTACCTATAATGAAGGTAGGCATCATTGACCATGAGCAATACAGGGAAGTCCAACATCTCAAGGACTTTGCCAAGCAGTTTGTCGTCCCACTTCTCTACTTTCACTACCTCTTACCTATGGTACATGCTCTAAAACTTCAGGTATATCGAAATGTGAACTTATAAATGACTGAAGTGGTGGAAAACGTTGATTTAATAATAAACTACAATACATTGTAAAGTATGTAATATACGATAAAGTACACCAATTTTTAGGGGTGTATTCAGTTCTGCAACCGATCTTAATTTATGCAGTACATACAATTACACTGCACCCATTTTGCGCTAATCTAATTTTGCATTGTCTTAAAGAAATCAGTAAGTTTTGTTTTTCGATAAATTTTTAGCAATGCAGCGGCCAAAGTCCACGCTAGGGGTAGCGAAAAGTACGAGTATATTCCAGTACCTCTGTTCGAGGAACGTTTTAAACTCAACTTTCGAAAATTGAAAATAAAGAAATGAATAAAAAGTATGTCGGCAGAACACCAAATTCCTCAACTGAGACATACTCTCTGGTAAACCACAAGATGTTCTCAAATTTATCTTGAACGTACTTAAGCATAGCTATTTTCGGCGCCCTTTCGGCTTGAAAACTTGAATGATGAAGTGGGGAGGTCAACAATCAACATTCCCAGAATACTTACCATAAAATAATTTGCATATGAGAACTGTCTGAAATGCATAACAGATTGCTTATTACCTTGGATGTTGGAAGATTTTGCCCCAAATTAAAAATATCACCTTATTATAATATAACGTTCACGGTCTGACTTGTTCCGGTCTGAAAGGTTTTCAATAAAAACATTTAATCCATCTCTTCTTTCGTCTACCAACATTCCTTTCACCTTACAATCCACTATAATCTTTGATATACGATGTCCTTTCATTCTGTGGACATGTTCTTTCCACTCATTTTAGAATTATTTTATCCATCAGCTTAACATGTTTAAGTAATTTCTAATATCTTAATTTTTTCCTCTATTTAAGGGTATATGGTCAGCTCAAAAATCTCCTTCTAGAATGCCTTTTCTTATCTTCTATTTAAAACCCAGCACTCGTAATCATACACTAATACGGGAACTGCCATCATCCTTAAAAACTAAAGTTTCTTTTCTAGAGTTTTTCGAGCGTCCTCTTAATTGTCCACATACAAGTAAATTTGCAAAATAATTAAACAGACTTTTTAATAGTATATATTACAACCCAGGTTATCACAACTATTCACCTGTTCGCTAAGTTTTCCATCCAGAATTACTTTGACTCTTAAGAAATCTAAAGATTTAAATGCTAAATAATCTGTAAGCCATCCTCTGAGATAGATACGGGAATTTGGAAGTGCGAAAAAAGTACTGTGTCTAAAATATGATTTCTTATTTTAGAATATATTTTAAATTATATAACACTGTCAATAAAAAGTTAAATATTCTTAAAAAATCGGATGTGTTTGTTATATTCATATAATTCTCCACCTCCAGCTTCCACAAACTATTCTCACGAATTAATCGGATTAAACCTTCGCAAAATTAGCTCCATTGCACATTTCGTTGAAGGCACGGGCTGAATAAACGGAATTTAACTTAAAGTCAGGTGTTTGAAAGCTAGTCGGTATATGCTAGCTTTGAAATACATTCTCCTCTCATGATGTTACGAGAAACAACTGAATACCGACAGCACTTTAAGGAGATTACCTGTTGAAAAAGTCAAACTAGTAATAAAGAATATCTCAAATTCCTGATGCTAAAAAAAAAAAAAAAAAAAAAAATATGTTGAATAAATCCTATCTTTTAAACACATCTACATATTTTGTGTATGAAGAGTTTTGGACTATTTACAGTAAATTTAAGATATGTTTTATTTGTCATGTAGATCTGATAAACATCGTTAGTCATTTTTAAGATATACAGCATTGTCGAAAAAAAAAATCCATGTAAAGAGTAGTTTGAAGCGAGGTATTTTCTTGAAAATTTTGGGTTGGTATCACACCTTTGGAAATTAATGAACTTGAATTCCAATTTTAGTATTTATAGGCCTATGTGCTTCAGTTATCCTGTTTACAGATAGACAAACACAAACACACAAGAACCTTTTTTTCAAAAGCGCCTTTTTAGGTTAAGGTGGTCTAAAACATGTATTTCTGGTACAATCTAAGACATCTAAATTAAGCACCCAATGTTTTCCGAAAACGCTAAAAAATGAGATCCTACGAATTCTAGTTGCTATAAATCACATTCATTAAGTTACATTTATTATTTACCCATTCTTTATATCGGACTCTTAACTGCCTTCTAATAATGTCAAGGATTATTGCATCAGGTTGAAGGCAGATTAAGCAATTTGTGGGGCATTGAGGCTTTCTGGACATTCTCAAAGGAAAATTTACACGTGCAACCTGAAAACGTGTGAGCAATTCTTAGTTATTAAAGCGGAATGTGATTTTCATATACAATATAACAGGTTTTGCTTAACAAGCAACTGGTCTCAGAGACAAGGAATTCCTCTTCCTGCAGGTAATGGAAGAATAAATCCTGAAATGTTGTACAAGCTTCCAGTTATTTATTGCAGTGAGGCATTACAAGCAACGACCAAGAAGAAACCTAAGGGTAGTAATTGCCGCACGTAAATAACACTTACCGAGAGTTTTGATTGCCTACTTCATGTCATGAAGAACGTATTTCTTATTCAGGTTTACCGACGTTGTTAAAATGCAACGGCTGAGATCAATGAGCAAAGGCTGTCCAAGTACAATAGACTGAAACGTATTATCCACATTTCAGTTCAAAAGTATATGTATAGACTTGAATTCTGGCGGAGAACACGTTTATAGACAACCGAAAAAAATTGAAAGACATGAGTTTATCATTGATATTCCTTCTCTCTAATTTATTTTTTCTTTTTGAGCATAATTAGCTGAAGAAAATAGACCTCAGACAAATATGTACAACTGCTGAGTAAATTATGGAATTGTATGCTTACAAGTTGCACAAATGATATAAGTATATAGGTATATAACTCATGGTTTGTGGTGCTGAAATTAATGACTGGTAAGATTAATGGCACACCTCTGTGGCGTGAGGGTAGCGCATCTACTTCACGTTCAAGAGGTCGCGAGAGTTCTAATCTTGGTTAGGACTAGTTACCTGGATAAGGCTTTTTTTTTTCTGGGGATTTTTTATTCTGAAAGATGAATGCTGGGTAACTAAGTTCTATGGCTCGCTTCGGCATAATTTCTCCTATTTCATTCATCGTTCGCCTACCACTGGCTCGGGTTCGATTTCATACCATTTGGTATTCGTGGTGGGCGAAGCGGTGTAGGGTGGGTTTTCTCCGGATACTCCGGTTTTCCCCGCCACTCCTTCCACCAATTGCTCCATTATACCTTTCCAATCATCGATTTCGCCTGCATTTCATCTCATCCTTTTTCTCACTATCACATCTGGTGCTTGGGTGACCACCCGCTTCTAGATCTTCACTCTGTTTGGTCCATAGATTCCTGTGTTCCTCGACGGGCGTCTGACCCTAGGCACTGGGGTGTAAGTCCTACATAAGGGGAGAATAATCAGGTAAAGAAAAATGTAGATCGCAGTGGCGAGGTTTCTCTCTTCGTTTTATAATCTATAAAATCTAAACTACGCGCTACAATAGCCCATGGAGGCCCAACGACTACCGCTCGACCACCACAACCCCCAACTCTGTCACAATAGGCGTTAAGTTTAAGGTGCAGTTGTGGAGGGGAACGTAGTTAGCTACCGCCAAATCCCTCCCTATCGGTGAATGGGTCTTGACAACCAGGAACGGGAGAGAGCGGTATAAGAGTGAAGGAAATGATATGTAACGAAGGTGAAATTTATGAAAGGAAGAGCAGTTGGAATAAATGGCGGGGGAAACCGAAGAATCCAGAGAAACCCAACCAGACACCTCTTCGTCTACCACAAATCCCACATGGGTTCTCTGGATGTATAACCTGTACCTGTGGTCTATATCACCTACTATAATAAACCTCTTCTCCATCTTCTTACCTGACAGCTGTGTTTTAATTCCTATTTTTGTATTAAAATATTCGCTGTGGTAGTTTCAACTGACTCATCCTGTATACTGATTAATGTTTCGAGAGTAACCTTGCGATGTCAGTTGCCATCCTGTAAAAAAGAAATGAAATTGCCCGCAGTTTGAAAGCCATTTCCTGGAAGTAAGGTTTCATATAGCGAAAAAATAGAACATTATAATAGAGATTTATCGTACATCTCCAAGGTTTTGTTTTGCTGGAAGCCAAAACTCGACCTTCCATGCACCGGAAGTAGGCTATGTGCCCACAGCACTACTGTCTGCCAGGCTGCACGTTATACTACATTCACTGCAAAATCTGTCTGGAGTTCCAAGTTATCGTTAAATGCATACTAAGTACACTGCGAATGAGCTATTAGACGAAAATGGCATTTCGATTGTTTAATTACATTATTACATATTCCACCTTGACCAAACATTTTTAATGGTCTGCCATTTTTGAAAGCCTTGTGACATATTCAAATCACCCATAGGCACCCTTTTGATCTCATTGTACAGAAAACGAATTTAGTAAAATGTCTCGTAAGGCGTGAGGCATAACTACTGACCGATGCACTGTTGGCAGTTGCAATACGAGCCTAGAGACGTGGCGTTGTAATGAGCACAAGCAAAGGTGGGGAAGGGTAGATAACCTGGCCTAGTAGAAAAGCCACGTTTTAATTTTCTTTAGATTTATCTCTAAATTCTTATTACCTATTATGGAACATGTTGCAAATGTCGCTTGAGACAAGCAGCATTTATTGATTTAAATGATTCTGTGTAAGAAGGGGAAGCTACGAAGGCGTCATTAAATAATAATGATACCATTGCATTTTACTAAATTCGCATTCAGTGCCCTCCACTTTCTCCTTCTGTGTGCATTCCCCCCTCCTCCCCCAGTTTAGGTTTTTGTGCATAAAAGATACTTCTTACATTTCATTTTGCTTCTAATTGCTGTATAAATTTTACACACACAATCTCAAATGTGCTAAGTAAAGATTTAAGTATCATTTTATGACTGATTTATTCATTGGTTTACAAAAAGTTAATGTATATTGAAAAACAAGGAAAACTTTACCATTAACAGCTGAATGAAAACAAAAATATACTTCTCCACAATCAATAACATCAACTTCAATCTAATACTTATATGTATTATCACTTTACTAAAGTATCAACAATTTTTGCAATTTTACTTCTTTGACAAATGTGAATGCGCAAGACACTACTAAACATTTTGCAGTTTTTTCGCTGACTAAAAGTATTTAATTGTATACTCTCAGAAGCCGTTTGAGGTAGAACATTGAGCTTTTGTATAGACGTTTCTTTATTTATTCGTATTATGTGTGCCACTTTTCAACTACGATATTTAAGATAAAAAAACTAGACAATTCAATTTCAGTGTATAAGGGAAGGCTAAATAGCGAAAATTGAGAGAAAATGATATTTTTAGTTTTTCTGTAGTCTTTATAATAGGAATTTCATATCATATATTATAGGAACGTACATATACTTGCATCCAAAAAATCGATACCAAGGTTTTGCCAGAAATACATGTTTTGGGACATTTTAAAAGAAAAAAAAATAATAATAATATATAATGTAATATATATAATAATATATATAAAGGTATGTGTACATGTGTGTTGTGCCTGTGAACAGCATAGTTCAGAAACGAAGTGATTAAACAGCAATATTACTATTTAAGTTCAGAATTTTTCAAGAATTAGACATGAATATCAACTCTTTTTATGTCAAATATTTTATATTTTTTATCTTCAACAAAGTGACTCTACTTATTTTGATTAAACACAAGAGGTTTAAGATATGTTTATGACATAAAATCTATGTCTTAAATTTTCTGTTAACAGCCTGTGAGGCCCTCTTCATTTTGAAATACTGTTGTGTAATTGGTAAACTGTAAGAGACGAAATCTTACTATGCAAAAACATTCATCTCGTTAAAGGACACAATTGTGTGCAGCGTTAACTATTCCCATATATTCTTTGTTATTAGTCTGAATTTTCAAATACGCGTTTTGCGAGTAGCAAGTCGCTATATTTTTTTTTTCCCCTTCTCTTGGTCATTCAATTTCAAAGCTATCACATAGCGATCTGATTACTATCCTTCAAAGGTACTCACAATGAATGCCTAAACGTCTAATGAAAATTTTATCTCGATTCACAAAAGCAAATAGAAGAACAGGTGTTTATGAAAACAGTTTAAAGAAGAGCGAGTAGAGAAAGTCATTTAAATACAACACATCAAACTTTTTTAAAATAGTAGTGCATGTGCTATTTTCCACTTTGAATTCTACACCATTCCAAAGAAAGAAATCATAACAGCTAGAAAGATTTGATCTATAAATTGGCATTACTGTTCGCTTAATCGACAATCAAATCGTTGTTATGTAATGACATTATTGTATTCTCTTTGCATAACTCAGGGAGAACAAAAAAGTAAAGAAGATACGAATAATGATTTTCCATTGAGAAAGTGTATTTTAAAATCGAAACCAATAACAAGAAATACCTCTATCTCAGAAATGGTTAAACCCACAAAAAAGATGCTTTTAACATAAAGTGTTGCTTTAATAAGATCTACATTTCCGACTTGTTCAACAATTATACAAAATTCATCCAGAATAAAGAAACCTTCAGAACCTTTTACCAGAAAACTCAAGATATACAGACATTTCATTTGTCACATTAAGTACCTTAAAATCATTAGTCATGTAAAGATTGGTTTGGGATTTTTTTTTTTTTTTTTTTTTTTTTTTATAACTCTTTGCATCCTAGGAAGATGATGAACTTAAATACCACCTTTGGTATTAAACTGGCTTTTCGTTTTTGAATTAGGCTTTTCAGACCCAAGAAACGTTTTCTAAAATTGAATTTTTATTCAGGGAACCTGAAAACCTGTGTAAAAAAAGGAAAAAAATACTAATTAAAATCGAATACGAACCATGAACCGTTTATCAGCATTAAAAGTATCATTAAGATTTCCATAAAACTCGAGTTCAGGTGTTGTCTGTCCTAAAAGGAATTAACATTTAGCTCAACTACACTGTCTGCAATTTCCGAATCCAGTTTAAAGTAGGTTTGGTAAGCTTTAACTGAGAAATTATACTTACTACCTTTTTTAGAAACCATAAATGAGCGCGAATCCGGTGCGGCAAAGGCTGTAACAGCTTTTTTTCATGCAGGATATAAAGATTTGGCTTTAGAAAGTGCTTCTTATGCATTTAATGGCTTCTTATAACAGCTTATGACTCGCTTGAGGAATTGCACAAGCAAGCAAACAAGCTGCTAAGTTTTCTTGCAATAATGGTGTTACCTTGATTTTTTTTTCTGTAAGAGAGTTCTGTTTTGTTTCCTGTACAGTAGCTAATGGTACAGACTGAAAAGGTCATGGTGAGACTGTAGCTATCTTTTAAAATGGAAAAATAGTCATCATGATGAGATCATACATACACCTTACAAAAATATCAGCACAAACTTAATGCCTTACCTCCTCTCAGAGTAAGGGGAAAAAATTGATGTGTTGCACTCATATGATTCTCCCTACTCTTGCACAAAGTATTCTTACAACCACTTATTGCTGTTGCTATTGCCACTGTTTTTTATTTTTTGTGTGTATTTTCCTTGTTGCTAGTATTTTTATTTTGGAGTGAAATTTATATCCATGAATCTTTTAGGGGCGCTGATGACCACGAAGTTGAGCACTCTTAAACCAAACCAACCAACCAAGTTTTTAAATGTATAAAATCACTTGATACTGTGCCAGAGGATAAACTAATTAGCTCTAAGTTCCATTCTTGAAGAGTTAAAAACCGAGTTCACTTCACGTAGATTCCATGATTTCAGGAATCTTCAGAATGACATTTCAGTGGTTGTTAACCCATTACTGTAGATGTAGTCATTGTAAGGAGTTAACTTTCACTGTGAACTCATAGATCTACAAACAGATCTAGTGAGAAAAAATAACTGCAGAGATTTATTTGGCACAGACGTGTTCAAAGAACTGTATGTGGTAATATAATATTCGTATGTTAGTTTGAGAGAACGTGCTCCTTCTGTTACAGCAATATTTTGCTCCACATATATATCTGAACATTTTTTTATGATGAACACAGAAAAATCAAATCTAAGATTTTTACCTCTTGACTGCATATTGCTGTTACAGATATTATACCAGAGTCTGAACGTCGCCTCATATGTTCGAATGATAATTAATGTGTATAATTCCGTTTTCACATAGAAAACGTATATGACTACCTCTTTTCTGTTTGAAACAAACGTGCTAATCGTTACCTGTATCAATCCGCCACTGCGAACAGTGGCAAGCATGTTACGCGGGTTGCGTGCACAGTGGACTCGGAGCAGACACTATTCTGCCCGCCCCTATTTTAAAGTCTTGTCATCATTAGTTGTTTCTAGCGATTGCACGGAAAGAATATTTATTTTTAAGGCAATGCGTGGCGTTCAGTTCTTAAATATCTATTACTATTCCTTTTCTTATCTATAATCAAATTGCAATATAGCTGTTTCTCTAAAGCTATATTTTGATTAAAATGAAGAGAAAGAAAAATAAGCTTTTTTAAGAATAATTTGTATACACAAATAAAGAAAATATTGCCGAGAAAGTAACACATCGGAATTTTTTTCCGGAAAAGCTTTAATGTTGTACAACATTTCGTCTTTGAATCAAATGACACATTGGCGAGAAATAATAGTTAAAAAATTAAAAGCTTTCAAATATTCCCCAAATGAGGTGTTTCACATATGACTAGTTTTATTTCTTAAAACTGATCTTATTAGAAACGTCTGTATAAATATGATAATGACTATAATGTATGTTAGAACTAGCTGCAATACCCAATAATTTATCTCTACAACTTAGCTTGCACTTGTCCAATAGCCTTGTGTACCCTTTGGAGGCATTTAAAATATTACTTAATATACTTAAAGAGTTAATTAAAGCCCTTAGGATACTATAAAACAAAAAATAAACGAAATAAATAAGAACACCGGAAAGACATTGCACAAAAGCAAAAATGCTACAGGAAGAAAAGCGAGTAGAGAATGTCGTAAGAATGAAATACGTCGCATCTCTATTTCAGTGATATACAAAATTATATGAATTTGTTGTAGTATAGTGAGTAGATAAAAGCAGATTAATGTGCTTTAAAAGTAAAAACGAGCAAGGAAAATCATGTGAATGTAATACGTTGCATTTCTATTTTAAACATAAAAAATTGAGTGAATTATTTATAGAAGAGGGAATAGGGAAAGAAATGTGGTTGTGCTTCGTAAAAGAGAAGTGAGTATAGAAAACCGTGTGTATGTAATGCATGGCATAGTAACATATTATCTTGGAAAAACGTTTAAGACATTCAACTAAATTGCTTGAACTTTGTAGGATTAACCATTTCAGTAGACTGTGTCCTTAAGTTTTTAAGATAGTGTTAACTGTCCTTGCTTTAATTTATACATAGTATAGGGTTAATTAATATTTTTCTGTCTCAGATAGTTTTACTTTCCCTTGGAGGGCGTGTCTGCTATTATACCTAATAATCATTTTGCTTTAATTAATGTGGGAAACCCTAAAATGTTCTTAGTCCCATGGGACTTTCTGAAATCCTCTGCCATAATAATAGCCGTTGCATATCATTTAATTAGACGGAGACTAAAAGACTTTCCATTAATTGTGTTTCCACCCTAACACAAAATACAGTGGAATGAGACATAATACCAATAGCCTCATATCTTTGAATATTTACTTTTATTTTCAATTTGCATGTCAGCATCGAACGTTTTTAACACTGCTGTTTATTCAACTACATTTTTTTTCTGTATTTATCCATGGAAAGTTGAAAAAATACTGCCTTCCACCTTAAATTTTGATGCGAATATTTCAACAGAAATACACGCTTTGAGACTTCCTGATAGCAATCTGATGTGTTGCACTCAAATAAATTTCTCTACTCTTGTACTATTCTTACAAACTCTTATTCCTCTATCTTCTTCATGTTAGTTGAGACAAACTTATTGCTAATGTTCTTGTAGGTACAATGAGAATATGGGAGTACAGTAGGCTTTGGGTGATAGTCAAATCTTTTTAAATTCAGTTCTCTTTGCACGACCAAGTGAATAATGAATTTGAGAAAAGTATAAGTATTGCAAAACTCACACAAAAAACGAGGAATATCTTTGAAGTGGTTCACTCCACAAAAAATGCAGCTGGATGTAACTTGTGTGTTTTAACGAGATCTAATTTTTTGTATCATATGATTTGGTCCATGTCTTACGGTTTACCAGTTATGCAAAAGCCATCAAGAGTAAATAGAACTGCATACGCTATAGCCAGAAAACTAAAAATATACGTTTCATAAAAATATCTTAAACATATGGCATTTTAATCAAAATCGTTAAAGCCATTTTTGAGAAAACTAAAATTTTCTAAAAACATTCCACGTAAAATCTTCGTGTTGCATCCTTGAAAGATATTAAGCTTAAATACGGAATTTGGTTTTTAACTAACTTTTCGTTTTCGAATTATGGTGTTCACACACATACACACACCTTTTCTGTGTGTTCTCTACGTAGCACAGAAAGTAAAAGTTTTTTTTTTTTTTAAATAATTCACGGAGCTTCAAAACATATTTCCAGTGAAATCTCAACATCGAAATTTGGAGTCGAGTATAACACTTCCGCTACTTGCTATACGTATTAGAGAGAAACTTTAGTATTTGACTTCAGCATCCTGCAAATATGTGACACGAAGGTTTGCAAAAAAAATCTCCCACACCAAACTACCCTTTATGTGGAAAATGTTTCCTTATCTGTTATGTTCACAAAATGTCTCCAATGAATAAGTTAAATTGACGATGACAATGTATGTCTTTACTTTTCTGGGAAGAGTGTGTGAAATTCTCTTCCTTTGGAATGCATTTTATATCATTGCTAACCCATTACTCTACAGACAATGTAGAGATCGTGAAAACACGCAAATAGTATGTTCCGAGGCTTCCTTTGTTCTTGGTTTGGGTTTTCAAATATACCTTTTCAAGTGGTAAGTTGATATTTTCGTGGTCATGCAAAAAGCATGGACTTTAAAATCCATCAGTCATCAAATAACGTACCCTTCTTTAAAAAGTGTTTATATGAATGTTTATATCGATTAACAGGAAGAATAGGCTTTTGTAAGAATCATTAGCGAAAACTATGTCAATTGAGCACTTTCATTTTGCTTTATGTTTATGACAGCATTCAGGCATGAAAGTCTGTATGAAGGCGAATTTCTTATGTCAATTCAACCCCAAGATTTTATATGCTGAAGGGTAAGAATACTGTTCTGAAAAGCATTATCTCATGGTGCCTCTATTTTATGGCCGTGTAAAGCCTTTAGACTCAAGTCTTGGGAGCCATTGTATTTGTTGACTTTGTTTTGTTCTGTTTGTCGGTTTGGAGCATGTTTACATGAACGAGAATATCCGGATGTTAATGACTAGAGCAATTTAAGGAGTGGCAGTGAGAAATGGAGAAGGATGTTGCAGTGTGTGCAACGTGCACCTACCGGCGAATCACTAATTTAGCAAATCTTTGAGCTTCCTGCAGAGATAGCGTTCACATCGTTTCTTCTTGCCAACCGTTATAAAAACTAGTATATTAATCTAGCAAGCCGTGTAGGAACATGTAAGCATGCAAAATATTCTGGATCTTTCTGAACAAGAAAAGTACATTACTTTTAAGAAGCATAAAACAGCCAAACTTCTTAATTTTTGAATGAATGTTTGTAATAGCGGTTATGTAGCATAAAAGTGCTAAAGTAAGCTGAGCTATTCAAGAACCACGTCTGCGTGAACACATCAAACGAAAATGTGACAAAAGCCACAGTTACTATTTCTATCACCTTATTTTCTTCTAAAACTGAAGCATAAAAGCAGTTCTGTTTGATTGTTAACAGAGTCTACAGTTCTTTGTGACCTTACCACTCCTATCCTCTAGTAACATGGGGCTCTAATGACCTAGCTGTCGACGGGCCCTTAAACCCCACTCACTCACTCTAGTAACATTGACACACACTTTCCAATCTTTCAGTTCTCTCTGTGTAACTGCTGGCTTCGACCATCACGTTCACTAAAACTGCTTCACACAACTCCGGCGCGGCGATTAAACGTCCCAAGCTGTCTCTGACGGCACACTCACACTTCTCTAAACCCGTACACACGCACGCACGCGCACACACACACACACACACACACACACACACACACACACACACACACGTACGTCTCGTTCAACACTCATGACTCCATTGCAAAAACTACTCAACTCTCTCACCGTTTCACCTCGCTTTTGTAGACGAGAATGGCCTAGCACGGGTGGTTTCTCAAAAGTCACCTTTTCTCGAACCTCTCACAAACAAGCCGGCAGTAGATAGTCCACTAACAGTCTGGCAACACTGTTCTGCCACTCCATTGTCATTCTTTACTCGACACGCATTGGAGTGAGGGAGCTTGACCTTGAGCTCTAAGACGCGCGGCCGCCCAGTGTCACAATACTTATAACAATAAGAATATTCATATCTGACCGTTCGAATACACAGTCTTAACAGCTCGAATTGAAATATAACATTAAAATGTTATAGAACTAATATATGCATTATTTAAAAAACTCATCCTCAGCAATTTAATATTTTAACAATGCAACAAGGGACACGTATCACTGGAGACATTCCCCTCAACTGTATAAACTTATCTGTGAGGTTGAAGTCGTGTGGAAACGCCTTTATTTAACATAGGCAAGAAGTTGGATAAGAAAGATAGTATTATCATTAAAAAAATGTAAGAAAGCTAAAATATAGCCCAATTCATTCGCGTAGGATAATAATTTCCCCCCATTTCGTCTACAACTCCATCAATTGCACACACTTCTGGGCAGATGATGTTACATTTGGATTACTGTCTTCTGTCCTTTGTCCTACATCTTCCTTCACGGCACACGCTTCCTTGTTGGATTATGCAACATTGAGGTATACAAGTCCTGTCCTGTTCTCTATCGCTTCATAAAAACTTGCTAATAGATGATGCAACATGTGGAACATCGGCTTCCATCCTTTTCTCTACAACTTAATATACATAAATATTTGATGATATACCCCGTGCCGCTTCATCCATAGTACATTTGCTTTAGCTAGAAAGGATTGTATGCATGCTTATCTATATTTGCTTTATCAGTTTCTATCTTACCTCTACAACTACATCCACATTTATTTCCTAAAATATTGGATTATAAAACATTTGTATCAACTTCTTTTCAACAAATTTTCTTTTCTTCTCCCTAAGCTTCACTCACAGTATGAGTTTATTTATGGTAGGGTATTTTATTGAAAATCTTTGCGTCGCATCCTTGGAAAATTAAATGCACAGCTTTTTTATGTTATAGACTTGTTCATTTTTTAGTTATGCTGTCCACAAACAAGAGACAAAATTCTTTTCACAATCATTTTTCTACTTTGGATTAATTTATTATTAAAATTTTATTCACCTAGAAATTTTTATGGGAATGTAGAGAATAGGTTAAATTTAACAAGGGCAGCGCAGCGCAGCCTACAGATTATAAGATTCCAGCTTTAGAGAACAGAAATTCCAAAAATATTTTCCAACCAATTGTACACTTAATGACCCTCAAGTGCTTACTCTAAATCTTTGACTTGACACCAAGAGATTTTGGTGCTTTTCTTCATTTCATCATGTCCCTAAGTTGAAAGCGGTTTGGCGAAAAAGAAACTCCAGCAGGTATCCTTATATAATAAAGAATAAAACCTTTGACAGTTGATTCAGTAACGATGCTGACGTGTAGAATCCAAGAAATAAATTAAAAATTACTGTGTATTTTTTCAATATTGCTTTATAAACTCACCTTATTGTTCAACACTCCGTTCTAAATCCAATCAAAAATGCATCCTCAGTGGTCTTCAAGAATTTCGCGTTTCAGTCTTCGCAGTGGGACAAAACATTGAATTTGGAACAAAAGGTTATCTTCGTGAGCACTGAATACTCGGCATCATCAAGGCATGTATTTTTATGATGTAATTTGCGTAAACAGAGACTGTGGGAATAATGTAAAGATGCTTTCAAGACAACTAAAAAGTCGCCCACCGCATTGGAACTGCATTTTAATACGGGAACTGAGGTTCAAAGTCTCTGGCTGCGTTTACCAATTTGTGTTGGACGTTGTATCAATTGCCCACATATGTCAAAGGAGACGGTGGATAGGATATGAGCCACGACGAAGGCGTTGATTTAGTGTTTAACACCCGCTTTTACTACTACGGCACCGCAGGCGGTGACACTGATGATACATGGAATGAAGATGGAGCACCGGTGGAATGAGATGGCGGGGGAAACCGGAGCACCCGGAGAAAACCCGCCCTGACGCCGCTTCGTCCACCACGAATACCACATGCGGGTCCCTGGGATCGAACCCGGGCCGCCTAGCTGGTAGGCGAGCGCGCTAACCGCTCGGCCACGGCGCCGGTCACGACGAAGTCGACAACCTATACTAGTCAAAAAGTTCTAGTGCCACAAGCCACTATATGGCATAATCTATTAAACTATCGGTCTTTAAAAGCATGCAGGATGCACCTTGTGCACAGAGTGACACCAGCAGAGGACACTAAAGCTTTAATTTTCATACTAAAATGCAGAATCTGTTGGAGAAGGGTTGATTTGCTAAAATGATAACGTTCAGCAATTTTTAGTGTATTGGAGCAGATTATGAGGATTTGTTGGGACTTGTCTCACAGGAACTGGAGTGTAATTTAGAGGTCTGCAGTGTTACCCAGACTGCTCATATTCTACATTCGCATAAACGTGTTCTATTGTTTCGTACCACTGTTGTTTGTATCTCTCATTCCAGTAACATATAAAATAACGTTACTTTTGCCCATGATTTTTGCATATCTCTGTATAATGCGAAGAGTATGCAAGAAGGTATCCAGAATAGCGCAGGGTGAGTGTAACCTCCTTGAAGATTGGTAGGTTACAGACACCATCAAGACCTGTTGTACTGCAGCACCTGCTCAAGAGATAATGCTATACCTCCTGCAAACAAACTATCGAATCCGGGCTGTTTTGATGGTGAGCACTCGAACGATTTGTGTCGAGAGCGACAGCTCTAAATGCTTGGTAAACACCAGTAGCACCGCTAAGTCAATGCCAGAATATATTGTACCGTACCGAGGATCAGTTATCTTACGTCATTCAGAAAGAAGGGGAAGAGTAGAGTGCAATGGATCGTAACGTCAGTCATTATAACCAAATGGCCCAGTAGAAACGCCGAGTTTCAGTAACACACTGACGTATTTGGTAACATGCCGCAGCAACGAGGGGTTATAATGCATATAGCGTGTTCGTATGCATCATCAGCTTCCACAAGTTAACACGAATTTGACCAACAAGCCGCTATAATCAATTTTCTTACGGTTCGATAACTTCAGAAGCGCTTTACAACGGTCTCTGGTTAGCCCGAAAGGAGGTTGAATATTACTCCATAATTATTAATTTAATATAATATAATACATCAAAGAACGAAACCGTTTCCACGTTCCCTACCTCTTACATATGGTAGATGAAATATCACATTCGACCCAAATTAATAGAAATCAGATGTGTTGCACTCGTATTACTTTCTCTACTCGTTATTCTACAAATAGTTTTACAAAAGCTTGTGATTCTACCTACTCAATTGAGATAAGTTATCGTTAAGCATTTAGACATTTCATATTAGGTATAAGGACACAGTAGGTGAACCGATAATCAGATTTTCAAAAGGGTATCACTATGTGATGGCTTTAAAATGCCAACTGATAGTGACTCCGCTACGACAGTATAAATACTGAAAATTCAAACCAATGATAAAAAATTCTCGGAAGTGGTTAAAGTCACAAAAATGTATTTGATATAAATTGTTACTTTAAAGATGCCTAATTATATGTGTAGTAAGTTGTCTATTTCTTACAGTTTACAAATCATACAAAAGTCATTTAGATTACAGAGGACTTCACCAGACATTACCAGAAGATACACATGTTATTTATCATGCATATACTATAAATATGTATATATGTAGATCAAAATCGTTACCGGCATTTTGATAAAATAAACGATTTCGTAAAATCTTTCCTGTAAGGGTACTTCGGGGTGGGAGGGTTTTCTCGAAAATGCCAAGCATTTTTCTAATACAGACACGGACATTTTTATAAAAATTACTTTTTAATCTAGTCGGGGTACCTCAAAATATGAAATTTTGACGTGGAATTTCTGAGTGAAATATAATACTTCCTCTGCTTAAGGTAAGTAGCAGTAACGTAAAAAGGCTAAAGACACAATTCTTCTGGGGCGTTAGAATATGACAGAAAACTGACTTGTATAACAACCTGATTGTAGCTGGCTTTGCCTTGTGTATGACTCACAATTCTGCGTTTATGTTAATTAAACACTATCTAGATGTCTCTTTTTGCATTAGAAATGGGGAAGGAGCTGCCTGGATGAAAATTATACAGCAGCCTAAGTTTTATATTTTTACTTTCTTTTACTACGTATTTACAGAAATAATTGTATCCAAACAAAAACCCTATGAGGAGATTTCGTCGGGATTATATGTTTAGAGATCCTCAAAAGTCTCAGAGAGAGAGAGAGAGAGAGAGAGAGAGAGAGAGAGAGAGAGAGAGAGAGAGAGCGGAGAGAGAGAGGAGAGAGAGACACCAATTTTAGAAGAACCTCTGTGTGCATTCTGTGAACAGCAAAATTCTAAAACAAAAGTCCAATAAATACAAAACTTGATATACCTATAAATTTAGTATACCCCAAGATTTTCAAAAAAAGGTCTCCCGACCCAAACTGCTTTTTTACTTTTTCTACTACGTATTGTAGAGGACGTATTCTATTCCACCCAAAAATTCGATGTCGAGATTTCACCGAAAATATATGTTTTGAGCCCCCCTGAATAAAAAAAAGAAAAAGCATTTTTAGAAAAAGGTCGTGTTAGTGTGTCTGTGTGTCTGTCAGTCTGTGGACAGCATAACTCTAAAACGAAAAGTCGGTTAAAAACCAAAGTGGTATTTAAGTTTAATGTCTTTCAAGAATGCGACACGAAACTACGCTTTATATGGAAAATTTTTCGAAAATTTTAATTTTCTTGAAAATGGCTCTAATAATTTTGATTAAAATGACAAATGTTTGAGATATTTTTATGACAAATGAAATGTTTATCTTGAATTTTCTGGCTGTAGCCCATGAAGTACTGTTTACTCTGGATTACTTTTGCATAACTGGTAAAGCATAGGAGATAGACAAAATCTTACTATACAAAAATGTAGATCTCGCTAAAAACACAATTTATATCGAAATAGATTTTTTGTAGAGTGAACCATTTCGGAAATATTCCAGGTTATTTGTGTGAGTTTTGCAGAACTTCTGTCAAATAGAACATCGTTATTCATTTTTTTATGTTAACTGTACTAAGAGAACGAAATTTGAACGCTTTAAAAGATTTGACTTTCCCTCAAAGCCTACTGTATTCCTATATTCTCCTTGCACCTGCAAGGAAATAAACAATAAAATCATTTCTGCAAATGTTTATCTCATCTAACACGAAGAATATACAAGAATAAGGAATAAGAGTTTGAAAGAATGGTTGGTACAAGAGTACAGAAAGTCATGTGAGTGCAACACATCAGATTTCATTTGGGAATTGTTCCGAATGTTTTTTCTTAAAATGGCATATATTTAAGATAGTTACATGACAAATAATGGTGGGGATGATGATATTTTAGGGGCGCTCAACTATTTGGCCATCAGCCCCTTATAAAAGGGATCATAATAAAAGTCAGAGATAAATGTCAATATAAAATAAAAAATACTAGTGAAAAGGCAAATATAGATAAATGTACCGAAGAAGCAAAGGCCAGGATTAAAACAGTTAATTTCGTAAAGTTGGCAAAGTATAAGATCTATACAAAAACTTTCTCCTTGAAACATCCATGTATTCATTTTCAAGAACTTTTTCTTTCGCATCAGCTATAACCGAGATATAGTTATTATTGGTTTGAGTTTATCAATACTTTTTGACAATTTTAAAGCGCTGATGCAATTCAATTTTTTCTCGCTATGTCATGGAAAGAGTATAGAAATTCAAGGTCATATACAGCGACATCTGACTAACGATCATGTTTCCTCTATGTGTATTTATCCATTTCTGCAAGTGTTTATCTCGATTAACCTGAAATATTACTTTTAATTTGTAGAAGTTATATAAAAGTGAACGGTAATGGGTAGATAAAATCATGTGAATGTAACAAATAAGATTTTTCCTATCGTGCCGCTTTACCTCTTCATCACGATCAGGAATTGGACAAAATACAAAGAAGTCCTGCGGCGCGAAGTGGCAGAGATTGATGAGACTGTTTTTCACCACAACTTGGCACGGTGCCACTCTCCCCAGGTGAGAAAGAAATTTCCTGAAGAAAAAGGATCGAGTCGTGTTAGATTAACCTAAAATCCCCTCAAGTTTAATAAAAAATCTGATTTCTACTCACTCCTCTACCAATTATCCTACAGGAATGTATTATTCTAGCTAGGGGCGTGTGTTCCATGGAAGCAAAGGAAGTATCGTTTTCACTTTAATTGTTAGTAGTACATTAATTTCTACCCTCCTTAAAGTCGTCTCTGTGGAATATTTAGTAATACAGTTTTTAAACAGCGGTCAGGAATTGATACACCGGGGACACTTTTGCAAGTAGTTTTCTGGAGTCCCAGGCAGATGGCATGGAGTGTTTGCTGATGGTAGATATTTAGATACACTGTCGATACACTTGCATTTTGTGGAAGCAATGCGTTTGTTGGTTATTACCTCCCCTTGAGTAGGTAATCCAGGTTGCCGCTTGTTAAGGGTTAGGAAGAGAATCATGTTAATTTACTTTTTGTTTACAAATAGTAATAGCAGTTTACTATTACGTGATGGGGTAGATGTCACCAATCGAATATTTTTTTGACAAGTTTTATGTCTCGAGACAGAATTTTACATATTTTGGTAATTAGGAATAGCATTTATTGGAAGCAACTCTGAAAGTGCAAACTGTGCGAGAACATGAATGCATGGGGAAGTAGTGAAATGGTGTGAGTGAAGGATGCTGTGTTGTGTGAAATTTTGACTCGAGGTTTTTATTTACCTATGCAAAGAAGAAAGAAGTCATTGAACAAGTTAGAATTTGAAAACAAAAATCAAAACTTGTGTGCGACATTTAAATAAAGACATTTATGGCGTACAATGACTTACAGGATCTGAAAGTAGAATCCAGTTATTTTGTTGACCATGTCTGTTATATTCAATATTATAGTTTCCATGTCACAGATTGTCATAACACTCCATTGACTTGCCGCGCCGTAGCCGAGTGGTTAGATAATTCGCTTCTCACCAAAGCGGCCCGGGTTCGATCCCAGGCAACCGCATGTGGAAATTGTGGTGGACGAAGTGGTGCTGGAACGAGTTTCCTCCGGGTCCTCCGGTTTCCCCCGTCATGTCATTCCACTGGTGCTCCATCTTCATTCCATGTATCATCAGTGTCACCGCCTGCGGTGCCGTACGTAGTAAAAGTGGGCGTTAAATATTATAAAAAAAATACTCAGTTGATTCTAGCTATTTTTTATTAATCCAAACAAACTTTCAGTTAACATTTACGCATTTCGTCGTAGGATACAGTAGGTAAAGCGATAGTCCGATTTTAAGAGCGTATCGCTATTTGATGGCTTTGAAATTCCAAGCACTTTGCATGATTACAAACGAATATCTATTTTCCAGTTGAAAATAATAATAATCATTATCATCACCACCACCATTGTCATCCTCCACGGAGGAGGAGTGGCTGCTAATCTCTTTCCGAGGTCATGGGTTCAAACCTGCTTGCGAGCGATAGATTTTTTGGGCATAAAAATTCTTAGCATGTCTTCCTTCGATATACAAGAAGTAAAATCGATGGTCCCACCGATTTACGGCTCGTAAAACAACATCCTGATAAAGAGGGCTCTGAGCAAAATTAAGCGTTGGGACGCTGAGAACCATAGCAGTTGAAGAGCGTCCATAAATAAAAACTTAATAACAATCATCAGCATCATTCACCATTGTTAAGTTAATGCTCAGAGCTTCCAATACAGGGTGCTGAAGTCTGTTGCCCATTAAAACAGATAGAGCTTCCTCTAATATTTATGAACTGTTTGGCACACATAACACTTTCACTTACACACTAAGAGGTCAGATACTATCTTGATCCCTGTGCTCACATCGACGTTATCCCGTTTTACAACAATTCAGCCAAACCGTTGCATGTCTTGGTGAATGCCCTTCAGGTCGGGAAATCTATTTCTGCTCCCACCTGCTGGTAAACTTGGCGGAACAAGAAACGCAACTACCAGCTAAACAGAGAGTATATTGTATTACAAAGCTTATACAGGTGCTCAAAGATTAACAAACCTATCGACTAGTAGAGGAAAGTAAATTAAATTACATACCATAAAAATAAATCGCCTGAAATCAGCACCCAACTCTCGTAAACTAAATATGTACAGGTTTATTTAGTGAAATTGTTAATTACATGAACTGTTTAGAAAAAGAAACTTATTTGTGGGAATATCCAGATATATAACTGCGCCAATTCTCTTAGGCATCTCATTTATTTAATTAAACAGGAATAAAATGAACTTATTGTTCCGTCCTTATTAACTTTTATAAGCATAACTGTCAATGAAGATACATTGCGAGATTATAGATTTAAAAACAAAACTAAATTTAAAGTTCCCAACATAACAGATGTTCATATGCACTTTTATAGAATATAAGAAGAACATTTACTTAGAGCATGTTCATTTATGACAAAGGCTCATTGTACAAGTTGAGAAAACAACAATCAAATGTTGTATCACAGGTTGGGTTTTCTTTGTCGTGATCTCAAGCGGAGAAAGAATTTATTATTTTCAAATGTCTAACAAAGCAGATTTAAAATCTGAATAATTAAACGTACATCAAGGAATGTTTCGTAAATATTCACTGCTGCGTAGAAAAGAAAACCGTTATTTAAAATAAATAATGCATTTTAGAAATGTCTGTATTTTCTATGGCAATTTCTACCCACCTCCAACGGTTTCTCAGATATTTAGAATTTAATGCGAATGAAGAGAGCTTCATGGCTATAAGCAGAAAATTCTATTTGCAGTACAATATCTCACGCAAAAATAATTAAATAAAACGTTAGTTTGAAAGTTGTAACTAATTTATTCCAGTTTTCGATCCAACAAATGAAGTTACTCCTCATCATAGTCCTGTTATTATTTTTTTGTATGAAATCCTTGATATGTACTTTCTCGTAAAATGCCCCATCGCTATTTTAATCAAAATCGTTAAAATGTTTTGGGGAAAATAACTTTTTTTAAAGAATAGTTTTAGGGCAGGACATTTGCTTGAAAATCTTCACCTTACTTCCATAAAAAGTGCCTGATACTGTTCAGGTAAAGAAAGATACATACACACATAAATGGAAAACCTCTTCTGAAAAAAAAAAAAAAGAATATAACCACACAGAAGGCATAAAAAGTAGGATTCATCTGGAATATTAATATCGAAGTTTAGAGTCAAACGTAGTACTTCTTCTGCCATACTAGTATTGTAATACATTATAAACATTGTATTATATTATATATTGTATTACAATGCAATATTGTCCGATATTGCAACAGGAGTCGGGATTGGTTAGATGTAGAATTTCAAACTACTCTGTATTTAAACCTAAAACAACTAACGTTTCGGAATTAATTGTAGTTTGCTATGGTGCTATACTCCAATTCGTCAAGGGTTACCAACCCTTTTCCACGTAAGTAAGCATTTCGGGGAGTGGTAATGTTATGAAGGTTTTGACTTTGCACATATACAATTAAATAAAGTGTTTAGTATTTGCCCATTTTTGTTTAATTTTTGGTAATATTTTGCGCGTATCAGCATTGTTTTTTTTTTTTTTTTTTTTTTTTTTTTTTTTTTTGGGGGGGGGGGGAGATTAGAGAACCATAAGATGTACTTTTGTTTTGAAAACACTGTATCGAGCTTTTATACGAAACTGTGCTAATTTTGACCACTGATTATGTCAGAGAAAGTGTGTTTATACAGAATTAATTATTGTGTAAATATGCAATGTTTATGCATAAACAGAGCAACCAAACTTAATAAGAATAATATGCGAAATGCTTTAACAGTATGAACCTTCGTATAAATCCGCCCGTTAATGTTCACGCAGTACTAATAAAATATTATGTTCGCTTATAAACCTTCTTACTTTCTCTACCACATTTTTCCCTATAATAAATAGATGGATTAGTGTATTCCATTCAAAAATTCGATACTGAAATCTCACCGCAAGCACACATTTCACGTCCTTGGGTACAAGAAACACTTTTTTAGAAAACTCTATGTGTGTCTATATGAATATAAACCTATGTTTGTGTGTATGTAAATAGTATAACTCAAAACAGAAAATCTGTTAAAGACCAAACTTGAAATATAATTTAGCGCCTTCCAGGATGTGCCACGAAGTGTTTCAGGAAAATCCCCCAACCTAAACCACCCTTTAATTGGAAAAAAAGTTTCGAAATCTACTATTTTAATGACTGACATTTTGATTAAAATACTATGGTTTAAGATATTTTCATAACAAATAAAATTATCCCTGAAGTCCTCTTCATTCCGAATGTGACTTGAATAATTTGTGAACCGAAGGAGATAAACAATCTTTTTACACAAAATAATATAGACCTGTTAAAGGATACAATTTATGCCAAATAATCTCTTGTGATGTAACTACTTCCGAGATATGCTTTGTTATTGGTTCGAATTTTCAAAAACTCATAGCTTTTCCAAGTGATAAGTTAGTATTCTTTTTTGCGTTTGTCATGCAAAGAGAACGTCAAGCCATTACATAGCGACTCACTTGTAAAAATTTGACGATGCTTTAGCCTATTGCATACTTGTTATGCCTAAAAGGAAAACACATATAAACGTGATTGTTTATCTCTACTTTGAAAACACTGTATCGAGTTTTTTAAAGGTGAAATACAATTTTAGAAAGGTTACAAGTGCAAAAAACAGCTTTTCAGGGGATAAGTGTCTCTGAAGTGTATTTGAGGATAAAGGGCAATTATTTTAACTTAGTTGGAAGAAGATAAGAAATGAAGACAAAATTGAATAAACACACACACACCACACACACACACACACACACACACACACACACACACACACACACACACACACACACACACACACACACACACACACACACACACACACACACACACACACACACACACACACACACACACACAGGTATATATCTGGACGAAATACAAATTAGAGAAAGTAAACACTGATATGTTGTATAAAAAGAATTAATTATTGTGGAAGTTGCAAATATTTGTACGTAATAGAATACTAAGAATTATTGGAAATGCTTTAATAGTATAAACCTTTTTTATGAATACTTTCGTAAATAAATACTGAGCAATGAAATAAGGGCACTTCTTAACTTTCTTTCATCTGAGTCAATCGACTTCTACATCTGCCTCGAATATGTTTATGGAACTATAGTTTGCCATCATTCAAAGACAGTTGTATGTCTTGTTTCACTGATATTTCCGTGTGAAGCAAACTCAAAGTTAAAATATGCATATAAATGAAATTGCCGCAAGGGAAGTACATTCCGGCTCCAGTCCGTGAGTGCACGTGTTAACCTTACCTTTAGCATGGCTTATTCCAAGTGTCAGGAGTATCCACAGTAAGAGCGAACTAACACGTTGAATCTGTATACCCATGATGGCCGCACAATAAATAAATAACTAGAATGGTAACAACACAGAAAGCGTGGTCTCCTGGTGAAGGACCGGCCCAGACTGAAGTTGCTGCTCCTGGCTACCTGAGCTGAGACTCCAAGTCTCCCCTCCACACCTATACAGTTTCCGGACAAGATCGGCGTAGGGGCCACCCACGGCTGGCTCATGGACCTGCAGAGGCTGGGAAATCACCCATTCAAAGGTCTTTGTTTGCCCGTCTCATCTTTATTCTTGCTGCCAGTCAATCATCCTTTTCTTCTTCACTTAGGGTCTGGCTTATTGACCCCAGCTGCAAACCAAAAAGTTGTACCTCTTTTTTCTTTAGGGGAGCCACTTTATTATACTCCTCTGTCTTCTGTCTTCTGTCTTCCAACGTGTCGTTTATGATTTTTTTCAGTATCTCTTTTTATTCTTATCTTGCATTAGTAATTCTGGTCACTTCCTTAAGATCCTCTTCATCTGTCTTACAAAGATGATTCAATGGCCTGTTCAGGTCCCAAGTCCACCTTTTGTTTCAAAATGATTTTATTTCCTTGCACTATTCTTCGTTGCAAGGTTTTTCTTTAGGATTTTCCTTTTTCACTCTAGTTCACAGTTATAAGTAGTACAGGAAGTACTGTATACAACCCCAAAATTCGGTACCAATATTTCATCGGAAATACACGTTTTGTGACCCCCTGAATCACTAAACTTACGCTTTTACACAAATGCAAATGTGTGAGAGAGTGTGTGTGTAGAGAGAGAGAGAGAGAGAGAGAGAGAGAGAGAGAGAGAGAGAGAGAGATAGAGGGGGGGCAGTAGATCTCAAAAGCAGAATGTTAGACGAATGCCAAACTTGGTATATAAGACCAACATTTTCCAACGATGAGACGCGAAGATTTTCACGAAAATCCCCCACCTCAAATTACCCTTTACCTATATATATATATATATATATATATATATATATATATATATATATATATTTTAAATTTTCTTAGAAGTGACTAACGATTTAATTAACATTCGCACGCTTAAGGACCCTGCGACTGAAATTTGAATTTTCTATATTTTTATGGGTACAAAATCAATTTAATATTCAAAATTTTCCATGAAAATCAAAAGCTACAAATATTGCAACATTTTTTATTAGTTTATAAGCTCTAATTTCCCAACAAACGCCATCTATCTCTGGCAGAAAGAAAAAAAATAATTATTTTTAAAAGTAATTAATGGATGGATATTGAAAAAATTAAAAAAAAAAATTTATATATTTAATTTTTTAAACCTAAACAAATGTTCAGATTTTGGAACCAAAGACTCAATTGAAGTCATAAATGGAGCACATGCTGGAAAACATAGCACAAAATTTAATGCGCATGGAGCAAATACTGCATTAAAAATGTAAAATCGAGAAAAACCAATTTTTCTACAAACATGCATCATAATTATGAGTCAGATTACCTATTTGTCACATCTTCCCTCTTTTATCTACCAGTCTCTCTCCTTAGATTCATAGCTTACACACTTGTTTCCGCTGAATGTAGTTGTTTTTGAGCCTTTTTGGCCCACATTTTGTTCAAATACTACCGAAAATTTAAGCAGAAAAGTGACGCTTAAATGTAGCATAACTAAAAAAACTAAAAGTTGTTAAAACCAAAGTTAGTATTTAAGTTTAATGTCTTTCAAGGATGCGACACGAAGATTTTGAAGAACATTGCTTCACCCTACACTACCCTTTACATGGAAAATTTTTCGAAACTTTTTATTTTCTTGATTAAAATGCCATATGTTTGAGATATACTCATGACAAATGAAATGCATATCTTGAATTGTCTGGTTATAGCCCCAGTAGTCGTATTTACTCTGGGTGACTTTTGCATAACTGCTAAAGCGTTAGAGATAGACCAAATCTTACTCTACAAAAAAAAATTAAATCTTGCTAAAACACACAATTTAAGTCTCAATAAATTTTTTTGTAGAGTGAAACATTTCGGAGATATGCTTTGTTATTTGTGTGAGTTTTGGAGAACTTATACATCTGTAAAATGGAACATTACTATTAACTTTTTTTTTTTTTTTTTTTTTTAATGTGGAATGCTATTGATGGCTTTGAGATTCCATGCTTTATGCATAACCACAAGGGGAAAAAAATCTTACGTGTTGCACTCACAGGACTTTCTCTACTCCTATACTAACCATTCTTACAAACTCTTATTCCTATATCTTCTTCGTGTTAGTTGGGATAAACATTTGCAAAAATTATCTTATTGCTTATTTCCTTGTAGGTACAAGGTAAATATGGGAATATAGCAAACTTTGGGCGATAGTCAAATCTTTTAAAGCTTTCAAATTCCGTTGTGTTTGCATGCTTAACACATAAAACATTAACATTACTATTAATAGCATTCCATATTTTAAAAAATCCGATTGTCGCTTTAGTCTAGTGCAATATATATACCAGAAGTAGATAGAAAAATAAGGTTTAAACGTACTTAGACGAATGAGTGGAAAAAGGCATGTTGCAAAAATCGAACGTTTGTAGCTTGTATTTGAGTTTTTCGTTATCATATCATTTTCATAGGATGTGTTAATAGATTATCGTTTTGCAATCCTAGCATTAAAACGGTTTATTATGACGACATAAATCGTGCTAAATTATCCTATTTCTGGCACCAGTACCAGCAAGCTAATGACGTAATTATCATGGCAACACGGCAGCAATGACGTCATCACCGCCACAGCATAATTTTCTCCAATGTGCCCATAAGAAAAACAGCTCTGAAAAATATGCTTCACTCGTCAAACTAACGCAAATTTTCATATTCTTTTCCGTAAACCTCTCTTGGTTTTTCTGAAATTTATAAACTCTCAGCACTTTTGGCTTCGTTCCAAATGTGAAGCGGAATGCAGACCATAATTTCAATAGTTTTAGCATTACTTTCCATTTTCCTCTATAGGTGATGAAATAAATGAAACAGTTGCTTAGCAACCATATTACCTCGTGCATCTGTGATCTCCGGTACAGTATAATTTTTCATTTAGCAAATTTATTAATTATTTTGAAGTATTTTAATGCTAAAATTGCAAAAGAAGTTATTTAAGACATGTATAATCTTTTAATTGTGACATTCTTAAAAACTTGCGCATTCGCTTTCACTCACACATTAAACATATACCTTACTCGTGTCAGAATCAGTCAGATTATACACTAGATACATAAATAGCTATTATTAATTTATTCTGTTTCCTTTTTGTGCGCATTGACAATAAGTTTTTGTTTCCATTACTCTTAACCTTTCATGTCATATTTTTCTAATGAGTGGCTTCCTTTAGCTTATTCATGTTTCCCCGTCCTTATTCTAAGTTTGCATTGCAACATCCTTGAGCAGTTCTTAGACCTTGCGCCCACACAGACCTCGAACCCACACTCTGAAAAAGTCTAACAACTTCTTGCTAATCCAGCTGAGATTTCACGTCACCAAGAGAAACGAACAAATGGAATCAAACTCTGGTCATTATATTATTTTGTACTTCAAATAGATTAAAAGCGTGGAGAAACAATATTTCTTTATTGAGGAAATGTTCTTCATGATGAGAATTTGAAGACCATCAATTCCAAATAAATGTTGGTTATCTCATTTCCAAGATATTCCTTGTTATTGCTTTTTTTTTTTTTTTTTTTTTTTTTTACATTGGTCGTCAAGGGCCATTTAGCCATCCGGATATTGTGTATTTCTGTTACATTCAAACACATACACACACACCTACACTCACATCCATACCTGAGGCGGGACTCGAACCCGCGACCCTCTGCACGGTGGAACACCAAAGACATGCGTTTGGCTAACTGGCTATGAGGGTCGGCATTGTCGTTGCTTTGAATGTTTCAATATTTATACTTTTCTCAAATGTGAAGTCATTATTCATGCAAAACGATATTTCAAAGTCACCACATAGCCGCGAGATTTTAAAAGATTTGAGAATCGCTTTATTCCACTATTTCCATTGTATCATTTAATATGAGTTTATAATAATTAGTACAGAAAGTTGGTTTGTAAATGTTATTGAAAACTCTTAGCCTTTTTAAAAAAAGTAAAATAGTTTAATATAAAAGAAGATTTCAAACTGAATTAATACTTCTAATATTCATTATTCAAACTATTTAGTACTTGTTAACATTATGTTTCCTTCTTTTTTTTTCTCTCTCTCTTTTTCTTGAACAAAAAAAAAAAAAAAAAAAAAAAAAAAAAAAAAAAAAAGAAAGAAAGAAATGTACAGCCTTCGCTTCCACGCGTAATGTATTACAGGGAATTGCTTGCGCTACACTGCGCTGTTTCTTACCTGTTCTGCTCCCTCTCCTTGTGCAGGCTAATGAGTTGACGCAAAGTATTTGTAGGAGACTGATAAGTTTTGAGACCGCGTGTTTCAGTGCTATAGTGCTGTTATAATGCCAAAAAATGCACCTACACACCAAATGTAGGTATGATCCCTACTAGATAACTTGTCTCGCTTAGGGTAAGTTATCCGGGTAAGGTTTTTTTTCCGAGGTTTTCCCTACCCTGAGAAGACGAATGTCGGGTAACTTTAAGCTCCATGGACCTCGGGCTCATTTGAGCATCATTTCACCCATTTCATTTCATTCATTCGTCCGATATGACACAATGTTGGAGGACGTTAATTTAAAAAAAAAAAAAAAAAAGTAACATGCTTGCCTCTAAATCAAACCTGGCGGACGGTGATATTTTTTTCGGACGTAGCATGGCTTCCTTTGGGAGGGAAGTAAAGCCGACGGTTCCTGTGTTAGATTTACGGTGTATAAAATCACTTTAAGCCCAATATAGAATGAGACGCTGAGGACCATAGCAGCTGAAAGAGAACACAGCAATTCCTTGCAATTCATATGCCTCATAAAAGAAGTGGTTTGGTTTTCTTTACATGCCCATGAAGAATTAATGAGTGTGAATAATTTAAATTTTCTTAAAAGTTGTCAGGTATAAGTGGTGCTACAAGGACATCATATCCAACATCTTCCATGACGAAGGTGCATGGTCATTGCATTTTTGCATGAAAAATCTATGCGCTTTAAGACAGGCGCCCGCAAAATAGGGAGCTCTGTGACGTCATTAGGAATATTGTGCCACACAATAGAGGGTGGGTCCGGCAGGAGGGGGAAGTAGGTGCAGCAGCTTTGATACGCAGTGTAGCACTCTAAATAACTATAGTGAAATGGGTAGGTTACAGTGTGTGTAAAATTGGATTAATAAATTAGCAAGATTTATGGAAATATCACAGGTAGGTATTTTTAATTGAGAAGAAAGATGCTCATAAAAATGCGAGACCTTTTATTCGATTTCACTATTTTTAGTTTGAAAAAATACTTTTATATGCGTATATATAGTAAACAATCTGAGTCGTGCATACTCTGAAGTTGGTAGAGTTTTAAAAATTGCTGTACCAATTAGACCTTAGCATTTGCTTGCCAGAAACATGTTTATATACGCTTCTGCAACTTTCTGTTCCAATTTTGGCCTAACTTTCATGTATGCTGTGAAAATATTTGCAAACAGGCTGAAGTACTTTTTTATTATTTGGGAATATATAAACATATTTTTCTTGAAATTCCCTTTAAGTTTTTCCAAGATATTAATATATTTAATCTTTAAGAACGTGTATTCGAGACTGCAGGCGCACAAAATGATGAAATTGTCTCTAGTTTAGTTGGATGTAAATAGCGGAAGCAACGATTCAATATTTATGCGTCAATTTATCATCATCATCATCATCATCATTATTATTATTATTATTATTATTATTATTATTATTATTATTATTATTATTATTATTATTATTATTATTATTATTATTATTCACATTAAATTTATGAACAATTAATCTGAATGATCTTGATGGCACGTTCTTTAGTACCTTTTCACACTGCTCTTGAAGGTCCCTAATGAAGCTTTTGAAGGCGTCTGACGTTTCCCTCTGAGGTGTAGCAAAAAATTGTTTTTCCTATTCTTGCTTATATACATATGCACGTTTTTGGGGATTCTTTACTGGTTTAGACTGCCATTATACTCTTTGTTATAGTAATGTATACAGTCCGCACCTGTTTGCCGTGTACAGCCATATGACTACCATGCGCTGGGGGAGGGGTTAATTTCATGACGTTGCTACGTTAACCTTCCTCCCTTGAACTTGCAGGGGCTGTAATCTTGATCGCCAATTTATAGGTCACTGATTTAAGGAATTATGATTATTGGACTCCTCAGCAAATAACATGCTTCCCGGTGCCAAAAAAGTCTTATTATGCCGGCCACGCATCGAAACGAAGGCTCTGTATTTCAAATTATAAAGCTTTGGGGAAATCTCTCTCTCTCTCTCTCTCTCTCTCTCTTTCTCTTTAAGGACGGAATTAAATCTCACCAGATGTAAGTTATATGAACCGCATCAGCTGTAAGATGCTGGAGTTTCTTCCTTATGTGCCCATTAATCATGGTTAGCTTAAATTTCAACGGATCATCAAAATCCAAGAGATAGCCAGAACCTCGTGGCGATAGAAAGCGAGTGAGGGTGTGTTAGGTTCTATTGTTGGACCTGTCACAGTAAGGCACTGAAAGGAAGTTACTGTCTCAAGAGGAGAAAGCGAAGATCAAAACATGCTATTATGTTATGTATCAGGCAATGGAGTGGAACAAGAGATGCTAATATTAATCTTCCTCCTTTTTCAATGCGGCATGGTCTGGTGGCTGCAGCATCCATCCGAGCACAGATTATAGTTCCGCACCTCTGCATAATTTCCCTTTTTTACGCTCTGCTGTTTTCTGTGGTAGCGTATACACTCTCACATCTTGATCATGATCAAGATATGGCTACTCAAATGTCATTATTCGCACTTGTACAACTGCGGCAAAAAGCATCTGGAAGCTTTTTATTGCGGAATACTTCAAAATCCTGCGCTTCTGAGCACTGAAATGTGTTTTAGAACTGGTTCTAATTGCAACTTGGAGGCTTAGCAATTCAGAGATCATAACATGAAATGAACATCAAAACAAACGGTCCACCAATCCCTTATAATTTTGTTTAATGTAATCCATAGTTTGTAAGCAGCCCATAAACGTTAGTGGAATCGAGTTGTTTGAAATGGACGTAACTTACAATTTGGCCAATTTTCTGTTTTCTCTCGTTTTGGAAACTCTTTAAATAGGCTAACCAACTAGCTATAAATGGCCGTTTGTAATTTGAACGAGAATTCCAGGTGTATATCGCTGACTTCCGCCTCTTTAAAAAATATATATTTTGTATTCACATGATCTTCTCTACTAATTCTTTTGCAACTCTTCATACAAGCGACAGTCAAATTCTTTCAAAGCCGGTTGCTATGCAGTGGCTTTTAAATAAGTGTTGTCTTTGCATGAACACGAAAAAGAAAGTAACAAATATACATTTTCAGTTCAAATAAGTATAAAGTATAAACATTCAAATCAATAATAAAGAATGTCTCGAAAATAGCACCACAAAGTTATTTGACGAATTGTGAGTCATTCAAATGTGGAGAAGTTCCTAGTATATACAATACATGCATTTTGTTTGCCATGAAGATAGCTTAAACATACGGTACTTCAATCAAAATCCTTAGAGCCATTTCTTGGAAAATCGAATGGTTTGTGTCGTATTCTTGGAACGATCTTTAAGACAAAGATTCCTTTTTAACAGATTTTCGTTTTAGAGCTATACTGTTCATAGACAGACGTGCACACAAACGAACCTTTTTCCTAAAAATTCTTTTTGGGGATTCAGGGACCTCAAAACTTCTATGTTTTGTGAAATATTGATATGGAATTTTTCGGCGGAATACAATACTTCCTGTACTACTTATTAGGTACGTAGTAGAGAAAGTAAAAAGTACAGGTATTTGAAAATTCAGATCAATAAGAAAGAATATTTCGGAAATGGTCAATGCGACTTTTTGACATTGTGACGGTTAAGAAGATCTACGTTACTGTACAAGGGGTCTCGGGTACGACGATTGCTGAAGGCAATTTTTCTTTACCCACGATTATTCCCTAACAGTCCGTCTGGATGGCTCAGTAGCTTAGGTGCTGGCTTACTTATCCCAAAGTCGCGGGTTCAAACTGTATTGGTGGTTTTAAAATGTGCTTAAAAGCGACCGTCACACGTCAATAGAGTTACTGGCATGTAAAATAACTCCTATGGGATGAAATTCCGGCACTCCGGCGGTGCTGACATCATTCTGGTAATTAACAGTTAACAAACAAAATATGTTTGACTTCTGCAGAGTCTCGACATTTGAATGAGAGAGTGAATGTGCGTTCAAACCTAAAGAAAAACGAGAAATCCAATGACTGCGACTGCAGGTTTAGAAACTAACACCATTGTCGATAGGCAATAAGTTACAAAGTAAAAGGACGCCGATATTACTACTGCAGTTAAAGGTGGGTTATAAATGGAACGATTACAAAAATGTATCTTTTTGTACAGTAAGATTTTGGCTATCTCTTATGGCTTACCAGTTATCGAAAGTCATTTAGAATGAAGAGGACATCACAGCCTATTCCCAGAAAATTCAAAGTATATATTTAATTTGTCATGCAAATACCTTAATTAGAATTTTAATCAAAACCATTAGACATTTTTGAGAAAATCAAAAATAATGAAAATATCACCTGTAAGGGCCAGTTTAGGATGGTAGATTTTCTTGGAAGCGACAAATCTTGATATTTAACTGAATTCTCGTTTCAGCTTTAAATGTTTTCACACACACACACACACACACACACACACACACACACACACGCACACGCACACGCGCACGCACACGCGCACGCACACGCGCACGCGCACACGCGCACACATAGGTACACACACAGGCAAACACATACACACATAGGTACACACACAGGCAAACACATACACACGTAGGTACACACAGAGAGAGAGTTTTGTAAAAAAATCTTATTTTGGTTTCAGGGAGCCTCAAAACGGTCTATTACCGATGGAGATAGTTCATCTGCTTTCTATAGGTAAGTATTAAAAAAGTAAACATTAAGTTGGCAGGAATGGGAACCGCTGTTTAAGCTTACCGCTCATTTCTACACAGTGATATGCGTAGGCTTTGCTATATTACTATTCAGTTCACATCAAATACAATGGTTTCCGGAAGCGAAACATTTCCTTTGCAAGAAATAAAAGTAATATTGAAGAACGGAAGCAATATTAAAAAATCTGATAGGTTGCGCTTACATGACTTTCTCTACTCCTGTACTAACCATTCTTACAAACTCTTATTCCTATATCTTCTTTGTGTTAGAGATAAACATTTATGGGAATTTGTTATTGCTTATTTCCTTGTTGGTGCAAGGGGAATATGGAATATGATAGGCTTTGAGTGATAGTCAAATCTTTTAAAGCTTTGAGATCCCGTTCTCTTTGCACGCTTAAAATATAAAAAAATTGAACAACGATGTTCCATTTCACGAAAGTTTTAAGTTTTCCGAAACTAACACACATAATCAAGAATATCTCCGAAATGGTCCGCTCTACCAAAAAAAAAAAAAAAAAAAAAAAAAAAAAAATTCAGACATACATTGTGTGTTTTAGCGAGGTCTACATTTTTTGTAGAGTAAGATTTTGTCTATCTCTTACGGTTTACGAGTTATTGAAAAATCATCCAGACTAAACATAGACTACATAGCCTACAGTCAGAAAATTCAAAATATACATTTCATTTGTCATAAAAATATCTCGAACAGTTGGCATTTTAATCAAAATCGTTAGAGCCTTTTCAAGAAAATCAAAACTTTCGAAAAAATTTCCATGTAAAGGATAGTTTACGGTGGGGCTATTTTCTTCAAATTCTTCATGTCGCATCCTTGAAAGACATTTAACTTAAACACCAACTTTGGTTTTTAACCGACTTTTCGTTTTTGGATTATGCTGTCCACAGACTGACACACACACAGATGACACACACACACACACACACGCACGCACGCACGCACACACACACACAGGCACGCGCGCGAGCGAGCGCGCGGATCTTTTTCTAAAAACATGCTTTTTTTTTTATTCAGGGGGCTTCAAAACATATATTTCCGGTGAAATCTCGACATCGAATTTTTGGGTGGAATGCAATACTTCCTCTACTTACCAGTAGAGAAAGTAATAAAGTTATATGTTTCTAAGACAATCTAATAGGATAACTTCACAGTATACACAGTAAAACTCGAATTAATAAAACACACACGTCTCTTGGTGCCAGGAATACTGGAGGAATGTAGATTGTTGTCTTGTAGTACAACAGAAGCCATCAGGTAACACGGAACCACCTAATTGGACACTCTCGCTTTTGAGGATCATGTAGATGGAAACTGGAAGGAATTCAGATCCTTAATATTGCAGAAAGATCTAAAATTAGTATGCTCTTACAAGTTAGTTTCTAAAGAGAATAAAATGAAGTATTAAAAGTGGTCATCAGTTCTTTGACTAGGCATTCACAGATATGTCAAGGCACATCCTGCAATCTATAATATCAGAAAATGAATGCACAAAGTTTAAAGATAACCATAACAATGTTGAATATTGTTGGAAATCTGAAAAAAAGTTACAAAAATGCAATCTCAAACTTAGATTTGAAAGTTTTGTTTAAAGAAAAACTTAGAAAATGTGTCAGACAAGGGGAAACATTCTAATATGTGCATTCACATGATACACTCTACTCATTCCTTTATATACTATTCTTAAAGAAGTTTATTCTTCTATACAACTCTTTCCGGGCTAAGGCCTCCGCCCGGCCGTTGCCTTCCCTGCCTCTGCCCACTACAGACGTCATGAAAAACCGCTACCTCTTAATTAAGTAGCCCCTCAATTGGCCCCTCAGAACCTAACGAGGCTGAGTGCACGCCGGACCAGGTCCCCCAGCCGGAGAAAATCCCCACAGCTATACCGGGAATCAAACCCGATCTCCCGCTTGGTAAGCAGCAACATTACCACCGCGCGAAGGATACGACTATTGTTGCATCTGCTTCTTATTAAAAGATGTACATGTTAATTATACTTTTCTTTTTATATATTAGAAAAAATCAACAGTAGAGATGAGCGATGGTTCGATTTTTAAGCAGCATACCTCTATGCTATGGCTTTTTGATTCGTTATACGTATTTGCAGTGAGTGTGTGGTGTTTAAGAACCCGTCGACAACTTGGTCATTAGGGCCCGAACAATTTACATAATTAGAAGAAAACCGAACAGCGACTTGCCAGATGAATGAGGTACAACTATTTGAAAATGCAAGCCAATAACAAGTAACAACTCGGAAATGGTTGATGCATGAAAAATGTTACTGGACACAAGTTGTGCGATTAATCGAGATTTACTTTTTTTTTTTTCCTTTTTTTGTGCAGCAGAACTTTCTCTCTCTCTCTCTCTCTCTCTCTCTCTCTCTCTCTCTCTCTCTCTCTCTCTCTCTCTCTGTCTCTCTCACGGTTTACCAGTTACAGTTCGTTCAGAATGAAGAGGATTTCAAGGGCTATTCGCAGAAAATTCAAGCTATATATTTTGTTTGTTATGCAAATATATGTCATTTTAATCAGAATCGTTACAGTCAACCTTTTACCTTTTTATAAATATTACTTTTTTTTTGGGGGGGGGGGGGAGGAGGATTTCGTGAGTCTCCAAACGTGTACTTCTAGTAAAATCTTGGTAACAAATTTTTGTGTGGAATGCAGTACTTCAGCTTACTACAAGTAAGTGTTAGAGAAAGTAAAAACTTCAGAATTTTGAACCAACCTATTTTTACCTTCTCTACAACGTGTAGTAAGTGGGGAAAGTATGGTATTCCGCCCAAAATTCGACGTCGAGGTTTCAGCGTAACTGTGTGCTTTTAGGTCCCATGAATCCAAAAAAAAGCATTTTTAGAAAAAGGCTCCTCTCTCTCTCTCTCTCTCTCTCTCTCTCTGTGTGTGTGTGTGTGTGTGTGTGTGTGTGTGTGTGTGTGTGTGTGTCTGTAAACAGCATAACTCAAAAACGAAAAGTCGGTAAAAAACCATAGTTGGTATTTAAGTTTAATATCTTTTAAGAATGCGACACGAAGATTTTGAAGAAAATTCCTCTATCCTAAACTACCCTTTACATCGAAAATTTTTCGTAAAATTCTGATTTTCTTGAAAATAGCTCTAACGATTTTGATTAAAATGCTATATGTTGAGATATTTTTATGGTAAATGAAATGTATATTTTGAATTTTCTGGCTAGAGCCCATGTAGTCCTTCTTATTCTTGATGACTTTTGCATAACTGGTAAACAGCAAGAGTTAAATCAAATCTTACTGTACAAAAACTGTAGATGTTGCTAAAACACACAATTTGTATCCAAATAAACTTGTTTGTAGAGTGAACCATTTGGAAGATCCTCCTTATTTCTGTGAGTTTTACAGTACTTAAACTTTGCTCGAATGGAAGATCTTTATTCATTTTTAATATCTTAGCCGTGCAAAGAGAACGGAACCTCAAAGCCTTAAAAGATTTGACTATCACTCAAAGCCTACTCTATTTCCATATTCCCCTTGAACCTACAAGAAAATTAGACCATTTCTGCAAATGTTTACCTTGACTAACATGAAGAAGATCGAGGAATAAGTGTTTCTAAGAAAAGTTAGTACAAGAGTAGAGAAAATCATGTGAGTGCAACACATCAGATTTTTTTAAATGTAGGGTTCGCTAAAACACTATGGTAAACACCCCTTGTTAGAACTATCTAGTAAATTTCACTCGTAAAGTCTTACCACATTCCTCACGTGAGGTTACAAAATGGCTAAAATTAGCTGCTTGCTACATATAGCGTGGAAATATTAGCATTCCTATGGTATATAAAAATAATTACCAGAGTTATGCAACACTAATAGAACAGTACGGAAATTTTAACTGGTCTATTCAAAAGGATATACTGCCATATGTATCACCAAATCATTTCCCCCAGGTATAATCCTTTCATATGAGTAGCATATATTTTCCATTACGACGGATATGTTTATTATCAGAATCATTACAGTGCATTCCGGTAAGCATACGCTACTTCACGAAGCACTGTTGCCATGACTGTTATTATATTATGCTATGCCGCAGACTTTCCGCTCACAAGTTTGTGTCTTAACGACCTCGACTACCTGCTCCGTTGGTAAAAAGTGTTTCAAAAGTTCTAAAAGAATAAAAAGATTTCGAGTAAAAGGCTATCGAACCCAAAATTTCATCTTTAGATACTTCCAAAGTGCTGAGTATGGAGATACCTTCAGATAAGTCTGTCTTAGGACTTAATTACAGAGAATCCGCTCATTCATAATATCCATTGCGAGCTATTTACGGATATAAAAGAAATTTAATAGTGTATATTTTAGTAGTCAGAAGCTATGCTTGAGTCACTTTTGCTCTCAACAGCTTGTAATACTAATATAAGCCACGGTGAGAGAACATTGTGAACATTTTCACGAAATACAGACCATCTAAAACGATCGAATTTCAGTTTCGTGATCGAGAAGGCTGGAAGCAACAGACAAAGATATGTCTTAACCCTTTCGTTTTCTGACCTCGACCTGAGTGTGCAAACCAGTCATTGAGTCAAGTTTATGTATCTGCGTAACCACAATCTAACACTAAAGTCTGGTAATATTCAGGTTGTCCATTGAAGAAGCAAGAAAGAAGTCTGGAACAAACCAAACTTTGTAAAGCTTTCACGTGTGTTTCTGGAATTTCAAATGTTTATACTACCATACCTTTTCTCCCATGATGTCTCAGGGTAGTTTGAATATACATATACATATACATACATATATATATATATATATATATATCGGTTTAGATGCTGATAGCTTAGATCTTCCAAAGATTCAAAAGTAGATCTAGAAAAATTGATGCCTTTAGTCTCTTATCCATGCGTTGAAATCTCCATAATATTTTAATGGCAAATCAGATCTGATCTGCGTGCAGTTTGCCTTGTGGATTAACACTATAATGCTAACAAACCAGAGCAAATAAGCAAGCCTTATTTAAAAGCTTAGTAAATATTGTGAAAATTAGATGTTAAAGATCACGTTCATTTATTCATTATCGTAGAGCCGGGATTACGATGAACTTTATTTAACGTGACTTACCGCGGCGGGATTTAACATTAAGTAAGAAACTAGAAGGTCTGATAGGTAGCACTTAACGAAATGGGAATGATTCTGATTGGTTATTCCTCTATTTGGCAAACATAGCGGATACTCGAAGCAACTCTCTTTTATTTTCCAAAAATGTAAAGCAAGAGAATACGAAAATGTGAAGTAAAAAGAATTTTAAACCGGGAATAACGTACTAGGGAGATGGTGATTACCTACTTTAGGAGCTAAACAAAAGAGAGTTTTTATTCAATAGTTCATAGAGAAGCACAATTTATTCCTGAATGGCACTACTCGCCGATTGGTTCAAATTAGTCATGTGACCTACAAACTTGCCGTGACGTGAAGGAAAAGTTTGGCTCCATTTAATATTTGTTTGATTTTCCTGTGACGTCCAGTCGCGTTAAGTCACGTTACGTTAAGTTTATTATAATCCCGGTATTATGTTTCGATACTTATAATGCTTTTAATGAGTAAAGATTAAAGTGCCAAATTCCAATACCGTTTTGGTATTTATTTCTTTATTTCTTAAAAATTAATATATTGTTTTTAACTGTTGAAGACTAAGGCTCTAAATTCCAATACAATTTTTGCACTACCTCTTCTTCTTTGCCTGTTGATCCTCCCCTTATGTAGGACTTACACCCTCTAGGACTTACAAGACAGTGTTAGGGTCAGACTGTCGGGGAGCACAGGAATCTATGGACCCGACAAGAGTGCTATGGAGGTGGTTATTTACTTGTTCTATTCTATTATTATCTATAACTATTTTAGCTCTAATGTTATTTTTCCCTCTCATTGCCATTAATTTTGTTTTTGGGATAGATATTTTCATATTATACTTTTGTAAGAAATTGTTTAATTTCGTTACATCAACTTGATAATCTTCCGAATCCGCTAAGAGAAGCTAGCAATCTGCAAAGAGTATATTATTTATGTGATTATAATTTCCAATGTGTAATATGAAATGATCTCTTGTTTCCAGTCCTGTATGACTTTATTCATGTACAAATTAAAAATTAATGGAGAAAGACCACATCCTTGTTTTAGTCTTCGATTTGTTTCTATCATAGTTTTATCTATTTCTATTTCCATGCCATCATACAGAGATTTTATTGCATCTATCAATAGGAGATACACAAAATCTTAATTTAAAAAAAATGTAGATTTCATTAAAGCCCACAGTTGACATCAAATGAAATTTTTATGGCATTAACCATTTCCGAAACCTTTTGTTATGTTTCAATTTGCAACTACTTGTACTATTTTTTTCAGCGTAGTAATTCAAAGAACATGGAATTTCATAGCCATCATTAGCGATTCGCTTTTAAAAACAATCGACTATCACTTTAGCCTACTACACTTTACAACGAATGTAATGAAAGTTTTTTTGTGTAAAAATAACTCGTAGAAATGTTAGTAGAACAAGTCATATGAATGTAACACATAAGATGTTTATCACAAGTTCTCACTAAAGAGATGTGAAATAGGCAATGAGTAAGTAGGATGTTACACCAACTCACGAACATTCGACGTATGTATGTTGGACAAGATTTGTTATGTTGCATGTTCTGCTCCTTTGTTCTCAAGGAAGAAATTCCTGGTAGTTTTATAATTAAAGCTGATATTATCATTACCTGCTGACCTCTATGGTATAAGCGTTATGTTCTTCGCTGCAATCTGAATCTCAGAACTATACGAGGTAGGCAGTTCGTATCGATGGATAAACACCTTTTTCTCTGTATTTAACATCCTGTCGACTGGGAGTCTTCCAAGACTGGAAACAGGTTCTCTATAAATCCCCCATTTCCGACTATTTACTTTTAAGGAAAACTCTGGAGCAAGAATTTCAACCAGTCATGCTGCAACTATCAGAAATCTAAACCTGGCTTAGTGAAGACAATGGTACGTCAACTGATTTTGACATGATGAAAGATGTTATACTTTTCCTAAACCCAGATCTTGCATAAGTTCAGGAAGAGAATTCTATTTTATATTTTGAGCAAACCACCGTTAGACTTATTTTGTATACTTATAGACCAATTTCCTTTTTAGAATCCTTTAGATGTGGTACTACGATTTGTTATTTGCGTCCCCGAAAATGCGGGAAATTATTTAAAATTATTTGAAGTACCTAAATAAAGTTTGAATTGCTTTCTTCTGTGACACAAAAATTTTCAAGAAAATCCTCCACCATAAACTACGCTTTATATGGAAACATGTCTTCAGTTTTCATTTTCTCAAAAACATAACCTTGTTCTGTCCTTTCAATGACTTTCTTAACATTCTCTGTCTCATACACTAAACAATGGCGTTACAATCATTCGACGCTCGTTGATCTTTCGACACAGCGACGTAACTTTCATTACGACACACATGCATAGCTGGCTCACACTCACTGACACAATGACCGACTCACTCTGTTGCTGCCTCATGCCCTTATATATGAGGGATGACGTCACATCGGAAGTTTCCCGAGATCCACAAACACACATTGGAAATGACGCAGCTGGAAGTCTCGAGAAGATGCCAGAAAAGTCCCTTTTGTTTCTGCCGCTTCCATTGTTACAGTCACGTACACATAAATAGTTGCGCCAGGCAGCCTGACCTTGAACGCCTTTTTTTTCTCACCAGCCCAACATGAGGTGTGAAGCAGCCTAGCCCCGTCCGTCTATTGGTGTGTGCTGAGCCCGGCGTCACAATATCATATGTTTAAAATATTTGCATCACAAGTAAAATTTATATTTTAAATTTTATATACCCAATGAGGTTCTGTTCATTCTAAATGTATTTTGTATAACTTTTATCTGTAATAGAACTTAAAAAACCACGATGTTTATGCAGTAATTAACCATTGTCGACTTATTATTTGTTGATAGTTTGAATTTTCAAATAATTAGCTAACTCTTTTTAAAGTGGGAAGTCGCTATTCTTTATTTCTCGTGGTCATACAAAGGGCATGGAATTTCAAAGCCATCACATAGCGAATCGCCTTTTAAAAATTTGAATAGCTTGTGTTCTTGTTTATGTGTAGATGTGTAGTGAAAGTTTACCTCAATTAACAAGAAGTAGGACTGCTACATACATAGAGACTTAAATTATCATATGCGAATTATCACCTGGTCATTCTTTGTTTTGCACAAATTATCACCATGTTATCCTTTTGTTTAATCCCAGTCGCCAACTGTATCCCATAAATCGTTGAAAAACAATTTACTCACATTACACATTACAATCGATTATCAAATAACACTCCATTTAAATTTGACTACTGTGGTTTTAGCAATTATTCTTTTAATAATTAGTGTATTTTTCCAGAAGAAAGGTTATTTGTTAATGTTAAAAATAAAGTGAGATTTATTAGAGATTATAAATTGTTTTTCTGTTGTAACAACACGAGAAGATCGAAATACATATAATTTTTGGATTTCGGTTTCCTCAGTTGGCAGTGCTGAGTAAGTCAAGCTATACTAATCGAAATCAATATAGTTTAGGTTATTTTTATAGAGTTTAACATTTTCTGGTGAAATATTTGCGATATAGTATTTAAATTCATATTTTGTTCATGAAATAGTCCAGATAAATATCATTAGACAATCTGACCTTTCCAGATAAATTTAATTCTCTTGCTGCACTCGAGCAAGTAATATGAATACAACAAATCTTCTCCCACATCACTATAGCCCAAATTGAGCCTTGGCTTCCCTTAAGCGTTATCTCCATTCTTCTCTATTTGTTAAATCTCTTTACAGATTCCTACTGTTCAAAATGTTTCTTCTCTCTTCTAACCTCATCAAGCCATCTCTAGTTTGATTTGTAACTACTCTGTCAGTCTATCAGTCTGTCAGTCTGTGGACAGCATAACTCAAAAACTAAAAGTCATTTAAAAACTAAAGTTGGTATTTAAGTTTAATGTCTGAAGAAAATTGCTCCATCCTAAACTATCCTTTACAGGGCTCTAACGATTTTTATTAAAATGCCAGATATTTGACATATTTTTATGGCAAATGAAATGTGTATCTTGAATTTTCTGGCTATAGCTCATGAAGTCCAATTTACTCTGGATGACTTTCGTATAACTGGTAAACCGTAACAGATAGACCTAATCTTACAGTACAAAAAATGTAGATCTTGGTAAAACACAATTTATGTCTGGATAATTTTTTTTGTAGAGTAAGCCATTTCGGATATATTTCTTGTTATTTGTGTAAGTTTTGGAGAACTTATACTTCTGTCAAATGGAACATCGCTATTCATTTTTATATGTTAACCGTGCAAAGAAAACGGAAAGCTTTAAAAGATTTGACTATCGCTCAAATTCTACTGTATTCCCATATTCCCGTTGCACGTGCAAGAAAACGAGCAATAAGATAATTTATGCAAATGTTTATCTCAGCTAACACGAAGAATATAAAAGAATAAGAGTTTGTAAGAATGGTTAGTACAAGAGTAGAGAAAGTCATGTGAGTGCAACACATCAGACTTTTTTATCTCATGAATTCCATTATTATCATTACTACTTACTGCACCTAAATATGTAAATTCTTGAACTATATTTACATTTATTAGGTTCATTTGTTTTCTATTATTCAACATTGCAACACATCAGAGTTTTTAAAATGTTGTTTTTCTAAGGAAGGGGCTAATTTAACTCTGGTATAAAGTCACAGGTCATTGGCATAAATCTTCCTTAACGTCTTCAGTTGTAATGTCTTGAAAATGAGCTCACTCTGGGAAGAAGTTGCATATTTTTGCTTGCAGATGATATGACTAACATGTTCTGTATGATTTAAGGAGAATGGCATTGCTTCCTAGTCTTTCGACATTGCCCCAAACAACAACAAGACGCACAACCTCTAGACAATATTAATATTCTCTTATTTTGCTATGTGGCGCACCTGTGTGTGAAGTAGGTCTGTACCCAAGATATGAAGAAACACACCTTTAAAAGTGACGTGTTCCTGCTCTATAAAACGCAGCTTTGCTCACAATAATTATTGTCGTTATCTTGCGGAAAAATCGCACCACAATGCTAGGGAAAGAGAGGCAAGAACCAGATGTTCATCTCCGCACAGAGAACTAATTATTTACCTGCAACTTGCACCATTGTCGGTATTCAGCAGAACTAGGTAACTCCTTTGTGTTTAAAGTTCCACTTCACACATCGGACTGACGATATCAGCGTGCTCTTTCCTTGAACTTATATATTATGCAGGATTCACCATTTAATCTTCCACTTAGCATTGTCCTGTGGACTTCAAGTCCATATAGCGTGCAGTTTCGCTAATTTGAAGGTGCTATTTCTTACGTACAGAACACTCTGCCCTGATTTGAGGTAGATATCGCAATCAATTAGCATGTATGACGGTCTTAATGAGAAACAACTGGCATAAATTTCTCAGTGAGAAGTCTTTCGTAACCTCTCCATACATGAATAAGATTGTTACAAAATGTTCACCCAAGCTCTCACTCTGTACTGAAGTTCATCCTGTTCCTACTCTGTGAAAGTTGCTCCAAAGTAAACAAAACCTCCTCACTTACAAGCAGGCAGCACAGCTCTGAATGTTGGGCCAAACAAAATTGATCATATCACTTTACGGGCACTTATCGCACGCCACACTCCGATTTTCAGGCTATGATGAGGTGTTTCACGCGATGATAATAATAAATTTGAAGCTTCGGGTTTGGCATTAGACAGAAAGTATTTTAGATCAGTTATAGCATAAAATAAACTAGAGTGAAAATAGTGTCAGTTTAAGCCAATCGCCTTGAAAATCGTAAACAAAGTAGTTGACAAATTAACATGGACACAGTCGACGTTAGTCTTAAGAAAAACCTGTGCTATACTGCTATTGCATGAAATGCCTTGCTATGACCTGACGTGTGTGATAAGTGTTAGAAGAAGAAGAATAGGACCCATTTAGTTTAATGAAGTAACGAGAGATATGCTGCCTGTTTGAGAGGTAAGGATGTTAGTGCGTCTCTGCCTGCACCATTTCCCCGGCGACTCTTGGCTCTTTCGCGCAGTCGCGAGAGCCCACGGTTAGGTTACCACAAATTTTATTGACCCTATACGTTCAAACTGGCTGGGCTCGTAGCTTATAAGAGAAAATAAAAGAATTTTGTGGTATTCTTTTCTCTGATCAACGAAAATGCAAATCATTCTGTACATTATTAAACATAAATAATCAAGATCTGGACTTATAATGTTATTATCTAGCATGGTGTGTTGGTAATAGGCTACATCACAGACCATAACAGCTGCTCACTTCTCTCCCAGGAAGGGAATACACGCAAGTGTTATCGGTTCAACACGCCAGATAGTAACAAATGAAACGCAGGGAGACAAGCTAAGTTTCATTTAGGAACATAAGGCTCTCACTTATGCCAGCTATGAATGTAAAATTATTTCCTGCATGTAATAATTATTATTGCATAAAATGTTGCATCCAACATCTGGATATTCTTCATTTGACAGTTATGCAAATCATGACACCTACTGTCATTCGTGTGAGACATTCGCTCCATTGTAATAATTTTATAACCAAATTCACTTGTTTGTTTGTTATTATTATTATTATTATTATTATTATTATTATTATTATTATTATTATTATTATTATTATTATTATTATTATTATTATTATTATTATTATTATTATTATTATTATTATTATTATTATTATTATTATTATTATTATTATTATTATTATTATTATTATTATTATTATTATTATTGCTTTAAAGCGTTTTAAAACATCGGCAAGCACGGACATTAGTATATTTGTTAAAAAATTGTTTTACGATAGTTATTTTATAGCTGACCTAATAAAGCAAAACATGAATTTTCAAAGGTTATGGGTATTTTGAAAAGAAGAATCACTAGAAGGGCAACTGAACTAACTGCACCGCTAAAAGTATAAAAAGGAAAGAAAAATACAGCAAGTCATTAACATGAGTAGGTAGTGCAGAATAAGAGTGTACTTGAGCGATTCGCTTAGGTCAAATTCATTCAGTGGTAAGTTGTTTAGTATCACTAAAGACAGGTACTTAACTACGCCAGAAGGAGTACTTACTTTCAAAACCATGACTAATTTGTGTCCTTGTTTCACGTCGTCTCATATGTGGACCAGGTCACTTTGAAATCAAGCTTCCGGAAATAATATGACACAATTACGATTGATATGCCGAATTCTTCTAAGTTTATTTTCAAGAAAGCTTCCAGCCCAACTGTATCTACAGGTCACGTGTGTGATTACCGACCATAGTTGAGAAACTGTAGTATGATGAAGGTTCTTCTGTATGTCCCTAGTAGAACGTCTGAATGTGGGTGTGTCTGCATTTACGTCCCGGTTATTTAAAATCCAGCTGGTCCCTTTCAGAACTGCCGCTGGACAAGCTGCAGTCATTATGCATGACATATTATCATATTGTGAGCACAATATGCATGCCACGAACTTAACTAAAGAAAAATCTGATGTGATATATTCACTCGACTTTCTTTACCCATTCAGGTCGGTTATTTAACTTTCATGTAAACAGTATCCTTCTATTACGTTACGTTGCGTTACATTCCTTATATTTACATACTAGTATATTGTAACAAAGACATGCGGAATGCGAAATCCGTTTACTTTTCCGTCCCTTTTATTTTCCTATAAATTTTACTACAAATGCACAATTTCCTTCTTGTTGCTAACACACTTTATTATAGTCTTCTCTACTATTCCAATTCACAATTGTTCTTCCTATAATCTTTCTCAGTCTTTCAATGTCTTTCTCCAGTTTCACTATCTCTTATATCTTTACTAATACGATACAATCACTCGACGACACATGCATACTCGCTGACAGGCTGGCCGATTCACTCTCGTAACTAAAACTAACTGTACACGACGACTTAAACTACTCTGACAACTAAAACCGACTGACTTTTCATTGTCTGTCCTATTTATACTGGCGCCGGCGTGACGTAACCTTCTTCGAGTGTTTTCCTTGCGCACGTGTGCATGACTCAGCAAAGATTCTAGAGCTTGCCGGACACTACGGTGTTATCACGCTGTTCGATCGCATACACACAGTCGCTTGTTGTCCTATAGCCCCGGACCTCCTTGGTCACGCACACACATAGCCAATCGCCGTATGCAAGGTCACCCGGCTTCCTCCTTGAACGACCCAAAGTCACAATATGTATAGGCTATGCAACTATGGGGGATACCTCGCGCATGCGACATGTCGTGGCTACCACTCCCAGGAGGAAGGGATTAACGAAGAAACCACAAGAGGCTACAGCAGTGGTACCCAACATCTTCTTTTATAAGCTTGTCGCTTCCGTGGCTAACAAGAAAGACAGGCTGCGGCGTCAATCGGAGTTATGTAGTCTGATACATGGTTAGGGGTTAGGGTTTACATGGCTAACATCACGGTATGTGAATTCGGTAGGTATCACGCGCAGGTTTCTCTGTAGCACACGCTCTCCGTGACGTCACGTGGTGTATGTGTAGCTGTATACTATGTACATCAAGTGAATAAAGTGGACATGAACAACTCGCCAATTTGTATCACTCCGCGGCCATGTGTATTCGCAAACGCTTTATAATATGCGCTTTACACCAATAAAAGGATATATTTATTCGATCTAAATAATCTGGCACATGTAAATTAACTGTTTCTTAAACCATCTCTGTTCATAATAACACCTTTTCGTTTTCTACTCACAAACTCGAAACCAGCAGCTTATGGAGGGAAGCTTGTTTTAAATCTGCAAGGTGAGGATCAGAGTTAACCGCCAACGGTTCATTGCTAACAGAAAACTAAGGAACTTTCGAAGGGATGCAGATTTTACAAATTCGCCGCAAACAAAATCTAGCACTTGTCTGGCGGGCGGTCTCTTCTTGTCGGGAATTCTGACTTCACCAACTGGGGATTTTTATTTGCATGCACTGTAAACACTTGAAACAGATACACCGGTAAGCAACGTAATTTCACCACATCATCTATAGCAGTTTCGGGATATTTATCGCAGAAATTGCTAACCACGTTCAGTACTATTATCTTTTCACCACTTCGTAACTGTTTTCCGCGTTTATGTTTCACAACACTCACTTGTTCCGCCATGTTACTTTCACACTGGGTGATGCGCGTGTCGTATGAATTAGACTGGTTACAGATTCACTAACTGTGCACTGTTACAGTTCAACTATGCTTAGTGCTCAATAGTTCGTGGTTTTGCAAACATCAAGTGAGATTTCAGACCTTGTTAGTAGTATTTTTTCAAGGGACTATTTACACGGCGAAAGCATCAAGGCGCGCTGCGGTGAAAGCACACGTGGTTTTCTTTATGTCCACTTTATTCACTTGGTGTACATAGTATAGGTACTCACAGTTACAGACGCAGATTTTCCGGATCAAATAAATCGCTAATAAACCATAACTTTGTTCAGCTTTAACCATTAGATTTAAATTATTGAAGGTACAGGAGCAATTGTAAAAAATACAAGACTAATAGGTACGGAATGAAAGCTTGGGTGAACATTTTGTAACAGTGTTATTCATGTATGGAGAGGTTATGAAAGACCCTGAATCTCTCCCAGCTGCTGAATGTGGTCTTCGCAACCTTCATCTTCTTTGTGTGTAGGATAGTATCCTGTTCATTTCCCCTCTAATTTCTTATTCCTCAGAGGAGATATAAATGCTGTCAATCCATCTCCTAGCGGGTCTTCCTCTTGTCCCATCTAAAAGTCTGCCTTCTTTGGCTCTTTTTACTAGATGGTTGTTTACCATCCTGTTAATGTATTCTTTCCAGTTTTTCCATCGCTCGTTAATAGATTTTGTTATGTCCTGAATTTGCAAATTTTCTCTGACTTTTGCATTGTATATTTTGTCCAATAGTATTTTTCCTTGAGTCGTTCTTAATATTTTGAATTCACATGTACTTAATACTTGTTTTGCTTTGATTGTATCTGCTCTGGTTTCTGCTGCATAGGTTAAGATTGGTCTAACTATTGTTTTATAAGTGCAGACTTAACTCTTTACTGCCATATGCTTATTTCATCTTTTATGCATCCTGATATGTGCACACTTTATCACCCCGTGTTTTTACTTCTCAATTTAAATGTTTGGCGCTTGTTATTTGAATATCTAAATAATTAAATTCTGAAACCTGTTCAATAATTTTTCTTTCCACTTATAATTTGCATCTCAATGGTTCTTTCAATACTGTTAGGCATTTATTTTTTTTATTTCTATATTAATTTTTTTGCCTTTTTATTGAATTGATGTAATAGCCTTTGCAATTCATCTTCTGTTTCTGATGAGGACAGCATCATCTGTGTAGCATATTATATGCAATCTTGTGTTTCCCATCTTATATCCCCACTCTTTAGGCAGATCTTCAATTAATTTGTCTATTATAAGATTAAAAAGGAATGGACATAAGGAATCGCCTTGTCTAACTCCCTGACCAATTGTTATTTCTTCAGTTTATTTCTTTACTTTTGCTCTTACCTTGCAGTCTATGTTACTTTCTATTATTGATCTTATCAGTTGCATGGGTACACCTTTTTCTTGCAATATATGTACTATATATTTTAATTTTAGCTTTTCTCAGTTTGCAAAACACAAAAATACTGGTTTATTAAATTTCCACATTTTTTCTATAATTTGTTGTTTAGGGATAAAGTCAAGTAGGTATTATACATGAAAGTTAAGTGAAGAAAAGGAGTGGAAGTGATGGAAATAAGAAGAAAGTGAATCCATGGAGTGTAAGAAATTATTAGTAGATGATCATGAAACATAAGAAAAGCACTTATGACTGAAAAAATTAGTAAATATGACAATAAATATGACCTAATCTTTTTGTGTGCATTTCATAAATCTTAAAAAATTTAATGTTGCTTAACTTAATATTATATTGAAAATCTACCTCAAAAGTTTTGCACACTCAATAATAAATAAATAATATTAATTTTGTTGTTGCACTTTCAATTAATTTAATTGCTCAATCCAGAACTATAACCCTCAGCTTTGCACAGAATGAAATAAATGTCACATTTTAAAGGGTGATCAGAAAGAAGAATTACAGTAGCAAATTATATACATTTTAGTTTTCAAAAAGGAATGATCCTCTATTTGCATGCAACACTGTAATGGGAAAAAATCCTCCCGATATCACAGAAAAAAATTACAAGAAGTGAAAAATTACCTATGGGATGATTGCAAGCACATACGCAAAATTGGAATAGAAATATAAAAATATGACAAAATTATAAAATTTAAGAGAACATATGGCTATATAAAAATGACAAAAACATTAAAAATGCCAAATATGACTTTTATATAACCCTTGAAAATTGCATAATTATAACTGTCATTAATGTCATGCATCGCTTATATTTTCCATGGAAAAGGACAACAAATAAAAACTCTGATATTTCATAAACATCTGGGGCCTGATGCTAAGGTTTCAAATAATTTCTTCTACATTTTTGACCTTCATCAATATGTGTTGCATTATATGTATAGAATTTGTTTATACCCGCTATATTTAGTGGTTAGAAAAATGCAGCCAAAGGCCATCTCCTTGTTCTCCTTCATACTGTATAAGTATAATATAAATTTATTCACAGTGTCAACAATACCTTTTGTAGCTATTAAAATCCATTATTATGCCAGGCTCAGGATCAATTACAGAATCACTGTGCATAGTAGAAAGCAAAATTACTGATAGGTTTTTTTTGGGGAAGTAGGACATGATAGTAATCTCCTTCTGAAACCCAAAATCAGATGTTCCCACTTCTCTCGCTTTATGTGGTAGAAACTACAATGGCAGCTCAGGTTTATTTTTATTCAAGGCTCCAACCATTTTTATTTTGTCTTTCAAAAGAGCCATTGCCAACCAGTTCTATAGTTAAAGTAAGCGGTTCATGATGTCTGCTGGTTTGTTGGACGTTTTATATCACCCTTCTGGTTGCTGACCAAATAGATTTCTAAATTAGTAATATAAAAGGCTTTGGAATCACATGCCACAAATACTCTTAACCCATATTTTGATGGTTTATTGGGGATGTATTGAATAAAGCTACTTCTCCTAAAAGTGTCAGCATGTAATCTGCCCTCCCAAATAGTAGTTGCTTTTGCAGATTTACTATAGGTTCTTCTGCAGCAATAGCTTGGGCAAAAAGATTAATATCTTTTTCTGTCAGACAACTGTGACAGTGTAAAATTCTAATGAAGTAGTGAATAATTAAGCAAATCAAAACAATCAGATATGCTTATGTAACAACATGCATGGTGTATTTGGTTCATCAGACAGACATCTTTATGTATGTCAAGGCGTATTTCAAATATAACAGTGCCAACGACAATGTCTCTGCTACCAGTCATTCTACACACTTCAGCAATGGCCTGAATTTAAATAATAGAAATAATGTATTTAGTTAATATGGTGTGTCCCATATGGTCTCAGACTGATCACTATTACGATCCAATTAATTGCCACAGAAAAATAAACAAGTAGCCTCAGCTTGGAGGTGGTTTTATTATACTATAGCCCTCTTTAAACCTTTTTGTTATAAAATTTAGTGTCATTTACAACATAACTAACCATAAACATGAACACAACACTGTGTTGCATTTACTTCTGTTTACCTCATGTCTGTCCATCTGTCCAAACTGCTGGCAGGCTGAGTGATTTTGTGGCATACCCACCCTGAATAGGGTTTAACTGCAAATAGCAATATACTAGGGAAGGTTTTTTTAGGTTGTTTGTTTTATTTTAGGCTGATTTGAGTTTTTGAAGGAAGCTTTTTGCTGCTTGACAACTATCTTTCAGAATGCAGTAGTTCTCTGCACCTGGCACGAATATGGAATTTCTAAATGTTAAATTTAGTTAATGGGAATAATTTTGAGAGCCAAACAGCTCTTGAATGGGGGAAAAATGTGGAGCTCAGCTTTAGCTGCTAGTGGAGTTGCTCCAGTGCTATCTGGTGTGCCCATAAGCCATACAGGGAATCCTATATTGCCTGAAGCTGTGTATTGTGGAATTGTAATCCACCATCATGATGCTTTGATATGATGGTAAACTGGCATAGAATTTTGCTGCCTGCACCTAATTTCATCCTCCACATATGAAGAGATGAGACTTCGTGAAATAGTCTCACAGTGAAAGGGAGGAGAACAGAATAGATGGACTGGAGTCCTCTGTTCTGTATCTGTTACAGTCATAAAATCTAGCTCTCTGTAGCCATCCGCCAGATCTCACAGACTAAAGCATAAGGGGGATATTGAAGGTCTGGAAAAGAAAAACAGCATCTCTGACCTCAGTTTGGGGTACAGTAAGGTAATTGTCCCCTGTGTCAGTACAGAGAGGTCACTGATATGTTCACAAAAAGTTAGATCCTTTGAGAGGTAGAATCGGAACTGAAAAATTCAGTGCCACAGCTGAGATTTGAACCACGCATCCTTCACTCACTAGGCAGGTCTGTGGCTCAAATCTCAGCTGTTGCATTAAATTTTTCAGTTCTGATTCTACCTCTCAAACGATGCCCACACACAGGTTGTGTGTTTTAAAACACCAACAGTAAGTTTGTTGGCATAAATAAATATTAATTAGTTAGATCCTTACCTAACACAACTCCTAAGTAGGTCACAAAGTTCTTCCACTCGGTCCTTTACCTCTATATTGGAATGTGGGGCAGCCTGTAGAGGTGTGGTGTTTTATTAGAAGAAAGGGGTGACTCGTCCATGTTAATGCACATTTGCGAATGCCAGCACCACTCTTGGATGAGGCAGATGTGTCACTGTACATGGTTGAAGGCTACGAGAAGATGTTTATTGGTGCAGAACTGCAGCATATCATTAGCATATTGACCTGTGGCTATGTTGGGAAATCTGCCATGTATACGCTGAAGAGTGTGGGGAATAGCACAGAACCTTTGGGGGCTCCATCTCTTATTGGCATTATCATATAATAAAACATCCTAACTGCACATTGTTCTTCATTTTTCTTCATTATGTGTGTCCAGTATCACAAGTACCACCGTCTTACATCACAACCTCACTGTGCATAAAACATATTGTAGCAGAGCTGCTTTCATTGATGGTATTCAGTTTATAGCAATTGTTGGCAGTACATTTCAATAAAATATGCTTGAGGTCCTCCTTTTCTTTCAGGCAGAGTGGACACATAGGCGATTCTGTTAAGGAAAAAGATATAGCTACGTCCTGTTCTGGAACTTGAAGCAAAAACCTGGACGCTCTTTGTAATGTTGTATTTATATATTTACATCATTTAGTTCTTTCAATAGTTGTAATGTTTTTCAGTTTTCTACTGTTAACCATGTGTTTGTCCATTCTTTTGTGATTGAGTTGTTAACCAGTGTTATTGCTGTTAGTAAAGGTACCTGCTTTGAAGCTGTTTAATGTAATATTGTAGCAGTTTTGGCAGTTTAATCTGCTTTCTTGTTGCCTGATGCACCACAGTGTCCATGGATCCATTATAGTTGTATTTCTTTTCCCTTCTGTATTAACTGTAACATCTTTTGTACTGGTGCTGTTCTATAGGAGTGTGTTGTCGGCTTATATTCAATCATATTATATGTTGCTTCTAGAGAGTCAGTGAAAATGCACACTTGGTTGCTGTCTGCTTGTGAGATATATTGGAGAGCTCCATCAATAGCTAGTAATTTGGTGTCCAAGCTAGAGTACGATGTGCACTGTATGTAGTATTTGTCTTTGCTTTCTGATATATCTCGACTGGGTGTGCAAAAGTGGTTAAGTCAGAAAACCTCATAATGAGAAAAACTATATTAAAGGTTACAATCAATTTCCCAAATCCCTTATGTGTCAAAATTCTACACATTTTGCAAAAAAAATATTTGTTGGTTAATACTGTAAATATATACATCAGGTTGCTTTAATTCCAATAAATCTTCATCCCTTATCTGAGGATTGTCTGAAGGGTTAGAGGTTGGATGCGTGACTTACGTGACTTTTCACAGTGCATTTTGACATATCCACTCCCACAGAAGTGTTATATTAATGGTTTCAGTGGAAAATTTATTGTTTACCACTAGAATATACAATGAAATTGTATTTTTAAGTATGTAATCAATTCTTGTAGTTCCCATGGGGATGAAATACCACCATATTTATATATAATTCACATTTAACAGAACTTGAGAAAATGACAGCATAGAAATAGTACAAGGATAATGAAACAAGACATATCACTGTAGTAATAATAGTTACCCAAAGCGCAACAACTCTTACCGCCTAGCTGCTGTGGTGCCAAGAGCGTGGTGCGGTATTGGTGCTCAGCACCCCAGTTCCTCCTGGCCGGTTATGCAGTCTACGCAATCACGACCCAACTTTTCAGTCAAGTAGCTCCTCGATTGGCCTTTCAGGGACCTAACGAGGCTGAGTGCACCCCGTGCCAGGTCTCCCAGAGAGGGAAAATCCCCATGCTGGTGCCGGGAATCAAACTTTGGTCTCTTGCTTGGTAAGCTCAAGCACTACCACTGCACTAACAAGATAACCCCGATATTACTGTAGTATTTGAAAATAATATCTTATAATCAGATAGTAAATATTTTTTAGCCTTTTATAAAAGGTTGTTAAATTTAATGAACTTGGCAAAATATAATAACACTAAAGAAACAAGACATTTTATTATTATGTCTTTAATGTTTATACTTTCTGTAAACTTCCATGAAATTGTTTTCACCATCCAAAATATAATGAATAATAAAAATACATTTTTCACTCAACATAATCATTGGTATCAGTATTTGGAAGTATACTAAGAGCACAGATATTTTCAATGCTCTAGAATTCCCAGAATGTAGCAGAGATAAATGGAAGTAAGTCCAGCAAATCCTATTTTTGCTAGCTTTACTGTATTTGGACCAGAATACTTCTTAAAGGTTTGACACCTGCATATTTATTTCCTCTTCTGAGAAAACTGGCAACTCTGAAATCATCATCTTTCCTCAAGTTGTACTTGAGAAATAGTTCCCCGAAGGAAACCTTTTGAAAACAGAGCAACTTCATGTTCCTCCAAGCGATCTAGATTTCGGCTTGAAGGCCGTGGTCCAGTCAACGAATTTTCTGACGTTTTGCCCAAGACTGCGTTGGGCATCTTCAGAGAATGACTCCTGGCTGGTTAACAACTAGAGGGCAATTGATGGAACGCCCGATTTGCTAGGTCAACCTTTTCTTGGTGCATTTCTTACTCTCAAACTCTAGTATTTTTTGTCTTCAGAGATTTCTATCTTCAGCTTAAGTCCATCACATATCTGGTATGTGTTCACTTTTGGTTTCTGTAGTTCAAGATCATCAAAAATAGTTTCGTATATCCTCCTACCAATATGTTGTCCAGGAATAGCATTTAAATACTCTTCATATAAGTAATTAAAGTGACACGAGATGTAACTAGTTCCTCTGTGTTTTTACTGAAATTATATACAGAGTTGCAATAATTTATTTTTTCATATATATTGTTGAGAAGCCAGAGTTAGTTGTTTTGCATTACTTAATCTTCATATTAGTGCAATGAAAATAAACACTTGGTCAGCTGATAGGTGTAGTATCAAGTCGGGTAGGTCATTTAAATTTGTAGTGCATAGTAAGTTAAGTGAGCTCTATTACTGACTTAACCAACTTTGCACTGCTGGTGAGTGACTTAACCGTTTGCACTGCTGGTGAGTGACTTAACCGTCTTTGCACACACACAACTGATGACTTCATGATATACCTCTTCGTGTTACTCCACTATTATAAGTGGCATGACTTAACTGATTAGACACATGGGTAGAGCACACAAAATTACATCAAATGCTGTGGATAACCCATTTTCGACATTTTTTGGCTTAACCGCTTTTGCGCACCTAAGTCTAGATATAGTAGCCTGCTCCTGTGGTATTATTTTTTAGGTTAAGAGATTTGTCAGTGTAAATGTGCAAGTATCCCTCATAATTGTTGACAATTTGTTCCAAAGCACTTAACTGCAGCATGTATTTTGGGTTTTTCTTAGTGTAATTACATGGGAACTTAATATTAAATTTTGGAGTGGACCACCTCCATGGAGCTTTTTCATTCATTGTTTTTACAGCTACATAGGGTTCCAGGGGAAAGGGTTATGGATGGTTTTGAAGTCTATACAGTTTTATCATGTTGCTAATATACACATCCTGCTGCACATGAATGAAATAAAATTATAAAGCTTGGTGTAATCTTAAGGCACTATCATCATTATTAGAAATGAATCAAAGAGCTGAGATCCTCATAATGTTGTATTCAATATTATGTACAAAAGAAAATGTGTAACAAGTATAAAGGTCAGTTTTAATCTTCATTACTTGGTTCTTATTTTTATTTCATACATTAAACATAGCATGTAGCATGCCTATTATATATCAATATTTACATTATTTAAAGTACATTTTTACAGATCTTTTTTCCTTTATCTGTACACCATTCCATAAAAGTACACATGTTAATACCTGTAGTGCCAATGTCGCAGAATAAAGTTAATCAGATTTTGGTAAATTGTCTGACACATCTTGCAAATGAGTTAAATTGCTTACAAATTGGTTATCACTGCTGCAGCTCATCAAGTATTTTTCAATTAACCTTTCCAATAATTTTAAATGTCTTATTAAAACAGCTAGAAAAATGAAAAGACCTATCAAAAATTAATAAAGAATATTTAACATAGATGTAGGCTACATTTAAGATAAAAGCAAAGTTTTGTCTTGAATATAAAAGTTGTACAGAAAAGTAAGTTTATTGATTAAAAGAAACTTATATTTAGAGATATACTCCTATTACATTGTTACCATAAAAATAGTACAGTAACAAAAAGATCAACACAGACAGAGTAAGTTGCTACAACTTATTAAGCTGTTTTAGTAATTCTATGTTACAAATAGGCTGCATTTATTTTGAATATAAACTGCCATATTTACAAAAGACACAGCTTTGACATATAAAACAAAGCTATCAGCTTCTAAAATTATTTGTAAATTTTGTAGTGTCTATATACAACTCCAAAATGAATATCTCACAGCCTATAGCTATATGATGAGCAATTTCCTTTCTCTTGAACATAAACTTATCAGATACACCTTAAACTATAAATAAGTCTTTACTGTGTAAGCCCTAACAATTATAATAGAGCTTCACAATAATTTATAGGTTTGTGTACAAAAAATGTTAGGTACTAAGTAGAATATTAAGTGACTTGCACAAAACATTTTCTGGAGTAATGCTTTAATGCATAGGATGTTTCTGATGTAGTATACCTAATATCTCTAAAGAGATTAATAATTCTTGCCATTATAACCTCTCAGTTGTCAGAGTTAATTTTTCATTTCTTGTAAACAGTGCCAAAGGCTTAATTTCTGTGGGCAACTGATGTAAAACAGAAAAATGAGAGAAAAAGTATTTGAGTATCAGTTTATACCATAGCTTTACAAACCTATACCTTGCCAAAATCAGTCAAATATTTTAACCTGTAAAACTTCATTAATGCAAGGTACAAACACTATGGTTAAAGGAACTATCATACAGTTATACTTATTCAGAGGGTTTAAGTCATGTCCAGAATTTTCACTTGAACTGAAAATGCAAATTTAACCATTCAGGAGTGTCGTTTATAAATATGTGGAGGAAGATTTTGGCACTTAGGTGCATAGTCACCTTTTGTGCTTCTGGAAACTTCCCCGAGGAAGGTGTAAAGTAAAGGACATAGAGGGGGACCAGATTCAGGGAAGAGGCTTGGACTAAGTTTTCTAACATTACCAGATAGGATGCCCCTCCCTTCGAGAAGCCTCCCTCTTCATAGGGAGAGATGTCTCTGAGCATCACACATGCCAGGGTACAAAGCAATTTCCACCACCATATGCCCCGCTTGCCATACACTCATATTCAGGAGTGTGACATGTTTGCACTTGTTTTATGGACTGTTTATAATCCAAAAAGCACCTGGCAATATGAGATGCTGGGCATCAAAGAAAGAAAGAAGAAAGCTTACATACTTCCTCAATTCACACATGTAAGGCACAAAGAAAAACTATTATGTAGAAATCACAGGGATTATAGGAGAAAGAATAAAGATGAATTTTGAATTCATAGAACAAAATTATAATACCAGTCTTAGTTGAATCTTAGGTGATTAATACCATCTATTGTTGATAATTTAGTTTTCAATAGTGTAGCAAAAATGTCTCAATTTTATACCTGAATCAGATGAAACTCCAAAATATGTGCAATTTGTGTGAGTTTTACTCCAGTAAAGATAAAAAATAAAATTGTGTTACTGTTTAAAGATGTGTTGTGATATATTTAATGCTGAAATGTTTATTATCCTTTTATGTGGCTGTTAATATTCTCATTCATAAATATGTTTTGCAATGAATTGACCATCTACATAACTTTATGATAAAAAATTTGCTAATTGCTACAATAGAATAGGGATTTTCCTTCAACTCTCAAATCTTGCATAATATGTGTTGCTTGTATTATCAGCCTAAATTATTCAAATTGTGTCAGTTATAAAGCCCAATCGACATTCTTGAAAGGATTTAAGTTATGTGAGTAAATACTTAAATTATTTAAAGAACATAATTCAATTCAGACATGGAATAAGACATTGTTTTAAATTAGGAAAATACATATGTTGAATTTGCACCATTGCTAGGAGATGTCCTTATTGTTATCATTTCTCATTGCTCGTTAGCTGTCATAACATACATGGAAATATTGTACATTGTATTACGCATTAGATAATCGTGTTCTATGATTTTTATAAGTCCAAATAATATTAGAGACTTTCTCAAATTACTTTAATAATGTGTACCAACAACTTAAATGAGTGTAAGCACTGGGCCTGTTAAGCAATCAAATTTATTTAGTTTTCTGGAAATCTATTTGAAAGGATGATGTTCCTGATATAATTGTAAGAAAAATTAATGGTTTAGTTGAAACAAATTCAAATATAGTATCTACCACTCTGATTTATTTATTCTTTTATAATCCATTTACACATTCAAATGGTTTATTAATTGAAACCAAAATAGAGGTATATCAATTGAAATTAATTATGATCAAATTGAAATTAATTTCTAATTAAGAAGATGTGTTGATCGAATAAAAACTACTAACTTATCAGTAGCTTGAAAAACAATAGCACAGCCTTTCTAATTACCTGAATTAAAAATCTAATATACTCAAACAAAAATAAATTTAAAATATAATAATTTTGGAAACCGCTTTTGGTTTAATACCGATGTATCCATGAGAATTTATGGCTAATACTCCATGCAAACCAGTATTGGTAAATACCATCTGGTAAGCTTCCCCTTCTTCTGTTTGTCTATCTTCCTCTCTCTTGCTTCTCTCTGTATCTGAGGCATATTTCTTTGCCATGTATATCACTTCCTCAGAACTAACTGCGGACAGATCATTTCAATAGAAAGACACCCTTAAATAATCACAATAATAATGTGTTTAATTTGTTGTGTTTGCAATGTCTAAATAGATTTTATCATCTGAAACAATCACAGAGCTTTGATGGTGCTTGTTAATTGATTTGCTTTGATAAATAATTTTATTTAATTGTCTTCAGATACATTATGACTCACAGCTTCTTAACAAGGATTAGCTGTGTAATGATATGTACTAGATAGTTTCTTTGAGCTATAAAGCTTCAGAAAAGCTCTCAAAATCAGTTGCCTAAAGAATAATTGCTATCTAAGCATTACAAAGCCTACAAGAGCACCAATTAAGGGGAGGCAAGGATTAGACAAAGGGGTACCACTAGCTGTGAAAGCCTTTAGAGATTTGCACTGGCTGCCTCTCCAGCGACGTACATTGCCCTCACTGTCACGTGCTAGCACACAAACCTCTGCATTTTCAGAGAATGAAGGTAATATATGACGCCTTGCAGTATACGGCAAGTCTGCTTCTAACAAAGTTTGCTCTCCAGCACGTACCACAACATAGAAGTCTGCTATATCTTCACGAGCTGTCACGTACCAGGTCACTTCTGTTCCAGGTTTATCAACCGCCCTGCACATACAAACAGCAGTACTTTATTATAACAAATAGCTGGTTAGTAAAATATTAAAAAGATCTGATGTGACTTTCTCTACTCTTGCACTAACTATTCTTATAAACTCTTATTCCTCTATATTCTTCATGTTAGTCAAGATAAACATTTGCAGAAATTATCTTATTGCTAATTTTCTTGTAGGTGCAAGGGTAATATACAAATACAGGAGGCTTTGAGCGATAGTCAAATATTTTAAAGTTGGTCGCTATATGAGGGCTTTGAAATTCTGTTCTCTTTGCACAACCAAAAGATTTGAGAAATGTTTAAGTATTGCAAAACTCACGCAAATAACAAGGAATATATCCAAAATGGTTCACTCTACTAAAAAATGCATTTAGACATAAATTGTTAACGAGATCTGCCTTTTTGTATAGTAAGATTTGGTCTATCTCTTAATGGTTTATCAATTATGCAAAAGTCATCAAGAGTAAACAGGACTACATGGACTATCACCAGAAAAGAAAGTAGGTGTAAAGATATTAAAATCAAATGATGATGATGATGATAACAATGTATATTATATTATTATTATTATTATAGCAATAAAATGTCCTTATATTGCACATATATGGCGAATGAGTTATATCCTATATTTTATTAGTAATATTTTTATGGATTTTTGGATCACAAATACGTGCATATTTCCTCATTCTTATTCATAGAAATCCATCCCCACTGATCATTCATTAAATAAAGGGACATTTAAAACTGAAATTTTGGGAAAAAGGAAATGTTCCAGTCTTCCAGTTGTGAAGACAGAGGAAAGCCTGTGAAAAGCCTGACAAAATTTGAACTACAGACCTTGCAAATGCAAACCTCACACATTACAATGGAGCTACCTTGCTTGGTGCTGCTGCCTTTTTATTTATTGTAGTGCTTAATGCCCATTTTTACCACATGCAGCATCACAGGTGGTAATTCATGAAATGAAGATGGAGCACCAGTGGAATGAGATGGCGGGGGAAAACAGAGAACCTCGAGGAAACCTGCTCCTGTGCTGCTTATTCCACCACAAATCCCACACGTGGTTGCCTGGGATTGAACCCAGTCTGCTTTGTTGAGAGGCGAGTGATCTAACCACTTGGCCATAATTCAGTCTCTCATGCTATTGCCTCCCCTAAATGACTCCCTGATTATATGAGTATCATAATTTGTATCTCTAAGGCAAAGAGTAATTAAGCCATTCTGACATTTTTATTGACATTCCTCCTTTGCGCTTTAACTGTTAGCATAAGTTATTTATCCAATTAGAAAATTTTGGTCAGTTTTGTTACTGTATAGAATTTTTTTATTTTATAAGCACAAAAATGTAATGTAATTTGATTTTTCTTTCCTTTAGCTGACCTGTTGAGTAGAGCAATTCAGAAATTTTTAAAAATTATACTTACGGCTGAATGCTGCGGAATTTTACATCAGGACTAATATCAAACTGCACATCTCCTGATGTCTCTCTTCCATCAATACAATTTAAGCGACTCTCTGGAACATCTGGGAAAGGTTTTCCAGCTAGAAAATCAGGTGATGCACATTTCATCTCCCACCATTCTTCAGAGGGCTTTGTCTGAGTTGCTAACCAGCGCTTTAATGGCCGTGTCAAGCAGTCACATACAACGGGGTTACCTGGAAAATGAAATTTATTCCAGATCCCTAAATTAAGCCATAAAACCTATTGGTTCTTACTAATGATATGGGAGGCAGTGCATTTATCAATTTTATGTTTGATAATTTTTTGGCTAAATGTGATGTTACAATATTTTATATTATATGTAAGTATACCTGTTGTTTCTTTTATATGTTCTTACACAATTCAAACCTTGGCATATTCAATGCATTGAATTTTTCTAATGATCTACATTCAGTGTACAAAAATTGCATTGACAGGATAAACCAACCAGATGTCTTGAGTATGATTGGCGATTTGAGTTGCAAACCAAGATTTAATTTTGTATCTCAGAAATTAAGAATAGATGGTTTACTCTTCAATCTGTGTTCCCCTGCTACTGTAATTTCACTAAGAAGTTAACATCACATATTATGAATAGAAATGTCGCTGACCTTCTCAGTAACATTTGCTGTTTGAGTCTGTGTGTAAAGTGATTAACTTTTTATTATCTTCAATGACAGTTGGATTCAAGGACAGTGCCAAAAGTTCATGAATACTTCAGTTTCCCTTTACAGGCTAATAATAAACTTTATTCCTCCATAAATGTCTCAACTGAGGGGTGTCTTTTATTATAATGGTTTAACCATCCTAATTGTTTGCAAAATAAGTCCCATTGTGTGTAAAATGTCTAAGAATGGAGTGATTCATAAATATGAAAGCAAAGAAAACAGTTGTTGTCAAGGATAATAATAATAATGCATTGATTTCTATTTTGTGTCCCTAAATCAGCTATGGGTAGAACCCGTGTTGTGATTATAAATGTAATTAAAGCCTTCACCTGAAACTGTAGCAGCACAACGCATGCATTGATTCTTGTCTCTCTCTCCTAGCTGCACATGGACACTTGTTCAATGGCAAACGACGGACAATGTATACAATAATATTGTGAATATGTAAAATGCTATACAAGCATTCATCACTAAAGTGAATCTTTGGATTGGACATCATAATGATCAGAATTTTTTAAATTCAAATGTCTGTAGACTTGTGATCTTTTTTTGTGAGGAAAATCTGCAGAAGTATGTTGAAATCTATAAAACTAGAGTTCACTGCAAAATGGTTTAAAGATTTCGGAAAAGTATAAAACATTTTGTTTCTGTTTTCAAATCCATTCTCTACTACTCCTAAAAGTGTGCAAATAAGGTCCAGAAAGAACTAATAGATTTACAAACACGTGTATTATTGAAACAGAAATGTACAAATCTAGTAGGTGCAGATATTTTTCCACTATTAGATAGCACTAAACATCCACAATTGGCATCAGTTGCAGTTAAAATCCAAGCCATATTTGCAACAACTTACTAGGTTGAGGACTTCTTTTCAAAATTAAACTTGGTTAAGTCAAAATATAGGTCAGAATTAGTAATGATAATTTACTGGCTCAACTACACATGGCAGTTTCCATTTTCACTCCTGATTTTCATTCATTGATATGCTGCTAAGACAGTCGAAGTGATGAGATCCCTCAAAATCATCAGCAATAAAATAAATATATACCACCACTGCCTGGTGGGATAGTTATAAACTCACCGATTTCATGCCCCCTACCCCAAGCGTCCGTTCTATGCCAGTTTACAGAACCTAATATGTTGGAATTTGACCACCACTGCTAAATTATGACAGACACAAAATTTAATGGTGGCTGATAGCTGACCACTTCATGATTATTTTCTCCTGTTGTAGAAATAAATTCTGATATTTATATCACTGACTTTACAGCGTAATTTCACAGTGTGTTTAACTATAAAACACCGCAAAGCATGGTAAGCCTCTGAATGGATGTCATGTTAATCCTCCTACCACTCGCCATTAAGTTTTGTGCCTGCTATAGAATACTCCTTTGTAACTTCCTAAGATTGCTGTCAATAGTCCAAAAATGTTTATCAAAGAAAAGAATTTGATACACATCAGTTTGTTATTGGTATGGATGTCCCTGATCTTCTACTCTCGTGGACTTTTTCTCTTGATGGTTCATGATGCTACACCAAAGGCAGAAATTCTGCTTTGGTCAGTCTTCTCTGAATTGCATCAGAGACAATTCACAAGGGAATTAGTGCAAGTTGCAATTGCCAATAATTTGAGGTTTACATGTAAGTTTTATGTGTACATTATAAATATGTGCACAAAATTTGTCATTCTGTGTGTGGGTCTTTAAAAAAGTTCACTAACTTTTCTTGGCAATTTTCCAGAGCTTTAACAAAAGTTACATACACTTTATACAGAATGTCTTTTGACTGTAATATAATACCACCCAAATTTGAAGCCATTTTGTAAAAACACACATAAATTAGAGAAATTTCTCATTACACCAACTAGAGAGGGGAAGAGAAAATGCATTGAAGAAGTTGTGGTCAAGTTGTAAGTGTTCAAATCAACTCTATTTTCTAAACTTTCTGAGAAGAGACATCAATACAACTGGGCTTATAAGAACCAATCACAATAGCATATGTTGAGCTACTTAAGGAAACTTTTTTATAATTTGACACTAATTGAGTTACTTTGTGAAAAATTACAGAATCTGTTAAACTACCACTGTTTAGATTTGCTTTTTTCAGTTCCTCAGTGGTTTTAAAATCCACCGTATCTGTATTTAAAATTTTCTTTCTTCTAACTTTGCTTCACATTGAGCCATAAATGCATAAATATGTAAACATGTTGCACAAATAGCTGTGTTATTTGTTTAGCTTTAAATTTTAATTAGCCAACAAAGGATTAATTGTACAATGACCTTTACACAACCAAATCAGTAAAGTTACTGTGTAAACAGGTCTATATTATAATAAAAGTGTTTTCAACTTAAAAATCTTACTGAAGAATCTGTATGTATTTTCTTTTCTTTGTTTCTTACTTTCTCCCTTTTTCTACTTGTTTACTTTGATTTTGAATGGAGATATGTTTGTATTATCAATTGTAGGTGCTGATTCACAATGCTCTTTACCTTGAACACAAGAAATACTTACCAGAGTACCAGAAACGGGTGCCGTTCTCAACTTGAGGCATGAACTGATGACTAAAGGTAGCAATGCGGTTGTTTCTAACATTGAGCAAGCGTAATGTTGGTTTTAGTTCACTGAGTTCTTTGAGGGGCAGTGTGGCCAGCAGGTTATTGGAGGCATGCAGTTCAGTAAGATTGGGAGGTGCACCTCGAGACATATGCAAGTCTGAAAGCTCATTGTAGGATAGATCCAGTACACGGACTCCTGTCATGTTCCCCAGAACACCTGCAACAACAGCACAAAGCATGAATTTAAAATGAAGATATCTGAATTATAAGATTCATCTCAGTACTTTGTACAACTTATATTTTTGAAAATGGCATTTATTTTTTATTAAGAAAAAACATTACTTATCAATCCTAAAAAATTATGTTTGCCCATTTACCAATGCATTTTGACCATAAAAAGGGTCAAATAGAGGTAAAATATATGGTAATCCACAGTATCACAGGTCAGATCCCACTCCCATTGAGCTCTGTGGGGAAAATTCAAATTGAAAAAAAAGGTGTGCTATCTATTATGGCAAAAACTAAATTCTTAACACACTCCTCAGTCAGGGATTTCTGAAATGTTCAATTTTTGTAGACAGTTGAAGGGTAAGCAATGCTACATCTTTCTTAATTTTATCATACATCTCAATATTGCAACTACAGTGCTTTTATTTCACACTGTGGCCACTGAAAGGTGGCTCTACCTTCGTTCCCCCCCCCCCTCTCTCTCTCTTTTTCTCTCTTTCCTTCTTTCTTATTTTATCAAAGGTTTTTTAATTCCAAATTCAATAATCCACAATTCCCTTACTAATAATTGCTGTTTAAATATTTTCATTTTTTAAAGCATAAGTTACTTTAAAAAGATACTTTCCATAAATTCAAAATTTGTGATATACAACTCCCAACTTAGTCTATAAATAAAAAACTTGCACAACAGCTATGCTATAAAAATTAGATATAGCAGTCATATAAAAAGTGAATCTTCTTGTCGACTGAATTCACCTAATTCTAATTACCTTGGCTATCTTAGCTACTTGACTTTCACTCAATATGAAACTCGTTATGACCCCTTCAATTCCCTTACAAACTTTTAAAATGTCACTTCTGACATTATGCATTGATTTTAACATATAAAATTATTTATCTGACTTATACTTATACTTTATGCGTCACAATACACTTACATGGATGAGCAGGTGCTCGTAAATTGGTGACTCGTCAATACACTATAGTTACAACTTTAAGGATTAAAATAAGTCTACAATATTTACAAACACGAGTATAGAAATATAAAAGAAAGGTAAAAGAGAAAAATGTACAGTAATGATTTGTTAAGACACCTAGAATTGAGGTCACAGTACATCTTCCATGTATTCTGTAACAGAGTAGTATGCCTTGCTGGCAAACAAACTCTTGACTGTTTTTTAAAGAGGTTTGGATTTGGGATTTTCCTAATCCTTTGTGGCAATTTATTGTATATTTTACACCCCATATATTGTGGACTTTTTTCATAGAGTGCAAGCCTATGCGCTGGGTATTTCATTTCTCCTTTTCGCCTTGTGTTGTGTTCATGCTGGTGCTGACTCCCTATCATTTGTATAAAGATATTAATCTTACCTGTCAACAGTTTCGTTCGCTATGTAGTACATTTTATACTGTATAAATATTAAACTTACAAACTACGGCAGACACAAAATTTAATAGTGGCTGATAGTTGACAACTTCACGATCAGATTATTCTCTTTCCTGTTGCGCAAATAAACTTTGCCGGCACAAATTATATTTATATCACCGGCTTTAATGCGTCATTTCATAGGTGTTTAGCTTTACAACACAAGACATGGCAAGCAGTGGCGGCTCGCAGTCAAAATTTTAGGGTAGGCAAAGTGTAACAGTAACAACAACAACAACAACAATAACAATAATAATAATAATAATAATAATAATAATAATAATAATAATAATAATAATAATAATAATAATAATAATAATAATAATAATAATAATAATAATAATAATAATAATAATAATAATAATAATAATAATAATAATAATAATAATAATAATAATAATAAACCCCGTTTATCCGAAATATAGGGGGCGAAGTCATTACGGATAACGCAAATAATATATTGTTTGGTTGTTTAATAAGAGCAGAGTGAATGAGTGTGACTTAAGGACGAATTACCGCCAAAACTAAAATCACGAGTGTCGGCAGACTTTTTTCCAGGGGGGGGGGGGCCACATGTTGGAAATTTGCAATCATATAATATTAAATCATTATTTTACTGTCAAAATTTATAGTATTTGTTGCAGATAACCGTATTAATTTGTGCTAAACAAAAATTGTTCTTTACATCAAAATTAAAATAATAGTTTAAAAGTCAGTAACTGACTGCACATTAAGTTCACCAACTTCCAAGGGGGGGCCGTGGCCCCCTTGCCCCCGTTTCGCGACGCCCATGACTAAAATAGATTAAGAAATTGAAAAATTGTCTGACTGCAGCTTTGTGTTAAATAGCTAAAACACTCCTCTTTTCATTGTCAGTGCGCCGCGAAAGCGAAATTTGTAATAGTTCACTAATTAAGTCGGTCATACTGGTATTACACAGAGATAACGACAGATTCAGATCTCTGAGATCTTCGTTCGTGGAGTATGGCTGTTCGGAAAATGTCGCATAAATTCGGATTTGGGCAGGCAAGTGTTCGGACTGCTGGCAGACGCGTCTACCCATGCTCGTAGTGCATATACAGACCGAATGTTTCCTTATCCCTGTTCAAGGGCCTCGTACTGAGGAAATGGGGCCGGGCAGGCAGAGGTTAAGCTAGCCTGCTCTCCACTACCCAGGTTCCATGCGTATCATTTCTGCCGCGCGTTTCAAACACGCAGCGCAGTTTTGATGAATCGGAATTGAGATTAAAGGATTTGACCATGCGCTGGTCATTATAACCGAGAAAACTTTTCTTGAACTGCAATTTAGGGGAAAATGACGGTTCAAATGATAAAATGCAGAATCATAGTTAAACATTATTTGTTGATATATTACGATAGGGTAGGCAATGCCTACCCTGCCTACCCTGAGGAGCCGCGCCTGATGACAAGTCTCTGATTGGATGTTATATTGATCAGCTCTTCCTGCCGTCCGCCATTAAATTTTGTGTATGCTATAATAACTATTGGCGTACCTTCTCTTATCTCGTTAAGCATGTTGTGACTAACGTTGAGATATTCCATTTTGCGAGTACCATATGTAATTTCATGCGTCAGCACAGGCATAACATTGTAACTAAGATCCACTTCACGTAGACGATATGGCACCCAAGGATTGCTTGGGAATGTCTTCTTCGTTACAAACGATATTTTGTTGTGGCTCAGATTCACCTGAAAAATGAATAAAGGAAAATTAAACTGAGAGGCATAAACAAATGAGTTCCCCTAAGCCAAAATGCACCAAGTGTCCGAAATAAAGATTTGGAGCTGTGCATGTTATGAACTAAAGTTAGTGTTTCTTTTTAAATGTTTTACGGAAGCTAAAATGAAGTAAACTTGTCAACTTCTTGAAGTTGAACCCCGTAAAACTTTCCTTCCTCCAGCAAACCGTATGTAACAATTTTGCAATGGCATACAATTTAGAATGCGTAAAATGCTCAGTGCAGTACGTATAAAAATTAGTGTGAAATAAATGTTTATATCAAAAACTATTCTAAACCTGATAATGCGCTCACGTTTTGTACTCGAACTTTACGGTTCATTAACATTGTTGTCGAAGCGACATCCATTTAAATTTTTTATCATCTTACAAGGCTTTAATTGGGAAGTGAAGTGCATAAATAACGATGAAAGGAAAGCTTTCTTGTTTGCCAAACAGAATGCGTCTCGGTGCCAAGAATTTCGGTTAAAACGGACACTTTTCCAAACGAGATGGAGCTTGGATAAAGTCGGCTTTTCAGCTCACACCCCTGATGGTTCGGCAACTTCTTTGCTTTCCCTGTACAGCTGGATGCCTATATCACAGCTGGAGATATCGGGCAAATTCCAAGTACGACAGACACATGCACACACGCGTGCGCATGTAGACAGACGCACACACAAACAAGGACAGACATGCACGCATACAGACTACAGACACACACAGACAGACAGGCACACACAGACACAACAATTCTCTCTCTTTGTAATACAGATATGGATAACCTACACAAATGCATGTAGATTATGAAACTGCCTGTATATAATTAGCATTTTACCCTTTCTAAAGATAGGCAGTCGTCCAGAAGGCCATGCGTCTTGTTGTCCAGTTTCTCAAGGAAGTTGTGCGACAGGTCCAATGTTCGAAGCGAGACCAGTCCTATGAAAACAAAACACATTAATAATTAATAACCATGAACACTCTTGTATACATTGATGTAGTTATGTCATAAAATTAAAAACCACTCTTGAAATATTATTATTATTATTATTATTATTATTATTATTATTATTATTATTATTATTATTATTATTATTATTATTATTATTATTATTATTATTATTATTATTATTATTATTATTATTATTATTATTATTATTATTATTATTATTATTATTATTATTATTATTATTATTATTATTATTACATAACTCATTCTTTGCAATAAAATAATGTATATGGATGATTACAAGTTTAATTTTATCAACATTATATTATTAATTACATACATGTATTAACGTCACATTGATAATGAAAGATGAAATGATTAAAAATGTTCTTAACTCTTCTAAATTATTGCATAATCTTTCCGACAAGGATATTCAAAGAAGAAATGCTTTCTTCAGAAACACTCATTATTCAGAACGAATTAGCCGATTGCAGGTAGTGCATGACATTCTACTGCCAGCATAAACAAATTAAAATCCACACTTTAGTACTTTTGATTTTAGTCCAACTTTACTATGATGTATGGAGTAGTATTAGCTAGGGTTAGTTTTACACTGAATCACAGAGAATTTCAATGTGTGTTGAATAGTGGTGTTATTTATAAATCAGCGATCGTGTGATGAAACGCAGATAAGTCGACATTATTAAATGGTCGCGGATAAAATAGTTTATGACCTATGATAATACTTACTGCTCTCATGTAATTACAAAACTCGGCTTACGCCTCGTTCTTCCAAAACACATTCGAGGGGTAATTAGTTCATATCCCGCTGGTTGAATAAAGAAGTACTACTTGTTGATTCCAGTATATTTATTTACCTATGCCTTACGGTACGTTAGCTACTGGGGAGGACCTAATAGTTCTCCACGCGTCTGAGTAACAAATTTTATTGTAAAAGCTCCTATAATCTTCTTAAAATTAAGATAAATACACAAAAAAGAATAAGAATACCTCTTTACAAATTTTTTACTGTAGTTTTCTAAACATTTTTAAAAATTTGTTGTGATTGGCCACAGATATGATATTAATATGTATACTTTGCAGCTTGATGTTGCGGATGCTTGCGCTGTGTCAACCTTGCTCCCTGGCACTACCACTTGAAACAGCTGGGTGCCAGAGCCAGCACCGCTAAGGTCGGTTCGTCTCTCTCTCTCTCTCTCTCTCTCTCTCTCTCTCTCTCTCTCTCTCTCTCTGAGTGGTAGTGAAAAGTTTCGGCAGTGCACCGCGTGGCTATTTGCAAAAACTGTTAGGCACTTCCGCACGTCTCTGTGACTTTACTCTGTCCCTCCTCTCTGCCGGCCTGTTCCATGAATTGTATTCTTATTCTTGAATAAGTTTTCTCAGCTGGAAACAGCTTTGTTTTCTTCAGATTGACTTATATTTAGTTTCACTAAATAGCGACTATGAACGTAACGATATCATGGGTCTGACTAACATTTTGACTTTCAGGAGAACGACTTTCAGCACAACCTGAGTATTGGATTTCACATAAATCAATCTTATGTAAGTTCAAATGCCTAGCCTTGCGATCATCTTTTGACTTCCCAATTATTTTTAGAGCCTATTGCTGTGACCCATGCTCGTTGTAGTGTTCTTCTTCTTTACCTGATTACATTCCCCTTAAGTAGGACCTACACTCCCTAGGGTCAGATGCCTGACGGGGAGCAGAGGGACCTGTGGACCTGACAGAGTGAACACCTGAAAGTGGGTGGTCAGCCAAGCACCAAGTATGAGAATAAGGAAGAGGATGATATGAAATTCAAGCGAAATGTATGAATGGAAAGGTGATGATGGAGCTGTTGGTGGAATGAGTGGCGGCGGAAACCGGAGAACCCGAAGAAACCCCGTCCAGGCACCGCTTCGTCCGACACGAATGCCACATGTGGCTTCCTGGAATCTAACTACTGTTTTTAAAATTCATTGATGATAATTTACTGGCTCTACTACACATGACAATTTCCATTTTGTCCCCGAAAGGACACGTGAAGTGTTACTACTTAGTAGGTATTTAATTAGGTTTGAAACAAATAGGTCACCGATTGCTAAAGTAAATAATTACCTGGATTACGTAAGACTTTTAATTTCCTTCCTTTTTGTTCCACATTCCTGACTACAGATAATGTGCGTGTAAAGGTTCGGCACGTTCTCTAGTGGTTAGCGGTACTATGCGAGACAAAACAAATAAAATGTGCTGTGTCAGCAAAGCGGGAAATGTTTCGTAAATCCTCCAAACGATCAGTGTATACATTCATACTGTTTCTTGTGTTTATTGTGAAGCAATCGCCAATAAACCCACTGTGACAAGTGACGGGCTATAACTTGACCACATCACGTTCTGTAACCTGTTGTAAATAGAATATAGGTGCAAAAATAAATTAAAATGTCAGTGCATGGCAGAGAAAGGTGCAAACCTTAGTTATGGCGTAAGAATATTACTCCATCCGTGCAACTGCTACGTACTTTCCAAACCTGTATGCGACTAGATCATATTAGAGACGACCCTGAACTCATAAGATAATGCATAAAAGACTTGTATTTAACGTCTGTAAAGCAAGTAGTTTAAAATCTGATTTAACATTTATAACAGATAACTTGCTTTGTTATTACTTTCTCTACTACGTACCAGTAAGGAAATAAGGAATTTCATTCCACCCAAAAATTCGATATAAACCTTTTAAAACAGTCTGAATCCAAATAAATTTTTTCAAAAAAATGGCTGTGTCTGAATAGCATAACTCGAAAGTGAAAATACGGAGAATGCCTAATTTATACTTAATTTAATATTTTCCAAAGATACGACACAAACACTTCTCATACTTTCACCTCAAATCCCCCGGCTGCATTTTGGACTTGCTCATGGGACCTCATACTTCGACGCGCTCGTATGCGTTGCGTGCCAGTAACGCACATTACGGGACTAATCGAGGTGCTCATGCGGGACCCGATTAACCTACACACTAACACTCCTTGCATGTTATTTTACTAACTACACGAGGGAGGCGAAGCAGACACACGGTTCTCCTTGCCAGACATCACCACTGTGGGACCTATTCTTTGCTCCCTTAGGAGAGCATTAAAATGCCACGTATTCACATTATTATGCTATCAAAATCAGCTGTTATTTTTTATTGCTTCTACAAATCCCGATCCTCAAATAGGCTTATTCCAGACGCTTCCCATGTCGGTAACTGTGAATAATATCATTACCCAATTTAATAAAATATTGCTTCAATATTCTGGGCTGGGTTAGATGCAACAGAGTGCTATCGAGATGAACAGATTACCCTAATCTTATTCGGCGAAGACATTGCTAACGAAAACCTGTTTTACATCCTAGTATGATTAAGAAGTACAAATGCACGAAGTATGTTGGAGTTAGAGTAAGTTAGTGTTATAGGATTAGTAATTGCAAGGATATTAACATATTACTTGAGGATTCAACAATTAGCAGACAGTGAATTACTTAATGCGCGTTTAAACTCCAAAAAAGGAGAAAAGGAAAGAGAGACAAAATAAAACATGATTTGGAAAAATTGAAGAGCAAATGGATTGGGTGCAATGTGGGCACCAGGATACACATTAATGAAAGGAGATTGGGAAATAAGAGATAGACTATAAGATATGGACGGGCAAACATTATATTCCCAAATCAAGCACGAAAAGTGGTCTGGAAGTGAAGGAAATTCCGATAAACTGGGCAACCTCCTCTCGCGTATCTCGCCACGAGGAGATAACCTTGGCTTAGTTACGCATTGACTACTGCAATTTTACTCATGGTTACCTTTTCAAGCGTGACTGCTCCTCTTTGTCCGCTGTATGATAAAACTTTTGTCGGTCCATTACGTGCTGCTGGTGTGTTTCCTAGCGCACCTTCGAGACACTCTGCAACTTCTTGGCAGAGTTGCAGAAGTCCTGGCGGACGATAAACAATCGGTCGAAAGAGTTTTGAAGTTTTTAGCAATGGTAAACACCAACTTGAGGATTTAGAATTTAAATATCGAGATTTCAAAACTTTTTAGCCTTTTTATAAATGTTTTTTAATTCTGGTGTTTGTCTCATTTTGGTATAATTATCTATATTTGGGCTCTTTCTAGTGTTTTTGTTTTATATTGAAATTTATCTCTAGACTTTGTCATGATCCATTTTATAAGGGCACTGATTACCAAGTAGTTAAAATTACATCATCGTCAACATCCCAAATCAAGAATAAAGTTATTTAGTTTCTACAATGAATGGAAAACCGAATCAGGGAGGGAGTTATATTTTAAAGTTTGTGACAAGAATGATAGGGAAAGGACTGCTTAGTTTCGTTTGGGAATATGGACATTGAGGAATGAAAGGGAGAATGCGTTGATGTCAATACGTAATGGGAGAGAAGATGAACTGCATTTATTATTAGAATATTCAGGTAAAGACCAATGGAGGAAACAAATGATTTGTAGGAAATGGTTAAACAAAAATACACAGAGCTGACAGTCAGAAAAACGTTTAAAGTTTAGTAAAATTGAGAAGTTTGGATAAAATATAAGAAATGTAAAATAAAATAACAGTAGCCAGCGAACAGGACAGCGGAAGGATAAGACTATTATAGTTTAAACAGTTTATTTTGTAATTGTTATAGGTTTGTGTATGGTCTGAAAAATGGCTAGGGTCAAAACAGACAAATGCGTATGTCAATAACTTAAATTATTATGGTTAAGATGTAATTTTCTGAGATCAAGCTCCAAGTTGCAACTGAAAACACCGAATCCTGAATTTTGTAGAATTTAGCAGTGATTTATGTGTCAATAAGACTTCACATCTACGTTGAATAGACTCATTATCTTACATATTTTTTCAGAATATAGCAGACTATAAATAATCATTGGAGATCTTATACATTTCCGGTGTTGTGGGACAAGGAAAAAAACAAATTTGTTCAGACATTTGAAGAGAACAATAGCATCTGCATTTATGAGAAGACGGAAGATAAACACAAAAGATACATTCAACAGATTTCTTTTGTACATGACAGAACCATGTTTGCAAAATCTTTTGTAATTCCACAAGTGCACGAGTGCATCACAATTTCCCAAGCACTGTTGTGGCATAGAATTCCAAACAATACTAGCATCATTGCACAAAAGAAAAGAGAAATGGAAAGCTTAAAACTCAGAACGATAGTAAGATGTGATACAGGAAGTCTTATCATATGCCTTTTTCGTAAAGATGTTATTTTAGACAAAATGTTGACTTTCTACATTTATCGATTATGAGGAAATGCTAGTTCTGCTAAGCTTATGGCCATTATCTCAGAAATTGCTTAAGAAATTGAAATTGAATTATCATTTATGGACGCTCTGACTCCTATGGTTCTTAGCGTCCCATTCCATGTTCCCCAAATTCCTCAAAGAATAACTTCTGAGCAATAAAACAAGGGTGACTTATACATTCTACATATACCTACTCATATTATACAGATACACAGACCTAAACAGATACACACAGTACATTGTGGTATCTTTGTATGCTACAAAATATGAAGGAGTCCTTTCTTCCCTAAATGTACGATCAACTATTGTAAAATGCCTGCAGCAGTGTTCCACCACTGGGTTGGAAAAGTGCTTGCTTATATGTTGCAACCAACAAACGAGTAGGAGAGTGGTAGGTCGCTTGACTTGCAGTGACACTTGGGGGCAATAGAGTGCACATACGAGTATAAGGATAAATCAACTGTCACATGAAGTATTTAGGAATATCCAACGCGAATCTCAAAATGTTAGTATTAAAAGAGCATCATGCTGAAGGGAAAGTATAGGAAACAGCATCAGAGCGGAACGCAGTGTGTCAGCTGTTTAAAGGTGCAGATAACTAGAGTGACCTCTGGTGCACTAAATGCAGTGTGTGGTTTGGCGCCGGTAATCTGTAACGAGGGTGCTTTGACCTTTACGTAACTGAAGGCAAAAACCTTCACGATTCTTTGCGCTTTACTTCGTCTTAGAGTAAGAGTGTAAACACTGATCTTATCTACCTATTAATTAAGGTTACGAGCAGCACTTACACACTTTCCCGCTGATGCACTCATGCAGTTATCACAACTGACTCGCTTTGGGGGGCTAAATACTAGTCTGCCTTGATTGCAGCGTTTTAAAATTGTAAAACATGTGCTTTAGTGCTGTTAATAAACAAACGGCGAGTAACAAGATCATCAAAGTGCATTTATGGCTTCTATTTAATATTCCTGCGCTTATGAAGGAAGAAGTAATATTATAATCCACTATCCTTTACTGTAGTGACACTTAAATTCCTACTATTAGAATTTGAACGCAATATCGGCTCTTTTTACTTTCCCTGTTACCTATGGTAAATAGAGGAAGTATTGTATACACCTTGATACCAAAATTATGAGTTCAGAAGATAAACTATTTAAAATGGGATTAATAATGAAAGTAATTATAATAATTATCGATAAAGAATTGATAGGGAAACAAGTAAACAGAATCACTTTAAATACCTATTAATACTCGAAGAATATGCTACATAACGCCAGAATGTGTAAGGTTTGTTAAACAGGAGAGTTAATTTGCGGTTACCAGACGGTTAAGTAGATAATTAGCCAAGGGCTGGTTTCCGTAAGCCATTTCGTAGAATTCGCAGAGCAATTACATGCGGGTAAAGAACAGAGTAGAACCAGGTTGCCAGATACATAGTCTCGCGGGTTTCCGAGAATGTTATAGACGGAGTCAGGGTGAAAATAAAGAAACCTTGAACAGTGTAGAGATTATGTTGCAACATGGTATTGGTCGCTATGAGAGGGCGGAGGGGTGGGGGGTTGAAAGAAATTAAGCAGAAACGCGAAGATTATTACTAGGAGCGTCAGATTTTGGCCTTGACAAATCTCACTCCTTCTCAAACACTCATTTCCGCTGAATTTGGTTGGTTCTTTTTAGCCGTTTTGACCGATACTTTGTTCAAATACTGCCGAAAATTTAAGCAGAAAAGTGGCGTTTAAATATAGAGCATTTAAAGCCCGCGCTAGACCTTCAAAAACGGCTGAATTTAAAAATGTTACTGCCAACCGATGACTGAAGGTTAGGGGAACAACCTATAAAGCGTCAATTTGATAATTTTTCGACCATTTTTCAGTCACAGGGCTCCTTAAGTACATTGTAGGTAAAAGGAGAAAAAGAAGATTCTACCAGATAGTTGGTATGGAATCAGTCCAAAGATCGCGTGGGAGGATGCCATGACAAGAACAAGTTGCCTGGCTGTTGACATGTGGAACATCTCCAGGTACTACTTGGAAATCAGCGCATGTTCATGGCAACAGGGGTCTCCAAATGATTTCCTTCTTTTGCTTTAAAATTGTAGTTGAGAAGAAAGTCTTTCGTGCGAAGTCCGTAACAGTTCTTTCACCTCCTGTCAGTTGTCACCAACTTGACTACTTGCAGTTGAGGATGCCAACATTTAAGATGTGCATCACGATCTCCTTTGTTGCACCATTTCTTGGCAAAGCTTCCGTATATTAATTGCTATTTGCACTTTCTGCCAAAAGTGCAGCATCTGCTTTGGGTACAACTACGAGGGTGATTCAAATATAAACGGTAATTTTGTTAAAAATATTTATTGATTAAATATATACACAAGTGACAACATCAACATTTCTCTATATAGCTTCCTTCACACTGTACACATTTTTGCCAACGTTTTGGAAGCTTGAACATTCCTTCTTCAAAAAAGTTTGAGGGCGCTTCGCCAACCAATTGCGCACATGCTCATCGACGTCGTCGTCACTTTCGAAATGTTTCCCTCCAAGCGATTCATTCATGGGTGCAAACAAAAAATGACAATAATCACACGCGAGCAGCTTTCAGTCAGTGTATGTTGATGTCTTATTCACCAATCACCGTGGAACTTGATCAATAGTTTTAAGGCATGGTACACAAAACTAATAACTGATATTTTTCTGCTACATTAATTTTATCCCAATAATCTCTGCGTTGACTCGACTATGGTCTAGTACTTATTCCATCCTCTTTGCGCAACAAAAGGGGGAAAATAAACAAAAAGACTACTTTTATTTGAGTAACGTGTAATATCGGAAAATTCAAACCAATAACAAGGAATATCTTGGAAATGGACAACTCTACGCACAAAAATAGTTTTGCATAAATTGTCCATTAATAGGTACACTTTTGTGTGGTAAGCGTACGTGTATCTCTTACGGTTTACGAGTTATGCAAAAGTCATTCAAAATGAAGATTTCTGAAGATACTATCAGAAAATTCAATATATTATACATTAGATCAAACATCTGGCATTTTAATAAAAATTGTGAGAAACCATTTATGAGAAAATCAAAGTTGTCGCAAATTGTTTCCATATAAAGAGTAATTTTCTTGAAAATCGTGTCGCATCCTTCGACACAATGCAGTTTTATATTTAACCGACTTTGTTTTTGAGTTATGCTGTTCACACATATACACGCAAACGCATACATACGTGCGTGCATGTTTTTTCTAAAAATGTTTTTATTCAGGGGATCTCGAAATATGTTTTTCCAGTACAATTTCAGTTTTGAATTTTCGGGTGGAATGCAGTATCTTTTCTACGTACTCTGTGCGTGGTAAATAAAGTAAAATATTAAAGAAGTGGTGCAAGACCGGCAGATAAGCGCTACACAATACATAAGGAAACAAATGAGATAGGAAATCGATTGTCAGTGTTTTGTGCTGAATGAAATTACGAGGTTGTTCTCACTTTGTAATCACTTCAGTTATTTTACTATAAGTATTACACAAAGCGTTCTCGCCTTGTAATTATCTTGCCAAATCCCCCCTTTAACTTGTAATTTTCCTAGGTAATTCAATTGACCTTTCAAACTCACGCTTGCAATAATTGAAGGGTTATTTCTTCATCCTCGATCTCCAAATGATTACCAAGAATATAAGCATTCATTAACCTCAACCAGATCTAAAAGCTATGAGCACTCCTATTATCACCGAGGAAAATGTCCTTGGTGATCAATTCATGTCAACTAATATTTTGAAATAAATTCATATTATCAGGATAGGATTCGTTTCTTCACATTCACACTTTTGTGTGGTAAGTGTATTTGTATCTCTTACGGTTTACGAGTTATACAAAAGTCATTCACTGTTCTATTTTTTCTATGAAGAGCACTGTCATTATAAACTGATATGTTGAATTAAGGTGAGCAGAATCATGTGAATTTCAGCATACACAAAAAGCTGTGAGATCACTTATGACCCATGGCGAACACTAATATATATTATAGATTTGTTATCTAGTTGGCAACTTGAATATTTAGTGGCATTAGTATAATAAAGCCATCTTCCATTGTACATTGGCTTTGTACAATGGCCAAGACAGCAGAAGATAGTGAAAAAAGCACGCTTATGTTTGAATAGGTAATTTTCCAAAATAAATATTCTTTATAGAAACGTCAAATGTAACAAATTTCCAAAATTGTGGCATTAATAATTGAGATCACGAAAAGAATTTGACAGCAAAGTGCGATTCCTTGACCTTGCAAGATTAAAAAGAGGATTTATTAAAAAGCTAATTAGAAATTAAGTGAAGTTATCTGAACACAACTTTCAATGTTACCATATTCAAATTTATTAATGTGGATATTAGAACCACTTCTCATGTGGTGGTCAGGAAGCTCAAAACTGAATGTATAATTATTATATTTACTGGGCAAACAAGAGGCAGTCAAGCACACCAGTAAAATTGCGGTCTGCAACAAGTTCCGGGGAAAACACTACACAAACTTCCGAAAGCCTTCTTGTGTAATATCTAAATATATTTTCATGGCTAAGGCAAGATAGTCCCAAAGGAAAACAAAACTTAAGGACAGGGATGTACGGATTTGGACATCAAAATGATGCAAGAATTTAATTCAACTTTCATAACTGTTTAACACTTAATATCAAACAGACTTGGAACAGCACAAAGTCCGTATTTTTAACATCCCTGTCCCAGTTACGTCTGTGTTGGCAGAAGCAGTAGCAATAGAATACATTCATGTAGTACGTGCGAGGATTATCAGCATATAGGGAAGTGGGAATATAATGAGGTAGTAAGGGAAACGACCATTCGTAAAGAACGGACAGCAAAGGAAAACAGTAAGGTATGTTACAGTCGCATGACTTTTTGTACTCTTGTACTAACCATTCTTACAAACTCTTATTCCTCGATATTCTTCATGTTAGTCGGGATAAACATTTGCAGAAATTATCTTATTGCTAATTTTTTTGTAGCTACAAGGGGAAAATGGGAGTACAGTAGGCTTTGAACGACAGTCAAATCTTATAAAGCTGGTCACTATATTGGGGCTTGAAATTTCGTTCTCTTTACACGGCCAATAATAACGACCTTCCACTTCAAAAAATTAAGTATTGCAAAACAACAAATAACAAGGAATATCTCCGGAATGGCTCACTCCACAAACAAAATACATCAGGACATAAATTGTCATAACCGGATCTGCATTTTTTGTATAGTAAAATTTGGTCTATCTCTTATGGTTACGTAAAAGTCATCAAGACTAAACAGGACTATATAGGCTATAGCCAGAAAATTCAAATGGTACATTTCATTTAACAGAAAAGCATTTTAATCAAAATCGTAAGAGCTAATTTTGAGAAAATCAAAATTTTTGACACATTTTCCAAGTAAACGTTAGTTTAGGGTGGATTAATTTTCTTCGAAATCTTAGTATCGCATCCTTGAAAGGTTATGATTATCAACTTTGGTTTTTAACCGACTATTCCTTTTTGAGTTTTGCTATTCACAGACCGACGCACGGATACACAGTCACACACATACGCACGGATATTTTCCTAAAAATAATTCTTTTTATACTCGAGGACCTAAAAGCCTATATTTCTGGTGAAATCTCAACATCGAAATTTTGGGTCGAATATAATACTTCTCCTACTTATTATATGTAATAGAGAAAGTAAAAATTAGTGAAAACATAAAAAAATGTTATGAATTTCATTCGCATGACTTTCTGCACGCACTCAGCTACAAATTATGCTTACTGAAGCTTATTATTCTATCTCCTTATTAATTCAATTCACATTTACTCGTTACACTGTACAATAGGCAATAGTCGGGGTGTTAAAGATGATATAATGAGAAATCTATGCGCTTGAAGTTAAGGGGCCATGCATTTTTGACTCCGCCGGCAAACAGCGTGCTTGCCGGTACCAATGAAATCCCCTTTACACCGGGCATCCGTCTAAATGAAGTATTTGTAGTTGCTTTATATTATATTTGCTAACCTATTAAGACCACCTCCACCAGTAGCAAAGACACATATGTTTATACAGGAATCGTTGACGGACAGGATTAGTAATTTTATAAAGGAACGATAGTGTGATAGATAAACAGTTATAATAAATTACTTCCATAAGTTAAAAATCATTGTAGAATGTCCAGTGAGTAAAAACTTTGTTTTGAGAACAAAAGGGGAGTTCACTAGCTAACTTCCGTGTTAAAGACAAGCAATTAGTAAGCAGAATGGCTAAGGCAATTAGAGTTCTAGTAAAACCACGTTGAGAAGAATCCATTAGCTCAAAGTGTATCTTGAAATTAGATATGTTCAGAAGGCAGTAGGCATAGTTATGAGAATTAGAAAGGAAATTAAGTTAGTATTGAACAAGCAATCAACTGACGAATGAGAAGCTTCAAATTAAGCAAAATATGTAGGAAGATTTGTGGAGGTTCAGGTGCAGGCGGGACTTAAGTTGGTAAAAGAGCATGTGCTTCCCAAGTTCGTGTCTTTTCCTTCGCGTTTTACAGTCTTAAAGAAGTGTTTACTATGATCGACTATCGGTAGTTCGCAGCGCCTAAAGATCGCGCTCGGGTTATAGAGAACTTTCCACTAAGCATTTCTAAGACTCGCGACAACTTACGCCTCTCATTATTATTACGAAACAGTTATTCATCATCATCATCATCATCATCATCATCGTCGTCATCATCCATAGAAGTATTACGCCCAAGGCCGTTACGAACTCAAAGCAGAATTCTCCATCCATTGCTTCCTACGACCTCCCAGAGATATTTTTCCATTTGGATGATAATAAAGCATGGCTTTAGGGATTCTGCTAAAACGCATTCGTTGAACATGTTTCTTCCAGTTGTGCTGGTACTGTTGAATATATTGGTTCAACTTTAGTTGCCAAAGCACCTCCTCATTGCGTTTGTGATCCCACTTCGTATACCCAGCCATTGATCGCATGGAGCTCATTTCATTAGCTGCTATTCTATTTTCATCTTTCTTTCTAATGGTCCGTGCCTCATACTATAACATAGAACCGGTCTAGCCAGCGTCTTATAGAGTCTAATTCTTGTATTCTTCTGCGCTAGGGTAGGTTTCATTATGCTGTTAATTATTCCCATAGTTCTAGTGTATCTAAGCATTTTGTCTGCTATATTTATTCGTTAAGCAATTTTACTAGGGACAGGGTTTTTACCACAAAATGCTATTATTTTTTATATGTCAATATTTTTCTCCATGTTATGGCGTTCACTTACTGTGTTTAAATTATGAACTGGGTATTAGAGATCATTTTCAGTGGGAGATATTAAGGCCAAATCATCTGCAAACAAGAGGCTTCTAACTTTAACCAAGAAATATTAATGCGTTAGAAGTTGGCAGATATACTTCAACAATTATATTTTCTCGTGCTAAAAATAGTTAATACTACATTCTTAAACAATTGGCAACTCGCTACAAAAAGCTCATCATTAGCTTCCATTAAATTCATCCACTCACTTAACCAGTGTTGTCTACCCTCATACGCGCCTATGCACACCCTGAGAAAATGATCTCATAGCTCACCACTGGAACAGCTGGTAGCAGATTCGTCGAGGACTGAGATCTTGAACATGGCACAAGAAGGTGCCACTCTGGGGATTCGTTATCACTTCTAAGAAACTGAAAGTAACTAAAATGAAAATTTACATGAGAATCAAACCATCTCGGGGTTGGGGGAAGGTACTTTAATTTTACAGCATTGCTCCCCCTCACATCGATATAAGTCCGCATGAGATTTACGTTTCGCATGAAGTAATCGCGCCGTTGATATGCGAAGTGCAAGAGTCATAAAGGAAGAGAAATAAAATACTGTGGACATGACATGCATCTAAATCTCCGAAGACGGGATCAGCACACTCAATTTATCTACTGTGAATAATGTAAGTTGCTCAGGTGAAAGGTACTTTCGTTTGGTTTCGTGAGGAGTCTCAAGCGAACTATATTGGGCTAGGTAACATGTGAACGCTACTTCCAGATCTAAACGTAACAGGAGATTGATATATATTTCGTAGTTGCACATCAGAAGTACATCAATAAAACTGATGATCGTTCAGTTTGCTGTGTTAATCTATAAAACAAAATTTTGTGTACAAGTATTGCATTTTCTATTTTACAATGGTTCCCATCTCACATTGGAGAAAGCCGATTATTTGGCAAAAAAGAGAACTGAATTTTAGACTGCAAGAAAACACCGGCGTCATTCCATTCGGCAAAAATTAATATTAAGGCAACCTCCAAAGCACAAATATCAGACTATATTACCAGTGTAACAAAAGATAAAAAATGAAAAGAACTGTTAAGGTCCATGGTCATCATCAGGAATGAATAATTAATAAATAAATGGCAATAAGAAATAAGTGGCCATCTCAAAAATCATGGAATACTTAAAAGAAGGCAATGGTTTTTGAGATGGCCGTTTATTTCTTATGCAACTTCCATTGGAGGCCATTAGTTGAGATGGACATTTATTTCTTATGCAATTCCCAATGGAGGCCATTAGTTGAGATGGACATTTATGTATTAATTATTCATTTCTGATGATGGCCATCATCGTCCGAAACGTCGAAAAATACATAGATATTACACGACTGGTAACCCGAGAAGTACTAATTAACAATTATCGCCGTGAAAGCTTCAAATCCTATAGACAGAAAACCATGTGTCAAGGTTACGAGAGGACAGAACAGCTATGAGTTGTAAGGTTACGAAGGACTGTAGACTGTTAGTGATGATAAAAACAGAAATGTGTTTTTGTGCTTCATTTTTAGAAGATAAAGTGACAAGAAAAAGTAATTGAACTTGCATTTGTTACAATGGTGTCAGGAGTGGGATTTGTCATTTTGGTACTTTATTATTATTATTATTGTTATTATTATTATTATTATTATTATTATTATTATTATTATTATTATTATTATTATTATTATTATTATTATTATTATTATTATTATTATTATTATTATTATTATCATTATCATTATCATTATCATTATCATTATCATTATCATTATCATTATCATTATCATTATCATTATCATTATCATTATCATTATCATTATCATTATCATTATCATTATCATTATCATTATCATTATCATTATCATTATCATTATCATTATCATTATCATTATCATTATCATTATCATTATCATTATCATTATCATTATCATTATCATTATCATTATCATTATCATTATCATTATCATTATCATTATCATTATCATTATCATTATCATTATCATTATCATTATCATTATCATTATCATTATCATTATCATTATCATTATCATTATCATTATCATTATCATTATCATTATCATTATCATTATCATTATCATTATCATTATCATTATCATTATCATTATCATTATCATTATCATTATTATTATTATTATTATTATTATTATTATTATTATTATTATTATTATTATTATTATTATTATTATTGGTAGGGGCGGTGGCGGTCGTGGTGGTATTAGCAGCAGCAGCAGCAGAATATGTTCTATGTAACCAGTTATAGTAGGTATCACGTATTTTGAAACTTCCTCGTTCCTCGAAGATGCACTTGTATCGGAAAATAGTACCATTGTTTGCTAATGACTACAAGATCTTCAGGTGGTAGTAACAAACCAAATTATGGATGTAAGCATTGTAAAGGAAGGTATGAAAGTTCTTTGTCAACGTCTAAGACACGCGGCATTCCTACTAATAACGCCGGCTGTTGTTTTAGTCAGCGCGCTCTTTTGTCATGCGCATAATGCGGGTGGTGATGGCACTTTCAAGGTAAGCAACAAACTACGGTCTGGTATGCAAGGACGCTAGAAATCTAACGGTATTCTTGTCATTTGTTAAGTGTCGGCATTGCGTGAGAGTTTTACGGTCCAATTATGCACAATTACTGCTTACAGATTTGAAATGCATGTTTAACAAGACAGTTGTCGTTAACGGTGAAAGTTTTTCTAACGATATCTAAGTGCTATGACATTTCGTGACGAGAGTGAATAATTAAGTTGATCTGCAACAGTTCCACTACACTAAACTGCTTAATTGTGTCAAGTTGGCCAATTTTCAGCTCAGGTTCCTCGCATCTAAAATAATTTTATTAGTTTTAAATGTCTGTTTTCCATGATGGTACACATTCATTTTCCGTTGATTTTTAATTTCTCTGTCACATATACAGTAGGTAGGGAAGATATTGCATCCCCCACTTATTCCACTTTAGAAAAATTTCCGTGGTTTGTCCCTATATCTGTCTGTGAACAGCGTAACTTTTTTATTTCTCTATTTACCCTCCTAGTATGGAGAACTTACACCCCCAGGACTTAAAAGTGAGCATCGGGGGTCAGACACCTGTCGAGGAGCAAAGAAACTGGATCAGAGGGACTAGCCAGCAGGGTGGGGTGTATTTCTGTAGGGAGGGACGTGGTCAGCGCCACTACTTTTTCATCAAGCGGTTCAACTGGGCCTCTCCAGGGACCTCATGAGGCTGAGTGCACTTCGATCCAGGCCTCCCAGCTAGAGAAAATCCCCAGGTCGGTACCGGGTATCGAACCCGAGTATTCCGCTTGGTAAGCAACTGCGTCACCACCGTGCTAAGGAGACGACCATTGAATTTACGAGTAACACATCAGAAGTTTTTGCAACTTTTGAAATTACCCTTTTTTCGTCTCTTTAGAATAAGGAGGGTACAGAAAAGTTTTCAGATACCAGAACAAGTTGCAGATTGAGAAATGCACCAAACTTAACAGCAAGACTAAATTGTAGGAATTTTCAAGCTATAAATCGTTTTTCGGAGTCACATTTGTTAGTTATTTCGATACACATTTACTAAGATGTATAATCTACTCACGTTAAAAATGTAGCTACATACATTTGGGCCCCATTCACAATGAAAACTAATCGTAAGCATAACATAAACTTAAAAACTAGATGATATGTATTTTAATGGAACCTTCACAATGCATCAGTAAACATTTAAAAAAAAAAACCTGGATTTAAACACCAACTAAGAATCTTGCAGGGTGCAAGCTTTCAAGTTTATGTCTATGTTAAACATGATAAACTAACCAGAGAGTGATTCTCGTCACGTGATTATTCTGTCATCTCTCATCAGATTTTTGGTCTCGATGTGTTGATTCGCTAGCATATTTTCTCTGCAAGATCACGGGCCAAGAATCGTTGAGATCCATAAAGATCGTAGAAAAACAAATTGTAATGGTATATGGTGATCTTTTGTGAGTTTAATGTCCTCTAACGCGATAGCTTTTGTTCCTTTTTATACATATACATAACCTCTTTTGTCGGCGGTTCCTTCACATGTGCTATTTAGGACTCTCTTGCTGCTTTAGTTTGCATTTGTTGATGAAATGACAGCATACTGTATTAAGTTTGTCTACATTTTACATCGTTACGTTTATGTTTATTTTTATTGTGTATGGCCCCCTATTTTCATTATTTCTTGTATTAGTACATTACAATATATCTCATATACGTAACGTTCTGTTCCAATGAGATTTGTTATGCAAGAATACATTTACTGTTGAATAATATACCGTTACAATAACTGTCTGTAACATTTCACACTAAGTTTTCACACATCAGTATTGCTTACCTCCTGACATTTAGTAAGCAATGAGCGGCAGATCATGGAACAATACGGAACCAATCTAACTCACGATTCTTGGGTTAGAGTAAGCGCTCGTAACAAGTTGCAAAACTTTCTCCTTTTTTCTTCTTCTTTCCTTTCTTTCTCCTGTGATGCATTGTTCATATGCATTTCTACGTAAGATGCTTAACTCTAGTGACTTCCCCGTCTGACAAACCTAACCTATCCCATCCTATTCTAACTTATCCTATTCTGTCTTATCCTACCCTTTCCTATCATGTCCTGTCATATCCTACTTTACCCTATCCTGTTCTATTCCAGTCCTACCCTAACTTACCCTATACTATCTTGTCCTGTCCTGTCCTGTCCTATCCTATTCTATCCTACCCTATTCTATACGTCCTTTACTACCCTATCCTATCCTACCTAAGGTATCCTATCATATCCTATCCTAACCTAATTGCTACTCTTGAGACATCTACCCGAGGTATAACCGAGTGAAGTGGTGCCGCAGTAATATGGGTGACTCGCATTCGGTAGGTTGTGAGTTTGATCCCCGCGGTCGATCTCCCTAACTCACGGGGGTTTTCAGAGGTTTCCTCGGGTAGTTTAGCTGGGAAGTTTAATTACATCCCCCGAATTTCCTGACCCTCCATTTCACCAACTTCTCCTTTCACTTCACCTTTATCTTCACAAGCTCCTTTGCCCAGGATGTCCGTCGTTTCTTATGCACATCAGTAAGCCGAGACTGCCGTACAACATGAAGCTCTTCCTGGCTACCATTTAGGATAGCGTAGACTTGTGCATGTAAATGTTTGGATCTTGAGTCAATCTTCCCAGGGAGGTTTCACCTGCAATTAATTGTTTTATCACACTTCTCTCCTGCCTGGATGTCAGTTTCCGTGGCCTTCCAGAGGACTTCTTCGTGCCGTATTTCGTCCCAAAACGCAAAAAAAAAAAAAAAAAAAAATTGTTCACAATGGGAGGAGATCTGTGAATCCTTCTTGTTATTCCTCTAGATGACAAACCTTCCCCGTTATAAGCGATTATTTTGCCATTCCTCACCTGATAACGTCGGTTGACATCTCATTTATTGAATTTATCACGCGCTTTCTATATCACATAAATTTGAATATTTGCTTTTAATTTTATTTAACATCGAGCTGTTCTCTACTTTGGTTTATACACAGTCATTACAGCCTATCCCAAAAGTGTTTAACTTGCTCATGTCTATAAAAAAGAATAGCAAGTTGTTGACTCACCTTGGAAGGCCCCGTTTGGTATGTACTCCAGTTTGTTTCCTGTCAGATTCAGTGTCAGCAGCTGCAGCATCCCATCAAAAGCTTGAACCGTCACGTTACTGATGTTGTTATATGCTAGGTTGAGGTCAAACACAACAGGCAAGCGACCAAATGCTCCTTTGCCTAATACTGACAGTTCATTTCCCTGAAACAAGAATTGCAGCAGAACTGTGTGATTAACTAGCTTAGAAAATAACTTTTAATGACTTAGCTTGTGCTGCAATAAACAACACTTGTAGTTTATTAAATCCTATGGTAGACACCACGATTAACAAATCTGAAGTGTTGTATCCACATGACTTTACTCTCCAAACTAATCAGACTAAAGGTTATTACCAGGGAGCGGGGTTTTAGTGCGAAATCCATAAAGTTAACCGTGCACTTACAACGGGAAGTGGAAGCGCCGGCGACCTTGCAGAGTGGAAGGCAGTAGAGCCCTCACGCTACCTGCCGGCTCTATACTCCGTGATGTTAATCTCATTCCTATGTTTACTTACTAAAAGCCCGCTCCCTGGTTATTATTCTACCTAACCCCGCAGCACAGCAGCCCTTTCCGGGCCAAGACCTATTGCCCGGCCGCTGCGTCCTCCACCTCTGTCCACCAAAGAGGTCAGTAGGACGTGGTCAGTGACCCGGTCCCTCACGTTCAGTACATGCGGTCTTTGCGACCCAGGGCTGCTACTGCACATTCAAGCAGCTCCTCAATTGGCCCCTTAGGGACCTAGGGAGACTGAGTGTACCCTGGATATTATTCTATCTATCAATGCACATTTAAATTTTTCGTTGCAGGATGCAGAAGATAAAGAGAGAGCATTCCGCTATGTAATGGCTTTGAAATTCCACACTCTTTGGATGACCACGAGAGAGACAGAGAGAGAGAGAGAGAGAGAGAGAGAACAGTGATTTCTCAGTTTAGAAAAGTATACAAACAAGCAAGAAATATTTCGGAAATGGTTAACGCCATGAAACATGACATACGGAGAGATGCTTTAAGATTTACATTTCTTGTGTAATAAGTAAAGCTAGGACAAATATCCTTTTGCTTTCAAAAGTATGGTACGAAAATTTATTGGAACTCGCGAGAGCATAAACCACACTGAAAAATCAGAACTATAGTTCTGGATTTCTCAAAGAAGCAGCATTGACATAAATGTGTCGTTGTGCATATACACCCATATATATATATATATATTTGGGTCACGCGACTATCGCATACATCGCACTTGTCGCAAACACGAAGTCGCAAGTGATTGAAGTGCGACGGAGAGAATAGATGAAAGCATAGGTTGTATGAAGTCATATTGTGCAGTCTATAATGAGTCATATTAAGGATTCTGCGAGGAAATTATGGTTGTATTGCTATGAATGATATACTCCTAACGTTCTGCTTGGACCAGATTTTGTGCTAACTACGGCTTCCAAATATGTTTTATGCGGTGACGTATCCTGAAAGTTTAGCAAAGGCATGCAACATGAAACATAGAAATTATATTCATTATACACGAACAACTCCGATCTTCACTGTTCCAAGGAGAATTATTCTTCCCTAACAACAAAACACGGTCAACAGAAGACCTTACACAAAGGTTCAGAATCACATAGCCAAACTATCTTTCTATAAAGTGTTTAGTTAAATGTACGCTCGCTTTGTTTTCTGTCTTTAAGTTTTCCAAATTGGGAGTACATCTCTGTTACTTTAACTATAACTTCTCATTGAACGACCATGATTGAGAAGGTTTATGAAATACATATGGTATAACGTCACTTTCAGAATCACCCATAATTTGAATATTCAGCACCAAATTCACTAAAGGCAACAAATACTTTTCGCACCTTGGAGTGATACGTGGTGCATGCAATTGCTATTATGACGTTAGATCGTTTTGCGTCTGCGCAGAACTCCAAATATCAGCTGATGCACTATGTAGGTCATTGTCCCTGGTGAGTGTATAACATTTTACAATATTTCAACTATAAGATTAGGTATATGATCGAGCATTTGTCGTATGAAGCTTAACTATAATGAAAATTAGGAAACTCTTAATTACTACGAATATAGTCTCGTTGCATAATATATGGTACTGTAATGTGTCCTGTCACCAATCAAATTTTTGCCATTGAAGTTCTACAATTATTCTTGTTTTTAATTGTAAGCAGTTCAAACAAAACTCGGGCCTTACCTGCATATTAAGGAACTGAAGAGTTGTGAGATCACTCAAGCTCTCCCAAGGCACCCGCGTTAGTCCATTGTTTGCCAAGTTGAGGCTCTGAAGAGTCAGAAGATTTATAAATGCATTGCGCTCAAGTGAGTCTTGAAGATTATTGTTGGATAGGTCCAGTGAAAGCAAGGAATTCATAGTAGGCCAAGTGTTGAGTGGCGGAACGTTTTCTATAGCATTGTAGCTCAGATCCAGATGCGATAGTGAGATGGGAAGTTGAAACAGCTTCGCAATTGTATTGTTCCTTAGTGACAAACGACGTAGTGATGCCATTCGTGCCATAGATCCTCGATTTACATCTTGTAGCTGAAAAATTAAAACAAAGTTAATAATACTTAGACCACATCCGTAGTACAGTTGGTAGCGCGCTTCCTCTGGAAGTTCGGAGTTCGATCCCCGGTACCAGCATGGGGATTTTATCCCATCTGGGAGGTCTGGCACTGGGTGCACTAAGCCTCGTTAGGTCCCGGGGGGGACCAATTGAGGAACTACTTGATGGAGAAGTAGCGGCCCCAGGTCGAGAAGGCCGTATAACTGACCGGGAGGGTTTGGGGCGCTGACCACGTCCCACCCTCCAGTACTGCACCCCACCAATGACGCCTGTAGTGGGCAGAGGTGGGGAACGCAGCGGCTTCGCGGCAAGCCTTTGCCCTTCATGGGCTGTTGCGCTAGGTTTCTTTAATAATATTTAACATAACTTAAATAACAAACTTGATAATAATTTTTGTTTAATAAACCAACAAATAATTAGCCTGAAGCTTGTTAATAATATGAATGTAGAGCACAATCATCTGGACCATGTTTTATGGAGCAGCTAAATGGTGAGCATTTCCAAAATATTACATCTTTAGTTTTCTGTGCAGTCTTCCAAATAGTTCACAGCACTTCACAAGGCTTAGTGCACTTCCTTCCAGACCTCTTACAATTAGTAGGTATGAGAAAAAGCTTATGCTAGCAGCAAGAATTGGAGCCTGTTACCTTTTCGTTACTGTATTATCAGATGTCAACATTTACAAATGAATTATACTAAATTCTCTGGAACGAATTTCTTATAGAATGTATTTAGAATATAAATAAATGCATATATAAATACATACATACGTACACATACACAGAAGAATCACCTAAAAATTCCATCGCAAATATTTCTAAAACAAAAATAGGAACTGGAAAAATGTTTTCATAAGCAAGATGGTAAGGATGAGGATTATTAAAGTAGACGATATAGATATTTCAAAATATAAACAAATATGATTTTCAACATAAGCTTGTGATTTTTAAATGAAAATCCCGAATGGCGTTTTTGCATCCCAATAGCCAATTGCTCCCAGTGCAATTATTGATAACGCAAATAGTAGGGACAATTTTTGTCAAATTCTAGTACATGTAAATTACATCGCAATTAAGGATATGCATCTGTGAAAATAGCCCAAAATCTGTCAAAAATCACAAAAACTGATTTTGGTGTTATTAAATACTATGATTCTTCTAGTTTTGTTTTCTGTGCTTTTTATACCCCTACGGCCCTTTAAACCATGTCACGTGGTCATTTAAATGGCTCCCTGCAGGTGGGCGTACCCACTAAAATCGAAGATTTTGAGCGTGACTTAGTGCTTTTCATTTTTCTTATTTGAATTTCGCGGAATAATGTAAGGCAGGGTTGTTTGTTTATCATAACGTGTGTTGGCTGCACTTCAAAACATTTGACGGTAGGTTTGCACTCTGTTTCCCTCCTAAATGTTTGTTTTGATGTTATAGATCTAGATGAAGGAAACAAAAGTGTTTAGAGGCGAAGTTCTTGTTGTATTTTTGTGAAGAGCAGTGTCTACCACTAAACTCTCAATGTTTACAAGAGATGAAACACATATTTCAGAATCCTCCCATGACTTCACCTTGGTACACTCAAGCTTATGGCAGAATATTTTCAGGGGCACCAAATGTGGTGAATGTGACCGTGCTAGTCTAGATGTAAAACTTACAAGTTTTTTGGGATTTGCATCTAAAATAGTTGTTAAATGCAATGATTGTGACACAGTTTTAAGTCAAAACTATACAAGTCCTAGAGTACACACAGCTGAGTTTACCAGGCCACCTTTTTAAACAGCTAAAAGGTCAGAAACCTGCTATTTTTTGTGATGCAATTTTAAAACCTCTTTTTATCGTATTTCAGTTTTTCAGCATTTCTTCAGATTTAATTTGCTCTGCACGATGCATTTTTTCTTATAAATGTATGAAATTTTGTGCACCACCTCATAATTAACTAAAAAAGATAATGCTAAGATGATTTTTTGATAAACTTAATATTTTGTATGTAATGAAATTAATAAGGAAACATTTTAAGAAAAATAATTATTTCTCATGTTCAACAATTTTTTACACCAAAACTAGCAGTAAAAATAAAAATTCATCTTAGCAATTTATTACTACACTATTAATGTACTTAATTATAAAATTACAATTTTTTAAAAAAATAAGTGCATCGTATGGAATGATTTTTCAAAACAGTTTAAAAGTTGAATAAAAAACTTAATATCTAAGGAACTAAGATAGATATATGCATGAAACTTAGTATAAATACTACGCAATATGCTCTAATTACTGCATAAAATTTTCAAATAAATTGAACCAAAACTGTGGATTTTCAAAATTTCACAGATGCATATCCTTAAATGCAACTGAAGTTTGCACTTGAGGCTCAACGACGCAGTTCAATCTCAAAATGTGCAACTGGTGTGATTTCGTTGGATCTCAAGGATCAAATTTAGTCTACAGTTTCTCGGAATAGGAGTGACCGATTGCGATGCAATAAACGCCATTCTAAATGTCATTTTCCATGTTAGCAATTGTGTGAAATAATAGGGGTTTCCGTTTAAAAGATCTCAAGTCTACGCTTTCATTTTTGAACAGCTGATATCATTTACTTTAATGAGTCTCTCGCTTTGCCTTTATGACTATGAGCTTTTTTTTTCAATTGATATTTTGTTTCAAAGATATTTGTGGTGGAAGTTTAGGTGATTTGCACTGCAGTTAGGTATATATAAATTATTTATTAAAGAAATTGCCTGTTTAAATTACAGCCATTAAATAAAAACCTGATACAGAAGCACTGGAAGAATATGCCTCTTTCTTTAGGATAAACAAAAACCTGTCTTCTGTCATAAATAGATATAAAACCCAAAAATAGAGACACGTACCAGATTTGAGCTGAGATCCAATTCGAGGAGAGTATGAAGTGCCCCAAAAGTCGAGCCTTTAATGGATTCCAGAGAGTTGTGGCTAAGGTTGAGGAAACGAAGACTGAAGAGTGTTTGGAAGACAGAATTCCAAATATCTCGGATTTTGTTGTGGCTTAGGTCAACAGTGTGCAGCTCATATAATTTAGGGAATGTGTTTCTTGGGACGGTCTCCAGAAGATTATAGCTCACGTTCAGCATCTTCAAACCAGTCATGTTGTGCAGTGGTACCTGTTTTAAAACACACTAAATGTATTACACAGTATAGTTTCAATCCCTTTTCTAAAGGAACCTTGTTCCTCACTGCATTTTAAAATATCGTTTTCAGTTTGTATTTATCATTGTAACTTATACTGCAGATACCTACTGAGGACTTGTCATGAAACAGTATTACATCAGCATCAATGCAATCATGAATGTGAGAATGGAACGATATAAGCCTTAGTGTCTACAATCTTACAATGAGTAATACATTTTTCTCTACTAGGCAATTACAAAAAGTAGAAGTAGTATTGCATTTTATTGAAAAGTTTGATATCGAGATTTCATCGGATGTGCATGTTTTGCTGTCCTCTGAACCGAAAAATAGTCGCGCGCGCTTACGTGCGTGTGTATACACAGGGTGTTAGGAGTATCAGTGAGTAGATTTCGCGTGACAGTAGATTTAAATATGACGAATTCAAATTTCAATAACAAATTCATCTATCGTGAAAGGTAATGGAGATAACTGAACATTATTCAATACATTCTCTGCACAGTCCTGCAACAGAGTAGAACTCAGATGCGAATGTTTTGTTTACTAAGACGGCTACTCCTGTCAAGCAATCCGTTCACATCCACGACGAATGAGAGACCAGCCCTTAGAAAGCTGGTTTTGCCATGCGTCTGTAGGTTGTCATCAACTACTGCAAGTAAGGAGTGGTGGGGTGGTATTCTTTCAAGCTTTCCTAGCAGTATTAAGGATACCTGAATAGTGTCAACATTCCTGAACTTCTGTTGCGCAATTTCCAAACGTATGTATACAAATTTATTCCAATATACACGCTGGGATGTAATTATTTAACATCACTTTGTTGCTAAAGGACTCATTTTAGTAATAAATGGAAACGACACAAATAACTGTTCTTTTAAAGCTCTGCCTCTCTATGTTAATTGCAGAAGTAAATCATAAAGGAGTAGTTACAAAGTATATTCAAACATTTTACCAATTTCATTTTTTATTTATGTATAACCATGCACTATAGAGGAAGTTATGTTTCAGCTTGACATCAAGAAGTCGCCGTTAAAGTGTGTGTGTGTGTGTGTGTGTGTGTGTGTGTGTGTGTGTGTGTGTGTGTGTGTGTGTGTGTGTGTGTGTGTGTGTGTGTGTGTGTGGTGAGAGAGAGAGAGAGAGAGAACAGCATAACGAAAAGTCGATTAGAAATTACACTTTGTATTTAAATTAATGGCCTTCCAAGGATGGAACACAAATATTTTGAAGAAATATCCCAACCCAACAGCGCCTTTACGTGAAAAATGTTTCGTTATTTTTTATATTCTCAAAAGTGGCTCCAACGATTTTGATTGAAATAGCATACATGGGTCATATAAATGAACAATAAAATGTATATTATGAATTTTCTGGGAATAGCCTCGGAAGTCCTTTTAATTCCAAACCACTTTTGCATAAATGCCAAACCGTAAGTGGTAGACAAAATATTGCTGCGCAAGGCTACAGTTCTCTTTGAAGCATGCAATTTAAGTCGCATAATAATTTCAAAGATATACTTGGTTTCTTATTTGAATTTTTAGATGCTTTACACTTTTCCGAAATACAAGTCGCTAATGGTTCTTTTTTCTTCTTCGTGTTCATGCAAAGAGAACAAAATTTTAAAGCCATTTACATAGCGACCGGCTTTGAAAAGTTTATTGTGCTCGTACAAGAGATATTTAAGGTACATACCTGAGAGAGATTTGTGAGCAGATTATAGCTTAGATCCAAAATTGTAGCATATGTAATGCTGTCGAAAGCTGTCCTAGGTATCTTTTCGATTTTATTGTGCGAGAGATCGAGCATGGTAATGTTTGCACAGTTCTCGAAGGCTCCAGACTCGATCTTGTCGATTGCGTTATGCGAAAGATTTATATTCACCAAGTAGAGATCCTTGAAGGCCAGCTTCTGCACTTCTGTCAGCTGGTTTTCTGACACATCTATCACCTATTATAAAAAATAAGCATACAGTTATTTGCGAATAATTTTAATAGTTTTAATATCAACCTTAGAAGAATCAAAATGAAGAATAAATACTAACAATTATGATAAAGGTATCTCCTTGTAACCCAGGTATGTCAATAAGGAAAAGAGAGGGAAGGTAGCAACTGCTCCCACACCACATTACGGAACGACACAGGATGTTCAAGTTGAAGTATTACACCGTTGTTTTCCCGTACAAATACACGGCACATTGTAATAGTAAAACTGAGTCCCATTTGTGAAGATATTTTAAATCATTTAGTTCTAGATCGACGGCTGTGTTTTGTCATTACTAATTTATTTAAATCAGGTTTCAAAACCGAACTACTTAACCGTAGAACACAAACTAAATTCATATAAGTTAATAAAGTTAATGTAGACCTATATCTGTTTTTCACATGATTAAATTTTGAAATACGTTAACTGGCCCTATCAGATTGTTGAATGACGTCGTTGGAATTTTATGGCGCCTATTTTTTACTGAGTCTCTTGGAGAATTGGAATTTCAATTCCTCAAACCTCTGTTTTCGAGTGTGTCCTACATGACAATAAAATAAATTACAATGTTGAAAAATATGATTCCACGAGCAGGTAGTGTGATTTTTTCATCCTGCAAATATCAATTAATGTACAGCATGATGTTAATGATTATATTAAAGTAAATAATAAGTAACAATAATTATTACGTATTTTAATAAAATATATAAATATACTTATATAACGATCATACCATATTCATTGATTTTTTTTAATGTCTCTAGTATTAAAATAAGATACACGGCGTAATGAATAACCACAAACTAAACAAAATGATTTTTCATTATGTAAAATACAAAACAATCTTCACATTCGTGATGAAACGCGTGCAGTCATTTTGAACGTCCGTCCAATACTGTTTACTAGTTTCAACTGCACCGTGTAGCCTAATCACAGGTACACAACTGAGTAGGGGAGATGACTCCTAGGAGACAGTTGTAACTGAAAAGGTGCGTTGCCTTTTCCACGATGTTTTCATGTTAAGAGTATAGAGAAACTATTATTGCACAAGAAAATTGTCATCTAAGATATAATATACCAGAAGAATGGACTTGCCGTTGTTTGTCCTTTTAAAAGATTTCCGAATTGAAAATCGGCACTAAAATCACACGAAGAAATTAGGTTCTGAATTAAATAAAGCTATGCTTGATCATATTATATGGAGATGCATATATTGTTTGTTTAGTTCTTTAACCTGGTAGGTAATATCCGACGATAAATTAATCAAGCAGGTGAAATAATGCTAATGAGCCGGGATCCACAGAGCTTGGAATTACCCAAACATTCGTCTTCTCAGGAAAAACCTTATCGGGTCAACTCACCTAGGCGAGTATTAAAGAATGGCAGTGGATTCTTAAAAAAGGTGCAGGTGTAAGCAATGGAAATAACACCCATTTGTAGTTCATTGCCTTTAAAGTACATTACACTTGTTTACTACGAACTAGTAGAATAAAGAAAATAGTATGATTTCAAAATGGTACTTACCTCTACATACTGAAGCTGATTGAACATCTGATAGTCTATCTTCTTAATAAAATTACGAGCTAGGTCAATTGTGCCAACACGAGTCACAGAACCAAAAGTTCCTCTACCAACGTCTGCAATTTGATTGTCGCTGAAGTAAAGGCGTCGGATGAAGCGCATTCCTCTGAAAGAATTGGAGTCAAGCCGACGTATTCGATTGTGGTCCATATGCAGCACTCGTAACACTGTGTTTCTCGCAAAGGTGCCCCTGAAGGAATTAGAAAAAATTGATTAGTGGAGTTCAAATCAAATAAACAATGATAATTATAAGTACAAAGTCTCACCATGCTACATACACGCACACCCATTCCACAGAGCCTTTCGTTTCGTCACGTGGCCATATAAGGGAGAATTGCTTGCCCTGCACTGCGCTGTTTCTAGCCAGCTCTAATGCCTCTACGCGCGTCACCTAATTAGTTAACGCGAAGTTTGTGTTGTAAGATCACATCTTTCAGTGCTATAGCGTGTTAGTACTGTATAATCTTGAAAAGTCTATATAATTTAACATACAGAATCTTCATATATCCCCCAGGGGCCTACTACGATAGAGACCCGTGCACCCGGGTTTCCAAACCGCCCACCATCATTTTACCCCCTTCCACTTCCATTAACCGTGCCACATTTTAGTTGTTGCTACTCTTCATCACCCTCTTCCCCTTCTAGGCTTATTGTGATTACTAGTTTGTAAACTCTTAGCTTTATTAACTCCTGTCTCACCTGCAGTGGTTCTTTCCCGTGGTTTCGCGGTTTTCCACAGGCAGTCTGCCTTATACAGATACACAACGGTACTTCCGTCGCCATATGTTATCACTCCGGCAGCAATCATGGAAAGCGTTGGACGGCACTCAACTGCGGACAATCAAGGATATCGTGCAACCCTAGATGACATCTTGCAGGCGTTCCAGGCGGGCAGAAGTCATTTTAGCCCTCTTGAGAATAGGTCTCACACGCGTCACCCATGGACACCTTTTGCGAGGTGACCCGCGCCTGTCAGTTCCACCTGCGGGGTTCAACTTTCTGTGACCCATGTCCTCTTTGATTGTCCGCAACACACTTGTGAGCGCCAGTTCTTTGGCCTGGGTTCCTCTCTGAAGTCAATCTTAGGCGACGACCCGCTAGCAGTAAATACAGCGCTGAGGTTTGTCGTCAGTGTTGGCTTCGGTAAGCAAGTATTTTATTTCGTGGTTTTATTTTGGACTTTTAGGGTGTTTTGTGTCGTTTTAACAGCTTATCTTTTTGTATGAGTTTTTACGTTTTAACTGTTTTAACTTTTATCTGTTTTAACTCTGAGTGCTAACCGGTGAGTTTCCCTATTTTTATATTTCAGACTTAGGGCCCTAATGACCTAGCTGTCGACGGGTCCTTAAACCCTACTCACTCACTTACTTACTCGCTCACTTGCACACTCACAATCTTCATATGTGCCTCCTAAGTGACAACAAACTCTTAATAGGGAGATGAGGCGGCAATGTATATTGTGACTACGGCTGCAGCGCTCAACAAAGGTCAGTCGGGGCCAACCTAACTCACAGCACATACCAAGCGCGGCGTGTATGAAGGCGCTCAAAGTCAAGCTGCCCCACACCACCCAAGTGAACGAACACGTGACATCAATCAGAGCGGCAGAACCAAAAGAGATTTCCTAGATTATTCGGGAAGTGTCCGGTGCCGACGTATTTTTAGACCTTCCAGAAAAGGTGAGAAAGGTCCATGTTAAGTCGTCCTCGCTATATAAGGAGACGAGACGACGTGAGGAGTGAGAGTAGTTATTTAGAGACATGAGTCAGCTTTTAGTTTTATGTGTGTGTCAGCTGCGTGTGTACAGTGAGAGTACCATCGCGTCGAAAGTAAGATAGCGAAGCAGTTAATTAGTGTTGAGTGACCGTATCGTCTGAGTTAGTTTTTGTGAGACTAAGAGAGACTCAAAGATAGAAAATTGTGTTAATATTTCGCGAAGACAACAGGGAGCCAACGAGTTGTAGTATCATGAAGGACTGAGGTGTCAACAAACAGAAGAGATCTATGTATGTATTTGTGCAAAAGCTTTAGTTAGAGAATAAAGTGACAGAAAAATAACAGGACTGGGCTCTTGTTTTTGTCACAATATGTGTATCGATGTGTATAATGTCTGCTGTTCGTGCGGTTACAAAGAACGAGTCGTAATCCAGTGAATAGATTTACGGAAACGGATTCTATTCTTAATGTGAAACCGAAATTAAATCCCTTGTTCCTACAGAGGAAAATCTCGATGGTACCAGGGAAAATTTAGAACGAAATCAATAGAAATCTCTGAGAACGTTTGCACAGGAATTTCACAAACGTGGGTTTCGAGCACTACAAAACTTTTTAAATTAAAATCCTGTAAGTTAACAGTGGTTCAGGAATTGCAATTACGCGATAATGCGAGTAGCACTATCAAGAGACAAAGCCAGTTGCATAGAGACGTAATATAATTATCATAATCAAGATTAACAGTAATGCAGTTTACCTGGTTAGATCGGAGATTGCATTGTGTGAGAGGTTACACCATGAAAGCTTGTTGAGATCTGCCAGATGGGAAGAGTCCAACTTGGCGATGTTGTTGTACGACAAATCTAGGAGCTCCGCGTCTCGAAGTCCTTTAAATTGATTCTTGCGCAGTTCAGTGATATTGTTTCCATGCAGGTCCAGCCATTTCAGCTTGCGCAGTACCTGGAACGCATCTTGAGGAAGTGCTTTCAGACGACCACCGCTGAGTCTCAAACGTTCCAGTCGAGTTGGCAGTAACCCCATGCCTCCGGTGAACGCATCTCCGGGCAGAACCTCTATCTCGTGATCTTCGATATGTAGCTTCGTCAGGTTACCTAACACCTGCAAAAATGATTAATTACATGTTAAAGTTTATGATTATGTTCATTCCATTAATTATCATTGATTAGGAGATATCTGTATAATAAATTACTGCTGAAATGTGTAAGGGACCCAAAAAGCTGATAATTTGTCTTTTAGAAGAAAGCTCATTATGACCGAGACTTGAACTTGGGACCTCCTTTTCGCAATGCTTAACGCCCGTTCTTACTTTATATGTCACCGCAGGCTACGGACACGGTAACAGGAAATTATATGATAATTTAGCAAGGGAATCTGGAAAGAAAGCGATCAAGGCAAGTTTAGGTTAACCCCTCCCCCTACATATTTTGCCAACTAGAAGGGAAAACTTGGAAAACTCCTTAATCAGGGAGGACAATACTGGCGGCATTTGAACCTCAGATCTCCCGTTCACGAGTCTGTGAACTACCTCGGCTACCGTGTGAGGTTCGAACCTCCTACTCGTTGCACAAAGGAGATGTCTTATGCACATAGTGCCTCTTTATTGGAGCCAGAAGGCACATAAGAATATGATAAAATGAATTCTTCCTGGAGGCAGATACCACCTTTGAGATGATCATTGTTGACAATTTCTATTGCCCAAATGACGTCTAACGTATGGTCCAGCAAAAGGAGTTATGTAAATAAAAAGTATTTGTAGTTTGTGTAAAGGTCGGTTTAACCCTGTGGCGTTATAGCCGCAAAGGGCTGGGCCCGCCAACCGAAGTAACGGCCTCACGCCACTTACGCACGGTAGAGGCGGGGATCATCCAACAGATAAGGGGAGATGATGAGATTGCGAATTTACTAGACGCACGCGAAAGAATTTCCAAATGTAGGTAAGTACTGCAAACTACGATACAAATTCCATTTCACCAAGGTGACTTCAAAACTGTTGACGTCCACCCTTCCGCTCACCTTTGGCCTAGTTTTCTTTAGAGGCACTGGTGATAATCTTGCTTCAAGGTACGACATGACTGGCGGTTGACTGGCGCGAAGGGCCGAATAAATCTGAAGACCCGTTATATAAACTATGAACAGTGGAGAACCTAATTTCTGCGCTTTTCTTATTTTAAATAATTGAAGTAATCACGCAGAATACTCTGTACCACCTCTGTACCAATACTCTGTCTAGTACAATTTATAAAATCCGGGTGACTTCTGTGATTTTGCACAAAAATGAATTGCTGAGTCACCCAACACTTAGCGACGAAAATCCGAAATGATAATTAAGATGGAAGAACAGTAAAGCGATGGAGTATGTGAAAAATCCGATGTCAAATTCGCACTCTTGTTGGCTGGTTTCGTACATTTGACCTATCAAGACATGAAAGGCTCACTTCTGTGATGTGGTGGTAGCGTCTCTCCCTCACATTGAAGAGATCCCGAGCACAAATCTCGTTTAGGGTGATGAAACAAGCTTCTCGGCTTAAGTTATGTTTATGTTTATTTATTATCGTAAATGAGGAATTGGAGTCCTTCAGGAATGTATGATACTACCTCATACTTTCTGAGAGTCACGTACCTGAAGGGCTTCTGTAGGGAACTTCTGTAGCTTGGTACGGACAATGTAGAGTTCTTGTAGCGTCCTGTTGATACCAAGAAAACTGTGAGGGTCTATGATCTTGATGGGTGTGTCCTCAATACGAAGAACCCTTGTTCTCAGCGGATATAACAAACTTCCATACATACGACCTGTAGCAAAATATTATTTCTTAAATATATAAATACATAAATACCTAAATATTGTTACTTCATTTTGATTATAAGTGAAACATGTCGTTTAAACGAAGGTTAGTATAGTTACTATAACTGAATTTCTGTAGCATTTCATACTTTTCAAAGACATTAATACGTTGTATAAATCTTTTGATGTGATGCATCTTAATCAAAAGCTGATAAATTATATATTGCTATGCTTTCAACAGCGCGTTCTCGTAGTATACATATATAAAAGTGTCCCAAACAAAACACCGATAACGCTTAGTATGTTGTGCGGGACGGCAAACTGATGGGTTTTCATATATATATATATATATATATATATATATATATATATATACCTTCCACCCTGTGTGTATATATCCATCCTATGGGATAACTGCCACAATTATATAGTGTAATATATCATTTTGAAACTTTTTTACACATTTTAACCTTTGGAATTGATGTACTATTGAAATTATTGAAGTAATACTACATGGCGGTTTTATTAAATGCTGCATGTGATCTTAAGTTTACCTTGCAATTGTTAGCTAAGTCCAATTATGCCCCGCCACAACTGTCGTTCGATTTGTCATGTTTTAAATTTTGGGGGACCTTCAACTGGAATCAGTTTATCAATGAAATTTCCATTATAAACTTTAAATTGTCGGTTTAATTATTATGCGTATTATTATTTTAATGCATATAATAAATATGTTTTAGTGTAATTTTGTCCAATATTAAAATGCAGTATATCGGTGATTTAATAATATTCGTATTGAAATGGTTAGTTTAAAAATATACACAAGTGGCAAACTCAAAGTATACATGTATTTTAACTTCGTCAGTTAGAACTCTACCATATATAAATTTTAGAAAGGAAAAATGTAAGTCTCCCACACACAACTATTTTCAGTTTACTAACTTTTGCAATTCCAACAATGTAACATTGTTTTTAAAAATTAAGTTCGTTCCTGACAGTTTACTGAAACCTAGACGTTTCCTATGGATGTGAAATTTTAAAATAACTTTTGAATTGCTGAGCTAAAATTTGCTTCTATACATTAATCAAATTAAACTTCAGAAAAATAAATAAAACTGGGTCCTCTCAAATGCGGTCATTCGTGGCTAAGTAAATATCAAAACTTATTTTAAGTTACTTTGATATTCTTCGGGATGAAAATACACCAAATAAGTCTGTCAGATGTAAGTTCTCCTTTTCCAATTTTTGCGCAAGAATCGTAGTTTCCTCGCAATCTAAAATTATATGTTAGTTATCATATTGCTTACACAATGGGCATTTTCCTAGATTATCCCTTGTTCTTAATTATTTTAATTCCAAACCCCTGTTCTAGTCCATGAAAGTCTTCCCTTGCTGTTTGTCACAAAGCCTTCTCAGTTCTCTGTAAACACCCAAAGACCATTTTGAGATAAAACTGCCCAGTAAATCTTATCTTTCAATATCTTCAAATGCTTAATTTAATTTCTTTCCAGAAATCTTTTCCTAGTGTTTGCTTGTCTCTCCAAATATTCCCACGACCAATTTTACACACGGTTATTATCCCAAGCATCCTCTTTATTAAGCTTTACCTGAATTTCCAAACACTGATTACTTACCAATATGGCAGTGGGAGAGGGTGAGGGATTCTACTGGGGAACTTAGCGACCCCAGGTTGGTGAGAGCGACGCTCAGGGAGGCCAAGTTGGAGTTCTCACATTGGACAGTGAGACCTGAATCACCTCCAGAAAGACACTCGCAGGGGAATAGGATCTGAGGTCTTTCAGGACAGCGATGTAACGGTCCTGGAGGGATGTACTCTGCTGCCGCCGTCACCAGCAGCAGCAGTCCCAAAGCAGCTGTCCACATCCTGAAACAAAACAAAACAAAACTGCGATTAAACGGATCAGTTTATTCTAACGTAACAGTAGCACAGACACAAAATAAACAACTTACACCATAGCACTGCTATTCCATAGTGGTTTTGTTAATGAAGAAACGAAGGAGGAACTTCGACCCACCGAAGCACGATAAGGGTCTATTGCGGTCTAGCAACCCCCACGGGGATGGGATGAGCAGAAGGGAGACCGCAGGCCAGTCAGAGGACTGAGCCAGCGAGGCACAGAGACGCGTGGAAGCCACGAATGGAAATATTGTCGTCTGGCGCACCACCGAAGCATTTCTTCTACCCAGAGAGGGGGTATGTGGCGACCCTGATATTGCACATATGTAATATCGGACCAATACGAAACATAGTATTTAAATTCACTATCTTCTAAAGATGTCACACGAAGATTTTCAAGAAAATACGACCACCCCGATCTATCGCTTACATGGAACATTTTTCTGGATGTTCGATTTTCTTAAAAATGGATCAAACGACTTTGATTAATATACCCTACATTTAGAATACTTAATTGAAAAGTAATTGATGTATGCAATTTACTGGGAGTAGCAGATAAAGTCTTGCCTCTGGCGCGGAGGACTTGGGTTCGATCCCCGGTACCAACATAGGAATTTTTCCCCCGCCCGGGACACTGACCACGTACCACCCTCCAGTACTGCGCCCTACCAATGTAGTAGGCAGAGGTGAGGGACGCAGCGGCTGGGCGGCAAGCCTTGGCCCTTAATGGGCTGTTGTGCTGGGGTTTAGTTAGTTTTTAGCAGATAAAGTCCTGTTCATCAGGAAGACATTTCGTGTAATTTTGTTTAACTGGTAAAAATTAAGAAATAGAGAAAAATTACTTAACAAAACCTGCTGATCACTTCAAAACACAATTTATTTCAAATAACTTGGTGTGACATAGGCCATTTCCGAGATATTCGTTATTATTGATTTGAATTTGTGAAGACTTTCAACTTTCTTAAAGAGCTGCCCTTATTCAATTGTTTCTTGGTGTGTCATGAAAGAATATGGAATTTCAAGGCCATCATATAATGCCTCACTTAAACATCTTGACTATGGTTCTATGGATTAGCTTTACTCTATCCTACGAAACATTTAATGAAACTATTTCTGCAAACGTTTACTTGGATTAACACGGATTACTAAGAAAAATAAAATTTCGTAAGAATAGCTGTAGAAGCGATTAAAACAAAATCACAATGGGTAGATAAGGTCACGTGAATATATATCAGATCTCTATAATGTGGAATATGTTATATTCCAAGAACCTATACCTACTTGTACAGTTCTGTTTTGATAATCTGACGATGAAAATAATCGCAACGGATGTGACAAAAGTACATTAATGAGTTGCATCCGCTGTAAACATTCATTTCGTTATAATCATTGCATCAACTTCTTACACGTCAGATGTGTCATTTTGTTATTCTAGCATTTCGTCATCTTTTGTACGCCCTTTCGATTCCAAGTTTAAAAGTTCCCTGTGCTCTTTCGTTTATGCAGCATAACTTTCTATTTCGTATGATTCCTTAATGAGATATATATTGGAATGAATCACAGTTTACATAATGACTATTTTAAAGGCCATTAATTAACTGTCTGCGGTTATATTCTTTGAAGAAATCGAAGAAAAGGAAATATATCAATTTTGTGAGACTCATTAAATGAAATATATAAGTATATTGGAATGAATGACAAAGGTTTCGAAGAAAAACCTTCCACTCCAGATTACCCCTTATATGGAACATTTTTCGAGTGAAGAGGGAGTAGCTTAGTGAGTGAGTGTGAGAGTAAGGGAGTTTAAGAGCCCGTCGGCAACTAGGTCGCGATCTTGTTTAGTTTAAAAAAAATGGCTGCAACTTTTTTATTAAATGTGTACCATATGTATAGGATATTTTAATGACAAAATGTATATCTTGAATTTTTGGGCATATCCTGTTAAGTCTTCCTTTTTCGGAATGACATTTGTATAATTAGTAAACCTTAAAGATATAATAAAAGGTCACTGCACCAAAATGTAGATTTAATTAAAATAGAGAGTTGTGTCATTAATTTTCAAAATTAATATCTTTCTCAACTGGAAATCTCATTCTTTTTCCTTTCTATATTTCTTCATTTGTTTGTAATGCAAAGAGAACACAACTTCAAAACAGTCATATAGAGGCCAGCTTTCAAAGGATTTGACTATGTCTTTAGTTACTATATTATTCTCGTGCATCCAACGCAATGTGTAAATTATTAGTGAAGGTTTGTCTGTATTAAAAACAAGTAGATAGAAGAATAAGGTTTGTTGTGGAAAAATGAGTAAAGAAAGTCATGTGAATGCGAAGCATCAGTTTTTATAGAAGTCTGAAATAATATCTTTACTGGGTCCTCTCCGCTCCTGTATGAGGTATTGGAAGGGAGGCGACACCTCACCTACTGCGACCGACACGGGTCTATTGCAGGCTGCCAGCCCCTGGAAGGGAGAGATAAGGCGAAACCCCAGCACACGGTGACGTGGGTACCGCCACAAAGACGTATAGAAGTCCCTAACAGTTGACACAGTCACTGGCCACACCACCTGAAACTCATCGTTATCCACAGCGGGCGTCGAGCGACCCTCATGACCCGGGCAGCGGCACGCAGCTACCACAAGCGGAAGAGAATTCCCACTCCTCTAGTATAAAACAAATCCCCGAGAGTTAAGAGTCTCGGGAAATTAGAACATGCACAAAGCAATTCACACATAAAGAAGGTATTTGTTCAGTACGAAGAATGCTCCGTAAAACAAGTAACTCGCATGAAAAAAACACACACATACACACATGAGAGGCAGATAATTAATTAATTAATTAATTAATTAATTAATTAATTAAATAATAATAATAATAATAATAATAATAATAATAATAAATTTCTTTGTTTACGAAGCTGTCAGTTGCCAGGATCATAACAGTGTCAATCGGTATGCAGCAATTTTGTCCCACTGGAGTTATTTTACATACTAGTAAATTACTGACATGGGCTGCGTCTTTAAGAACCCTTAAAAACCATCGTCCTGGCGGGGTTTGAACTCGCGACTTGGGATCAGTAGACCAGCGTTTAACCAATTGAGCCACCCAGATCGATGAGAGAGAGAGAGAGAGAGAGAGAGAGAGAGAGAACATACATGACATACAATAAGTTCAAAGGGCGATGCAATTTGTAATTGGGAAAATATCCATGGTAGAAATTTAATGTCATTTACTCTTCAATAAAAGGGTACCGGAGAAAATAATGGTAATTATTCTGATTTGATCATTCGAGTTATCACATGTTATTCCCAGGACTTAAATAGCAACTGTTTCATGAATTTGCTTGAAAATTGATGGGACGGTTTTCGGTTGATTGGCAATTATCTTGAGACTGATTCTGGGGTGGAGTGATCAGCGTTCTGGCTTCTCAACCAGGAGGTTCTGGGTTCGCTTCCTGGTTGGGGTTTGGATTTTTCTTTAATCAGCATAATTCCCTATCACGAGCAGAGTTTGAAAGCATGAATATCGGAGTGAATGTGAATGTTTTTGGTGTTAAAATGATAAAAATCAACGTTAAAATATCTTACAGTTTAGCGAGTAATAACACCATCGGTTGTTTCTCAAGTCAAAGCCCCCAATGTGGACAAAGAGATTAAAGGGAACTATACAAATGAAACAATATAAAAGTGATGTTGAGAACACTGACTCTGCTGACTGTCAGAATATGAACACCTGTCAGGAGATTGTCTAATTAGATTTGTTAGTACGTCATTCTACGTGTTTCGCACATTGTATGATAATGGGCAAGGTGTAGGTATTGGTATTTCAGCCACTATATCGTAGGACAAGGGAGTAGGCGCAATTGCTATTCCGATTTGGGCATGGCATTTTAATTAAGCATCATGTTGGGTTATGTAGAACAGTTTTCTTTCAAGTTTCTATGCGAGGCCCAATATTAATGTGTGAGTCACGCAGTGGATACCTACATATTGTATGATTGATGTGTTTCCTTTCACATTCTTTGTTCGTTGGAGATACCTTAAGGCAATGCATCGGTGAAATTTGGTAAAAAAAATTGAAATTTTTCGAATTTTATGTTTTGCATTTTTAGTATACGTATAACTTGCACTTTAATGACGTATAATTGTTTTTTACTTTCTCTACTGTTAAGTAGGGGAAGTGTTGTATTCCACCCAAAAATTCGAAGTCGAGATTTCACCGGACATACATGTTTTGAGGCCCCCTGAATCCAAAAAAAAGCATTTTCAGAAAAAGGTCCGTGTGTGTGTCTGTGTGTCTGTGTGTGTCTGTCAGTCTGTGGACAGCATAGCTCAAAAACGAAAAATCGGTTAAAAACCAAAATTGGTATTTAAGTTTAATGTCGTTCAAGGATGTGACACGAAGATTTTGAAGAAAATAGCCCCACCCTAAACTACCCTTTACATGGAAAATTTTTCGAAAATTTTGATTTTCTTGAAAATGGCTCTAACGATTTTGATTAAAATGTCATATGTTTGAGATATTTTTATGACAAATGAAATGTATATCTTGAATTTTCTGGCTATAGCCTCTGTAGTCGTATTTACTCTGGACTTTTGCATAACTGGTAAACCGTTAGAGATAGACCAAATTATACTATACAAAAAATGTAGATCTTGCTAAAATACACAATTTATGTCTCAATAAATTTTCTTGTAGGGTGAACCATTTCGGAGATATACCTTGTTATGTGTGTGAGTTTCGGAAAACTTGGAACTTTCGTGAAATGGGTCATCGTTGTTCATTTTTTTATATGTTACGTGTACAAAGAGAACGGAATCTCAAAGCTTTAAAAGATTTGACTATCGCACAAAGCCTACTGTATTCCAACATTCCCCTTGCACCTACAAGGAAATAAGCAATAAGATAATTTGTACAAAGGTTTATTTTAACTAACACAAAGAAGATATAGGAATAAGAGTTTGTAAGAATGGTTAGTACAAGAGTAGAGAAAGTCATGTGACTGCAACACATCAGATTTTTTAATATAAAACATTCTAACCGTGCATGGCTATTTAATTCTTCTGTGCCATTTACTAGAACTTTAAACTCCCCTTTCCTTAATTCCTTTTACTTTTTAGCACTTTTCACCCTTCAAAATGTTTCGTGGACAACAGTTTATGGCTTATCAGCTTTAAATTTTTCGGATCACTTCTTGTGTACTATTTAAAAATATGAAATAGTTCAACATAAATTACTTCCCATAAGTCAAATTAAAAAAGGTTGAGAAATTCAACAACGTTTGAGTAACATTTTTTTCTCTTAAACTAATTAAAATTAAGAAATGCCTACACCAAATGCCTTTATTTATACACAAGCTCAAATTAAAAATTTGGTAGTGATATGATGAAGCATAAAGTCCAAAGAGTATTTTCATATTCCATATCAAAAAGTGATTAATTAGGAATTACGAATAAAAATGACAGTTTAACAACAGCTTGATATAGATCGTTGAAATTATTTTGCTTTGAGTATATGGTTAAACATTGAAAACAATCGGAATAAAAATGAATTATTCTTAACAGTGTTACCTTAATGCTATTATATCTATACTATTGTAAAGAAAGACAAAAATAAGCAGTTAGGTACGGTCTCTTAGCACCCAAAACAAATGTAGCTGTACCGGCCCCTCAGATTTTTAACGCACTCTTTACACCGCGAGTGCGTTGACTTATTCTACGGCAAGAAAGTAACGTAGCATTGCGTCGGTTTCCGTGTGGGTTCCTCTGACGGTAAATGAAGTCTGGTTCTCCCACAACCTAAATCATTCCAGTAAGAGGACAAGTCTTACCGCGGGAACCTGGTGTTGCCATTTCAGTCGTGACACTCTTCTTGCCTCGTCATAAATATATGTAGGTGTAAGGAAAGTAGGAAAGATAGGATACCTAATTCTCCGTTTGCTGAAGGTTAGTTTCTCAACGTTTGGCTTGCATACACTACAATGGTTTAACCTGTAACTTTCTACAGCCATTAATCTCAAAGATGAATCTCCGTTATCAAATAACTGAATACCCATTAAACTTGGCAAGTTTTATGAGAAAGTTTTGATTCATAATAACCAAGATTTGTCTAAGACAGTAGTGATAACGGAGGGGACACGAGGTTTAACCCATACCCCTGTTTTGTTCTGTTTGCCTACCGTCCAAAGAGATTGCACTCTCTTAGGATTGTACAGCCGTAAAGTCCGACCACCCGCAACACAGTGCCGGAGGGGGAAAGTTGGAGAATGACACTAGGATCACAAATTGACATTCCTGGTCTAAAATAATCTCAAGAGAAGCCATGAATTGATCTGCTAAAACTCGTAACCTCATGTTCAAAGTCTGTGTTGTGTGGAAACAAAACATTATTTTATTTTTTCCCTGAATTAAAATTAACTTCACATTTGTGAATTTCAATATAATTATGTGATTTACATGAGTTTTATGTCAGTAGTTATTATCATTATCATTACTATTATTATTGTTGCTGTTTTTGTTACTGTTATTGTTGTTGTTACTGTTATTGTTATTATTACTATTATTGCTATTTTACATGAGTAAAGTTTAAGATCTTAATGACCTGCATTTTAAGACTAAAAGAACGATTGAAAGCATATCAACTCGCGTTACTCTGCAAGTCACTTATATTTTTCAGAAATAGTACCTATCGCTTACCATTTACTTCATGCGATACCAACCAAGAAAGAAAAAGAAAAGTAAAAATTAAAAGTAGTCAGAAAACTACTCTGCTGTACAGACCAGCCAAGAGATCATCTACCCTCTGCAAAACAAACAACGGGAAGTTGTACATCATATACATAGGGAAATGTTTGCCTCTAGACTTTGGATCCAGTTTTAAGTATTGGAGCACATTCTTGTCCTCCTTTTGATCAATAAAGAACTTGCTTCCTCGCGCTTTCCAATCAAGAGCAGGAAAAGCTACATACCAATACGATTAGCCCACATTTTGTTAATGACAGCTATGTCCTAACCATGTTCCGCAGAAACTATTTTTACGAACACGGAAATTCCTTACATGGCCACACACGGAAACGTAAAACTTAACAATCGCCCTTCTGTAACCCATACCCGTAAAACAGGGATATATGTACTTAGTTTCCCATTTTGTATGAGCTGTACCTTCCAGCCTTTAATTAAATGATGTGCCATTTCAGGAAACACACACGACGAGTGACCTAGAAGTACTTACGTAATTATCAGCTACAACCCCACCTCCTCTTTCAGTCGGAGGGTGAATCAGTTCTTCCTTGTGACGTGTAGAAACACAATCAGACAGTCGGTATACAGTGACGGACACAAACAGGCGATTCCATGGCAGTTTCTAAGTCATAACTTGAATTTTGTGGGAATGTCCTCAGAAGACCATTTCAGTCTGGATGACTTTTGCATAAATGATAAGAAACCTTATCCGGATAACTCACCCTAACCGACATTCGAACTCGGTACCTCCACACTACAGAGGCGGGCTTAAAAAAAGATAAAAATAAAATGACCCGTTGATAATTCGTATAATGCTATGTATGAAATAGTCACGGCTGTTATTGATTTTGGTAGGGAAAGATATTTAAAAAAAACCTGTAACTTAAACCCCGAGAATATGAAATATAAAGCTTTTTCATCAGTCGGATTTACAATTTTACAGCATAGTTTCATGAATTTTCCTGTAGGTTAAAGAATCCATTAGACGTCACAACCAACTATGTGTGCCTTTATGTCGGAGCAATGTTGCACACCGAAGACAGCCTACAAAGAACTGTTAACTCCCTGTAAAGCTACTGAGATGAGAACAACAAAGGATTTGCCTCCGGACGCTCGTTATTCTGATTTATTTCACATCACCTTGCATCATCATCTGCTAAACCCCTTTTCAAGCGGTCCATTATACCCCGCCTACTTCTAGTAGGTAGCATAAAATTCGTCTGCTGATTCTAGTAGATAAGTGCTTCTTAGTGCGATGGAGAGGAAACATTACGACATAGGTTACATGAATGTTATATTGTACAGTCCAATAACGGATGCTTCATGGATGTGTAAAGAAATTGCGGATACATCATTGTGAATGGAGCATCTCATCATTCTTCTTCAAACAGACCTTGTATTAACTCCGACCTCCAGACATAAATTTTCTAAATGGTTATTAAACAAATTCAGTGCGTTGCATCATTATTTTATGTGAACCTTTCGGACTATGTTGCTTATCTAAAAACAGGACACGCCAAACTCTTCCGTAGCAGACAATGTGCAAAACTGAACAAGGTCTACATGATAAACGTTCAATTGATTATACATCAATCACTATGTTTAACCTGCTCTGTCACCACTCAAATATTTGTCTTCCTATTTTCGTATATTTATTCTCCGTCACTGTTAACAGTAGTATGAATGTTATCTCAAAACAAAACCCAATAACCATAACAAAAGTAACCAACAAAGGGATATAGATTTTGCTGAGTACAATAAGCCAACCAAAGTTATGTAAAACGAGTATTGCATTGTATAACCTACTTCTGGCTTCAGAAATTAATCCAGCAAAGCGTAAAGTGTAAAGGTTACGGACACAGAGGTGACACCTCGCTCGTTTCAACCTACACAGCTGAGCTGACCACCCTTCTCCAGCTCTTCACTCTGCCCGGTCCATAGGTTCATCTGCTCCGGAACAGGCGCTTGACCCTGGACATTGGCTTGCAATTCCTAGGGAGGGTAATCAGGTAAAGAAGAAGATGATAATTTCTGCAAATCTTCATCTTGACTAACATGAAGATAGAGGAATAAGTGTTTGCAAGAACCTTGGAAAGCGATTTTGAAACATTTTGCAAGAATGCTCACTGAATTAATCTTCCGGTAGAGAAAGTAAAAATGCTTTTTTTATTCAGGGGGTCTCAAAACATATTTCCGGTGAAATCTTGACATAGAATTTTTGGGTGGAATACAATACTTCCCCTACTTACCAGTAAAGGAAGTAAAAATGAACAACGATGTTCCATTTCACCAAAGGTTTAAGTTTTCCGAAACTGACAGACATAACGAGGAATATCTCCGAAAAGGTTCACTCTGCAAAAAATTTTATTTGGACATAAATTGTGTGCTTTGGCGAGATCAACATTTTTTGTACAGTAAGATTTTGTCTATCTCTTACGGTTTACGAGTTATTCAAAAGTCATCCAGACCAAATAGGACTACATCATACACTATAGCCAGAAAGTTCAAAATTTAAATTTAATTTGTCATACAAACGTCTGAAACATATGGTAGGATCCCAGATTTTAATCTCCGGTGGCGACTCGTATAACCGGATCACCTCCCCCGTCGCGGACTTGTACATTCTCTGGGGGGCCAGGACCTGGAGACCTATGCCGATCCAGAGAACGAGGATTTACAGAGAGCAACGCAAATAGCAAGGAAGTTGAAGCTCTCGCCGACACTTGGAACCCTGAAATAGCCAACCAGGATGAAAGGTAAAATGAAATGAGAAGCTTGTCAAATTCATGTTAATAACAGAAGTTTGTTGCCAGGTGTAAACAGTTTAAAGTGATGTTAAAAGACAAATAATGAAGCCATTGGTCATTTTTAAAATACAATGTGCAAAATGTTGCATCTCCTTAAAAATGCATCCGTTATATTAACGTGACGTAACAAGAATGTACCATAACTACAAATGTTGCTGGAAAAGCGTATGCATCTATTAAAGATAACTATTTCAAGTATTTACTAGAGAATATGCCACTGGATTTGATTTTCTCTGAGTTGGCACCAACTCTCCGCGCTAACCACTGACTTATAAAGCAACGCATGACCGCTCAATGGTTAATAGAGGTTCTGTTTACATTATTGCTTTCTCGCTTGAGAGAATACGGTTCTCTCCTTACATCAAAACTTTCCTGGGAAAGAATACTCTAAAGGGCATCATTCTGTAACTTAAGAAATGATCATTTACCTTCCTCCTAAAGTTAAGTTGACCAAAGTAATATGATTGTGTGAAAATTTATACACAGCAAGTAATTTAACTTAGCCATGATTTTCCAAGCACAGGTCTTATTTGAAAGTCTGTATCTTAATATGCAACATTCATCAGTGCAAATGCTTATACTCTAATTGTATTATATGGCAGACACAACATTTAATAGCGGCCAATAACTGACAATTTCATGATTAGATTATTATTTCCTGTTGCACAAGCACATTTTGTGTGACAAATGAAATATATATTTTGAATTTTCTGGCTATAGTCTATGTAGTCCTGTTTACTCTGGACGACTTTTGAATAACCCGTAAACCGTAAGAGATAGATAAAATCTTACTACACAAAACTGTAGATCTCGTTAAAATACATAATTTATGTCCGAGTAAATTTTTCTGTAGAGTGAAGCATTTCAGAGATATTCCTTGTTATTTGTGTCAGTTTCGAAAAACTTAAAACTTTCGTGAAATGGAACATCGTTGTTCATTTTTATATGTTAAGCGTGCAAAGAGAACGGGATCTCAAAGCTTTAAAAAATTTGACTATCACTCAAAGCCTAGTGTATTCTAATATTCCCCTTGCACCTACAAGGAAATAAGCAATAAGATAATTTGTGCAAGTGTTTATCTCAACTAGCACGAAGAAGATAGAGGATTAAGAGTTTGTAAGAATGATCAGTACAAGAGTAAAGAAAGTCATGTGAGTACAACACATCAGATTTTGTTTTAGATATATACCTACTCATTTAACTCCAGAATCTGGAGCTATTCTATGTTGGTCTTTGTAGACAGTGCGTGCCGAGACTTCTGGCTCCAGATTTGAAGCGTGCAGGAGTAATTTGCTCTTAGACCAATAATTATTGCCTGTATTCATCTGGAATGCCAAAATTTTTCAAGGATGATGTATACAGCATTCGTGTTTGATTCCCAATCTAAAATTCCACGTGCGCACTGATGAAAGGAAATAGAATGGTTGAGAGATGCAAATGAATTTAGTTCAATGTTTACATATCTAGGATGTGAAGTATCAGCTTATAAGATGAACAAAGATTTAGAAATAGAAGTTACTAAAATAGTCCAGCGACTGGAACTATGAAAGACATCTTGGACAATAAATGAGGAAATAAAATAAATTGTAATAGCATAGCTTACTATGTGGAAGTAGACATGGGTGTACAGAAAGGAGGAAAAAAGGGGGAAAAGTCTTCGGAAATGAGATTTCTGATATCGTTGAGGATAGCACTGCGAGATAAGATGAGAAGTGCAAGCGTAAGGAAGGACTTAGGAATAACATCAATAATGTTGGAAGGATGACTACCAAGGCAAGCTTTATATAAGTCACTCGTTTCCATGAGGCATTGAAATCAATTTCAATACAATCCCATTCTCAATTCGGTCCGCGTTTCCACGCTGAATTCAATCCGAAACGAGATCGATTTGGATCCGCAAGACTCAATTCAAGCTTTTATGTTGGTCACTTGGTGAAGAAAAGTCGAGAATAATTTTATTAGTTAGTACCTGAAATGAAAAATAATGTTAGATAACGTATTATTGTAACATTTAAGTATAAATATTAAATTGTAAAGGGCATGAGCTGAACACCTACCAAGGCATATTCGCAATAAATTGACTTAGTATCTACAAATAAATAAAGTAAACTACCTAGAGAGTTTGGGTATGAAATCTATATCAATACAAATATTCTAAAGAGAGAAAATTTGTATGCAGCAGGGTAATCTCAAAAACAATTCAACCGGTTTTGGCAATTCTTTCACCATTGAAAAACCCCGACGGACATGGACTATAAAACACTTTTAATTTCATCTCATTACTAAAAGATTAGAAAGCGTTTACAAAGACCACCGTTCTTCATTGGAGTTATGAAAGAACCTGCTTGTGAAGAAGCCCTTGGCTTTTAGCTGAGAATGTCGTGGAATAGAAAATAGTTGTTACTCCAGAGAATATAAATAGTTACTGAGTATAAAAACAAAAGCCGGTTACACTATTGTAAGGAATATAAATAGATGGCCATGATGTAACACCAACAAACAGAAAACAAGAGTTTAAAATACGAAAATCGATCCTGTCAATTTTTTCTTTAACATTTATCAAACATGGTAGATATGTGGCAATGAAACAGTGTCAACATGTGTTCTATATCTATTAATGTATGCACTGAATTTCATGGATGCAAACCTTCTCATGTACGAAAGTTTTGCTTTATTTCCTTGTATTTATGCAGTAATTAAGTTTGTTAGGAGGGTATGTTAAATAATTGTATAAAAAGAGAAAACTGGTAACATCAGAAATCAGAGAACCAATATTTTATATTAGGATAGAACTTTGCAGAGGGGATTTGGCACGTCGACATTGAAGATCTTTTGTACCCTGCCCCTAGCGGGGCACCTCCAGGAAGAAGAGACGGAGAAGACAGAGAGCAACCGACCCAAGGAGTCAAAGCAGAGGGCAGGCCCCTACCATTTCCAGATTGAAAGCCTCCGGCGGTGGCTAGTACACATAACCGGTGTCCCGCCCACCCACTCTTATAATATTGCCTCATAAATTCGTTCCTTTGCTCGCCAGTTCCATCTATAGCGCCTGAAAACCCTAAACCTTCTGTACCTCAAGTTATTATAGTTGCCTAACCACCCCTACGACTTAGAGGTCAACAACTAGACTCGCTATTGTATATGTCAGTGTGTGTTTCTGACTGACGTTGGATGGAAGTTGTGTTTACAAACTATGGAAAGCAAAAAGGAACATTTCCGAATCTTAATGCTATTTTATTATCACAAGGGCAAAACCGCCTCACAATACCGGCAGAAAATTCTCTACGGGGAACACGCAGTAACGAATTGAGCATGTCATAAGTGGTTTAGTCAATTTCGAGCTGGGAATTTGTCCCTAAACCACAAAGTTTGGCAACTACTCTGTTGTAGCTGTGCTGTGTGTGAGGTGTATTCCCAGGCGTTCTTAATGATTGAAACGTAAGGAGAAACGAATTTATGAGACAACCTTACACATCTAGAGAGCATCCTTTTTTTATACCAGTCATGCAATGGCGAGACCCCGTCGAGATTTACTACTCTGAAAAATGATCGGTGAAAGGGAATGAGAAGTAAAGTGAACTGGAGGTATAAGAAATTCGGGGGATGTAATGAACGTACCCAGCATTCGCCCAGTAACCTTGAGAAACCCCGAGAAAAAAAAAATATGCTCAGATAGGCCTGCCTCATGACTTCCAGAATCCGGGTCATAGACGACGCCACCAGAGCCATCTCGCTCGGTATATTTGATATTAACTGAATAATATTTTTTCTCAGTAGCCGCAGAATATGTGCGCTTTCCAAATAGGTTAATTTGGGAGTGCGGAATATTATTTCGTTATATATGTTTAAGATTGCTGTATTGTGAGAAAATTGCTTTTATGTTAAACTATAGGGTTTCAAAATTAAACTATTATAATTAACTAAAAATTACTCGATCATTCTGACCTAGGATTCTTCCACCGGCAAAGGCTACTTATACATTATGCAGAACATGGCATACTGTCGAAGAGAGGTTAAAGAAGTCAGACGTTCCGTCGATCTCTTGTAAGTCCTTTTGTGTGGATGTCTTTTTTTCCATCCGTAATTTGGAATAGTCAAGACTGTACAAAATTGTAATTATAAGGGTCAAAGGTGAGAATTCACCTTAAAAACGGCACTTTCTCTACATGTTATGCTATACGCATATATAAATAATTAAAGAGAACTCCAAACCGTGAAGTTGTTATTGACAACGGCGTATTCCGTCTCGGTTTGTGCTTGTGTGAATATGGAAATACGGTGCTGGGCGGCCCAGTATCTGTTGCGGCAGTGATGCGTGGGAACTTGATTACGAATACCTGGAATGAATAATGTACCAACACCCATGTCGTAATCTCCACGTCATCTTCCTGTACCTTCTTCCACTCATTAATGTGGTTGACCTTATACTCATCGACACCCAAGGTCATTAAGTATGCTTCACAATAAACCAGAAGCGATAACCAAAACGAAACTAACAGCAGTTAACTTAGTTTTAAAGTTTAAAGTTTTAATATAAACGGCGCTTATCTTGCTACGGCTTAACATCATGACGACTATTATTCCTAAATCTTAGGCGCGGTGCGGATCGATGTATAATTTTCAGTGAAATACGTCGTAAATGATAACCGACATCCTGAGCAATGACCAAAAACAGCTAACGATCGTTCAAGGTCTATATCACTGTTTAAACTTATAACAAATACTTTAATTTAAATTATCGCCACTTAAAATAGTTTTAATGAAGAATTATATTTTTAAATTTATCTCTTCTTTACATCAGAGTAAATTACATTATGCCATGTTATATCAAGGCACTATAAGTTATCTTGATCTCTATTATATCTAAGAAAATGTTTCACTTAATTGTTATCACTATACACCAATGTCCATGTAGTATATCCTTATGACAAGTGAAGCCAGCCTCGGTTACCTCTGTATAATGATTTTAGAGGTCTTACACAAGATACTACTGCAACCTGAAGTTTTCTTAAAAAAAGCATACTTAAAAAGCTTATAGTTTTACCTACTTCATGTTAACCAAGATAAACATTTATAGAAATGGTTTTGTTGTATATTTCCTTGTTTACATAATGAGAATGGGGGAATACAGTGGGATTAAATGACACTCAAATCGTTTAAGAGTTGATTGCTAAATGATGGCTTTGAATTCCGTTCTCTTTGCATGACCACGAGAAAAATAACTAATAGCAACTTCTTTTTTTGAGAAAAGTAAAAGGATTTGAAAATTCAAATTAGTAACAAGAAATATCTGGAAAATAGTAAACTTAAAAAATGCATTTGATATAAATTGCATGCTTCAATGATGTCTACATATTTTGTGTAGAAAAAGTTTGTGTCTCTTAAGCCTACCAGTCATGAAAGTCATTCAGAACGAAGAGGAATTCAGATACTATACCCCAAACAATTCAATACTATGCATTTTTGTTGAAAATACATTAAACTTATGGTATCTAATCAAAATTGTTAGAGCACTTTTTAGATAATAAAAATTTTCAATGGTTTTCTTTTCTATGTAAAGGGTAGTTTGAGGTATTGCATCTTTAGAAGACGCTGAACTTAAATACTAAGTTTGGTATTTAACGTTACGTTTTAATTAATTAAATTCCTGACGTTCTTTATGAAATTATTGCACAATGATCATGACTTTTCATTTTTGACATAAGTATGTCACAGACAGTAACATAACACACAAATACACATAAACAAACAATCCCGTTAGTCCGCATTTGCCGGCGTATAGGACACCGGTGTAAAAGAGGGACCCCACTTTTTTAAAGATTTTTTACTTAATACATCTAATGCAAAACAATTATAATATATACGTGCACGAATTACAAATATCTAGGTAATACAAGCAGGAAAAAGGGATCACCTTATAATTTTAGGTCTCCAATCCGCAAAATTCATGCTCTTTTCCTTGCGTTAATGACTACTGAAATTCCACAATTTGTTCTTCGTACCCAGATGGCATATTATGTGATTTTACTTTCTCTACTACGTCTAGTAAGTGGAGGATGTACTGTATTCCACCCAAAAATTCCATGTCAAGATTTCACCGGAAATACATATATATTTTGAGGCTCTCTGAGTAAAAAAAAAAAAAAAAAAAAAATTTAGAAAAATGTCCGTTTGTATGTGTTTATCAGTGTGTGTCTGTGGGCAACATAACTAAACACGAAAAGTTGGTTAAAGACCAAAGTTGCTATTTCGTTTAATATCTTTTAAGAATGTGACATGAAGATTTTAAAGAAAATTCCACCACCCTAAACTACCCTTTACGTGGAAAATGTTTCGAAAATTTTGATCTCGAAAATGGCTCTAAGGATTTTGATTAAAACAACACATGTTTAAGATATTTTTATTGGAAATGAAATGTATATTTTGAATTTTCTGTGTACAGCCCATGTGGTCTTGTTTACCCTCGATGCCTTTTGCATAACTAGTAAACCGTAAGGGATGGACCAAATCTTACTGTACAAAAATGTAGATCTTCCTAAAACATGCAATTCATTTCTAAATATTTTTTTTTTTTTTTTTTTTTTTTTTTTTGTAGAGTGAACTATTTCGGGGATATTCCTTGTTATTTGTGTGAGTTTTGGAAAACTTACTTTCGTGAAATGGAATGTCGTTATTCATTTTTTATGTTAGCCGTGCAAAGAGAACGGAATTTGAAAGGTTTAAAAATTTGACTATCACTCAAAGGTTACTGTATTCCCATATTTCCCTTGCACCTACAAGGAAGTAAGCAATAAGATAATTTCTGTAAAGATTTATCTCAACTAACATGAAGATATAGGAATAGGAATTTGTAAGAATGGTTAGTACAAGAGTAGAGAAGTCACGTGAGTGCAACAAATCAGTTTTTTTGTGTCTTGGTCCGCATATAAAGCCCTTCATAAATCTTGAACACCATGATCTTGATCCAGTAAATTCGGCGATCTCTTTGTTGTGGATATTGATATTGTTTGATGAATGATCATTTACGTAGAAACTGAAATTCCCTAAAATCCAATTATTGATTTCTGCTTCAAGTTTTGGCAAAGTACAGTTCCACTTCTCAAATGATGTTTATTGCAAGGTGCTGTTTTTAACACATATTTCTGATACTTATTTTTTTCAGTTGAAGGTGACCCAAAATGCCTTTCTGCAGACCTCTTTCCATGCTCTTTAGCATATGCACTCACTTGCAGCTTAAACGCAATAGTATAACAATGCCTTTTTTTAGCCATAGTTTAGAAATAAAACCGCAATATAGGTGCAAAACAATTGGATCTCCATCTGAACGCAATAACTGAAGCTTAAACGAATCGTTAACGACGGCACATGTACATGCACTGGACTCTATAATAGCTCCACTCTAAGGTCCTGACTTGATGTTAACACAAGCTGTCAACAACCAACACGCAATACGCCGAAACCAAAGTACACCGCAGAATATAGTTCCTTAAATATTGGCGATATTCTGAGTTTTCAAGATGTTTTCAAGATGTAACACGATAGCAGCGGTATTCCCAAAACTTCAGAACTTTACCGTTCTGTTGCATCATAAACACAAGGCATGAGTCCACGATGCGTTTGTTTGCGTTAGCCACAGGTTATCGCGGAGGGATACAAGGTGGATCTATGATTAGTTGAAGTATATATAACTGGAATGCATAAAATTCGCAAGGAAGCTAATACTTAACTGTCTCAAGCAGAAATGTAGAAATGTTGAAGTAATGGGGCTTATAAGTTTAACCTGCTAACGGCGAACAAGATGCACCCCGTTTTTGGGCCTATTTTCGAAGAAAAAAGTGCGTCTTATACGCCGGCAAATGCGATACTTAGTGTGCTTGTTTGAGGTGTTTGGACGTAACTAAAACAGTTAATGTAAAGATATTTAAAAATTCAGAATTTCTTATGCTAGTAGCAATTGTCTCTTCTTCCTGAAATGAACCTCATCAAAGCAACTTTTTCTGAAAGAGAATCCTTTTACAGCGCAACCGCTAAGCAATTTGAAATATAATATTTCAGAGCTACTATAGCTGAGAAATCTTATGCAGTATTCTGTACAGGCATTATTTAATAGTCAGGAAGTATAATAACAAGAAAGCGTTGTGGTTTGAGTTACCTTGAAAGGTTTTGCAGGAAATTCTGATCAGCTGCGTGTATGAAGCAAACACCGTTACTTTCTAACTTGCTTGCGTCACATGCTTGCGGCTGTAAGCATAAACTCTATAATTATAATGACGATGTAAAAGTGTTACACTACTCCACATAATTGAAAGTTATTTGATTAAGAAAAAAACTTCTGAAGTGTTACATTCACATGCCTTTCTCTAATCTGCTTCATGCATATCGAGATAAACATAATAATAATTATAAGAAGGAAAAGAACAATAGAAATAAATCTGTTATGAATCTCACATGTTAAATTAACTGGTGCACAAATGATTACGCAACGAAGATATTGATCCGCTAAGGGCAGTAATTGCAATATTTTGTTCTTCTTCAGGCCGAACATATTCCAAGAGACAAGAAAGAACTTGTTGATCGTCCCAAGAACATCATCAGTATCTTTTCTTTCTTGGAGTTCGTATTTATCCAAGAAAAATGAGTGTTTGGAATCGTATATATTTCTCTTCTCTAAGTTTACTTCCTGAGGTTGGTCTTCGTGGAACTCGACTCTGACAATTAAATCAATCATATATTCCTTTATTTCTATTGCTAACATAGATATCGTCGCGCTTTTGTTGTTGTTTGTTAATTTTCACCATTTAGTCTCCCTTAAAACGCATTGCATGTATTACGGAAGAAACCTTGCACTAATGCAACATTAGTGTTCCTGTGACACCCAACATGCACACCCCAGTACTCAAGTTTCGTCTGCTTAAGATTGTAAGGATACAAGGTAAGACCTTGGAAAGTGGTTTCCGTAGTGTTAACTTGATTATGCCAATGAATCACAGTGGGAATTGCCAAGCAAGGGTTTCAAACGCCTTCAAGGATCAATCCACGACCAGTTTGAATCTGTAAAAATATGGTGATTATTGCTATTAGACTGTCTGGAGGGAATACTTTGGTAGAAACATAACACTAATCGATTCCAAGCCTTGGAGTATCTGCTGCAATTTCTAAACCTTCACGAACACTTGCCTATCAATCACTATACTAAAGAGAAGACTTGGACTTTAGGCTAAATAGGTAGTAAAACTAGTTTTACTTTCTCTACTGTATACCTGTAGTTAGTAGAGGAAGTATTGCATTTACCCAAAAATTCTGTACGAGATATCATTGTAAATAACATTTTGAGATCCCTTGAAACCAAAGAAACCTGTAGAAAAAATGATGTGTTGCACTCACATGACTTTCTCTATAACTGTACTAACCATTCTTACAAACTCTTATTCCTATATCTTCTTCATGTTAGTTCAGATAAACATTTGCAGACATTATCTTATTGCTTATTTCCTTGTAGGTGCAAGGGGAGTATTAGAATACAGTAGGCTTTGAGCGATAGTCAAATCTGCTAAAGCTCTGAGATTCCGTTCTCTTTGCACGGCTAAGGTATAAAAATGAATAACGATTTTCCATTTGTGGAAAGTGTAAGTTTTGCAAAACTCACACAAATAATAAGGAATATCTCCGAAATGATTCACTCCACAAAAGGACATAAATTGTGTGTTTTAACGAGAACTATATTTTTTTGTATAGTAAGATTTGTTCTATCTTTTATGGTTTACCACTTATGCAAAAGTTATCAAGGGTAAACAAGACTACCTGGGCTATAGACAGAAAATTCAAAATATACATTTCATTTTCCATAAAAATATTTTAAACATTGACATTTTAATCAAAATAGTTTGATCCATTTTCAAGAAAATCACAATTTTCGAAAAATTTTCCATGTAAAAGGTAGTTAAGAGCGGAAGAATTTTCTTCAAAAACTTCGTGTCGCAACCTTGAAATATATTAAATTTCAATACAAATGTTCGATTTTGAGTTATGCTGTTCACATACACACGCACGTGGGTCTTTTTCTGGAGTGAGGGGGGGGCCTCAAAACATGTATTTCCGGTGAAATATCAACATGGAAATTTTGGGTCGAATACAATACTTCCCCTGCTTACTATTGGTAGTATAAAAAGTGAAAATATATATTTTCTTCAAAAACTTCGTGTCGCATCCTTGAAATATATTAAATTTCAATACAAATGTTCGATTTTGAGTTATGCTGTTCACAGACACACGCACGCGGATCTTTTTCTGGAGTGAGGGGGGGGCCTCAAAATATGTATTTCCGGTGAAATATCAACATGGAAATTTTGGGTCGAATACAATACTTCCCCTGCTTACTATTGGTAGTATAAAAAGTGAAAATATATATGAACAGTACAACTCGACTTCTCTTATTTGTTAAATACCAAACTTTCTACTTAAGTTTGCCTTCCAAGGATGCGACATGAAGATTTTGAAGAAAACAGTGTCACCCCATACTCACTTTACATGGAAAACGTATGCTTATTCTCTTTTTATTTTCTTAAAAATGGTCCTAGCGATTTTGATTAAAATGCTACATGATCAAGATATTCCATAACAAAATATACTCGTACATCGTGAGTTTTCTGGGAATAGTCTTCATTCTGAATGACTTCTGTATAACTGGTAAACCGTAAGATAAAGTCTTACTGTTTAAAAAATGTAGATCTCTTTAAAGTTCACAATTTATGTCAAATAAAAATTTTTGTGTTAACTTTTTCGAGATAGTCTGTCATTAGTTTCAATTTTCAAATAATTTACTTTTTCAGATGGAAAGTCACATTTTCCCCCTCGATAGTCATGCAAGGAGCTTGGAATTATAAAGCCATTAAATAGCAACCTGCTTTTTAAAAATATGACTCGCTCTAGCTTCTATATCCTTCTTATAACTATAAATAAACGGGTAAATGTGTAATGAAAATTAGTGTACATTAGTAAAAAGTGGCCAAAAGAATGAACTTATGGAAGAGTAATTTAGAGTGAGTAGAGAAAGTCATTTGAATGCAGCACGTCATTTTTTTTTATTTTTTTTATTTATTTGTGTGTGTGTGTGTGTGTGTGTGTGTGTGTGTGTGTGTGTGTGTGTGTGTGTGTGTGTGTGTGTGTGTGTGTGTGTGTGTGTGTGTGTGTGTGTGTGTGTGTGTGTGTGTGTGCGAATAGGGTTTTGTGGCACTTAAAATTCCTTTTTGGACAATAGGGATCTACAGACCTGAAAGTGATTACTTCACCAATATCTAATCTAATAATAGTGTTGCTTCAGTATTTTTCCATGTGGTAATTAAAGATGAAATCTTAATACCATGGTGCTGCGTTGGTTTGATTCAAGGACTAGTAATTTGGTTGCACGAATGACACATTCCGGGTGGTTTAGTTTAGCACTTTAACAGGTAGATTCACTCGTTTTGTAGAATGAAAAACGTAATACTAGGTCTCTTGTCATCCTTTAGAATTGGTCGGAGGCTGCATTATGGCTGAAATCCATCCCAAAAGCAATTACTGAGATGTTTAGTGACATATCTCAGATTCTTCATTTGGGTGTTTTTTTTTTCAACTTTATAAGCCTATGTTATGTATCATAAAGTATAAATTCACAATCTAAGACAGAATAAAATGTTTATAACCATAATTTTCACCGTGTAATCTTTAATGCAAAATACTGAACTGCATTTTTAAATTTTAGGTAGTCTAAACATATTTTAGATATATAAAACCAAAGTTTAGCTTGTGGGGACTGTAATTTAGTTGCCTAAAGCTGAATTGTGTGTTTAATTTTATAATTTGAGAGCCTATTTTAGGTGTCTAGCATTAAGAGTGACAAGAAAAGACGAGGGTCCACATTTTATGGAAAGATTCCGAAAGGGCACACAATCTGTGACCATTCAGTAACTTAATCTGCTTCATTCTTACTTTGAATTTCGATTTATTGAGTACTAAGAACATTATACACTACGGACTCCTCCTGACTGAATCTCTGCACTTGCAATTTTTACTTAAAGGTACTTCTCCAGATCGCTCCTAAAGCTGCAGACTTTGTGGGCAGCTTGAAGAAACCTCCAACCATTTACTATTAGTTTATGGGATCCTAGAGAGGTGAAGAAATGTACTCTTTGTAGCCCGAATATTGATTAGAATTAAAGGTCCTATCTTGGCATAGGCAGTACTGGCTTTAATAATGTGTTATAATAATTTCCTAATACTAGAGTCCTTAAATAAAACTTCGAATCCTCTTCCCCTGCGTTTAATCATGTTTAGTATTTATGAGATTTAATCCTAACTAGACTGCTACAAGACAAAATGTTAGGCAATACCGCAGATCATTAGCAGATTCGTGACCTGGAAGATATGCCCTACCTTACAGACATGTTGTAACATTGGGAGAAGTCTATTATGAAGTTCTAAATGTTTTAGGATGGTCTTCCTGTGTGTGGCAAGAGCTCTGTGCTTTGACTATCTCAGTTTTTCAGTGTCGTTTGTCCTTTATAGGTCGAAAACATGAATTCCATCTCCAAAATACAAAAGATAAAACTGCAGCCACTCTGCAGGTAGAACGGCATCGATTCCCTGACTTCGTCGCTAAAGCATTTCCTCAAAAAGGTTTCCTATGTCACCATATCCAATGAAGTTATGTCTGGGCTCTCTGATGAACTTTCCCAGCGATGCACTTTAGTACTATCAGCAAGCCTAGATGGCAGTATGGCTAATACAAGTACACAAAATGTTCTCAAATATCTTACCGATATTACCATGCAAATATGTCGGACCATAATTGTCTTCATATGCAGTTTTTCAGTGTTCAGTTTGCTTTCTTAGTTTTATCAACAATGCACTATAAGTTACTTACGATTTCACAGTAGCATATAACCAAATGTGAGTCACTGATGCTAACACCTTAGTTATCTCACTCGTTTGGTTATGAATTTACTCCTCATCAGCTCCTGCGAAAATTTTCATCATGATATCCCTGTTTACTTAGAATTGTAGCTCTTTCTGTACAACATTCAAGTAGTTGCGGTTGCAATTTCCAATAATATGATAAATCAAAGAACTGCCTCTTTTAAGTGTTTAAAATTTATTTTGATTTATAAATAACCCGTCTGAGAAATTTCAAATGGCATGCATGTTTTTAATTTGATTTTCGAAATATTAAATCTTGTTCCCCTTTTTATTTTTACTGCTTTCAAAATCTGCTGCGCACAATGCAAATATTAATACTTTCTAAGTAAAGTCCGTAATAATATATCAATGAACTGTAGGGACTAATTTGTAATTATCCTACTAGTTTGGGAGAAAATAAATGTGAAATATCAGGTTTTTGCTTGTAAATTTACGCAATAAGAGTATTATTGTTTATAATATCATAGCTAAGCATTTAATCAAAAGTTATCTCATTTTTTATCCTGCACGAAATGTTATTAATTTGTACCGAAAAGTATCGTGTGCAAAAATTTGAAAATAGGAACGTGTCGACAAAATATGAAAACCTGAGAAAGAAAATAACAATCCCTAACTTATGCTGTTTAAAAAGTATTTAATACATATATAAGCCCTCCGTATTTTTCTGCTTCTCTGTAGTTATTTAGTATTTGAAGATTCCTGAGGCCCCTCTTGAATGGTTCGTTCATTTTAAAGTAGACAAAAACTTGTTGTTTTACTAAAATTTTATAAAAAATAGGACTTACAGGCAGACATTTAAAATGCAGGCATTTAAAAGCTAAGTAGAACTTAAGTAGATTTTTTAGTATTTAATAACACTAAAATTCCACATTTATAAATTTTGGCAAGTTCCAGCCTTTTTTCCTCCTTTCTTTTTTTCACGGATAGTTATCCTTAAGAAAGCCGCGTGGTTATCTGCTACTGTGAAATCGTGAGCAACTTGTAGAGTAGATCTTCAAGAACCTGTGTGCTGTAGGTTGTTAGATGTGTCCGCATTAAGACAAGCAATCTGGCAGTGACTCAGACAAACCTGTACAAATTTCGCAACATATGTGTACGTACATACATACATGCAGTGTCCACTCCCACCACATTGTGACGAATATGGCATAGCCAACGAATCCGGGTAGGCCGTATCAAGTCGTGCTTGACATTTGAAATAGAAGCGCCAAGCAACCTTGCCCTATCCTTGAACTTTCACATGCATCTGCCTTGACAAAAACCGCTGTTAGTTGTCATACCCAGGTTAATTCTTTTGCTTGAAGTTCCTTTTTTTTTTCGCAAAATGGAAGGGCTCAAGCCCGGTAGCAAAAATACTGTTGACAATCACCTCTTCTGCAAGTTAGCTGTGAGAGAAGTACATAACTTTAAAGACTTTGACATTATTTGCTCGAAGTATTAAAGCATTCATTGATAAATTCAAAAGATGTTTTGTAGAGAACGATAAGCATAAGAAGGGACAAAGTGAGAATGGAAGCTCTCAAATAATTTGTTATTGCTCCGAAAGTTTTAAAGATAATATTTTTTATTTTTTATTTATTTATTTGTTTATTTGTTTGTTTGTTTGTTTGTTTATTTACTTATTTACTTATTTACTTATTTACTTATTTACTTATTTACTTATTTACTTATTTACTTATTTACTTATTTACTTATTTACTTATTTACTTATTTACTTATTTACTTATTTACTTATTTACTTATTTACTTATTTACTTATTTACTTATTTACTTATTTACTTATTTACTTATTTACTTATTTACTTATTTACTTATTTACTTATTTACTTATTTACTTATTTATTTATTTATTTATTTATTTATTTATTTATTTATTTATTTATTTATTTATTTATTTATTTATTTATTTATTTATTTATTTATTTATTTATTTATTTATTTATTTATTTATTTATTTATTTACATCATGACCAATCTACAGATCGACTTATGATTTTTGTCTCATACATAAATTACTTTACATGCAAGAATCGTATTAATAATGAATTATTAATAATACATTAAAGATAATATAATGAAACTCACTAATGCTGATACTTTAAAACTTTTTCGTGGAATTTCAAGATATTGGGAAATTGTAGTGAAATTTTGTGGTCAGTTCCTTATAGCAGTGATAATAAATCCTGTGCAGCAAACTTTTTTTATTAAGGTATTAGTTTTTAGTACAAATTTTACAGTTTACATCATTGGCTTATAGATAAATATGTGTTTGTGTTGTGATTAAACTGCTCAAACTTAGGACAAACGTTTTCTCATAGTGAGGGACCATTCACAATGAAACACCGACGCAAAGCATAAATTTTACGCGAAGCGACCACTGACAGTACACACGACAAAAGAGATTATGTACATATTACAAAATGAAACAGAGTTAAGTACCCGTTTAAAGACGATTAACTCACCGAAAGATCACCACCTACCACCACAATGTGTTTTGTTGTTATTTATATATTACATATCCCAATTATTCCTGGCCCGTGATTTTACACATTAAGGCAGCGAGTCAGCACATGACGAAAAAAGCTCCATTGTGAATGCTCATGTTAATACCCAGCCTTCGGATGTGGTTGCAGTTTCGTTGCACTTTGGCTGGAAAATGGTTACTTGCGCACACTGCTACCTCCCTCTCGCCTCCCTCTCGCCTGCCGTTCACCCTAAGTGCTAGCTTGTAAACAACGTACCGGTCCTTATACTAGAAGTGCATATATCCTAAATGCATGTCCGAAGCTTACTAATAACTTCAACAGATAATTATGTTACAGAATGCCTTATTTCTAGTTTCGCTCTTATCTAAGAAATGAACCATCCAAGTTATATTTGTAATTCTTTCGATAAAATATGAAAAGCACATCTTGTTTAATTCATCATGAGTAACATGCAATCACATTTCCAACTTCAAGATTTTTACTGGAAGTTATAATTTCTGTAACGCTCTGGTTATTTGGCAAAATATTCTGGTGTGCCTCATCCTGTGCTTGCCACAACATCCTGCTAGAAAGGAGCGGAAAGTAATTGTGTGAAGTGACCGTCTGTCAAGATTTGTACACCTTCGTTTGTTTCCCTAGTATTGTTAAGCTGTTTTGGTTACGCTGCTTCACATTGCTTCCGCATCTAGACGAACAAAAAGAGCCATGCACAATGAAATTTAGATATAAGCATAAGGCAATATTAGAAGCTTGTCTTAATGCATGCATTCACATGGTTGTTGTTGACACTAACGTGCCCATAAGCGCTTAAGCAAGTTCCACATGTTTATGCCTACGCCAAGCATAGAAACTAATCAGAGAGCGACTCTCCATATACCTCATATTGTATAGTATTGTTATCCCACATCAGATTTTCCGTTGCTATGAATTGATAAGGTTTGCCATGTCTACTGCTCTACTTCTAAAAAAGCTGATGTGTTGCACTCATATGACTTTCACTACAACTATCCTTACACGCTTATTCCTCTGTGTTCTTCCTGTTAGTCGAGATAAACATTTGCAGAAATTATCTCATTACTAATTTCCTAGTGTGTGCAAGGGGAATATGGAAATACAATAGACTTTGAGCGATAGTCAAATATTTTAAACCTGAAATTCCGCTATCTTTGCACGGCCAAGACATCAAAAAGTTAATAACGACCTTCCATTTGAGAAAACACACTGCAAAACTCACACAAATAGGAAATATTTCCGAAATGGTTCAATCCACAAAAAATGCATTTGGACATGAATTGTGTGTTTTAACAAGATCTCCATTTTCTGTATAGTAAGTTTTGGTCTATCTCTTACGGTTTTCCAGTTATGCAAAAGTCATAAAGAGTAAATATGACTACATGGGCTATAACCAGAAAATTCAAAATATAAACTTCATTTGCCATAAAAATAACTTAAACGTATGGCATTTTAATCAAAATCGTTAGAGCCATTTTGAGAATATCAACATTTTCGATAAATGTTCCATTTAAGGGTAGTTTAGGATGGAGGAATTTTGTTCTTGACATCCTTGAAGTATACTAAACGTTGGTATATACCAACTTTGGATCGTTTTTGAGTTCTGCTGTTTGCACGCATGACAACACACACACACGCACGCACGCACGCGAGCACGCACACACACACACACACACACACACACACACACACACGAAACTTTTTCTAAAAATATTTTTGGATTCAGCGGGCCTTAAAATATGTATTTCCGGAGACATCTTAGTATAGAATTTTTGGATAGAATACAATACCTTCTCTACTTTTTATGTATGTGGTAACAAAATAATAGCAAAAGATGAAAGATCAGCAATGTTGTTAATTCTATTACCTAGTATAAATTTTACGGTCATGGTTGCCAGGGCCGTAGTATAATTTAAATCGAGTTCTTAAATGTTAAGGTCTGTTATTTTTTATTTATCACTAAAATAGAATGAGAGACCTAAATGGTGCTATAATTGGTGGTATGAATAGCAAAGTGAAATTAAAGGAATTTTAGGAACCGGACGTTCGATCTATAATAACTCGGCTGTGCCGCCGTTTAAAATGGAAGCGATTTGTTACACTCTGCTCCAAAAGGTAAACTGGTATCATTGATATAGATAATTGCTAGGAAGGATATTCTGCTGATATACAGGCGTGGAACAGATACCTTAATAATACGTTACGAGCGTACGTAATTAAATCACTATTATTGCCATGTCATCACTAACACCAAGGAAAGTGCACCTGTTTTCTGCTTCCTATAATGCATCTTTTATTCACGAAATATAAAGAACATTTGAATATACATACAATACCTATCAAAAGCATAAAGTTTTTCGGACTTAATTTTCTGTATGTTTATCCCTTTTAATTCATATTATTTTGCTTTATCATTTAAGATATACATTTATAATTTCATCTTGCTTCTTCATTTATTTTACAGTTTCTACGTAAGCTGTAATGACATTCAGAAAATTAATGTCGTTTATTTGAAATTCGTTTCAAGTAATCAGTCATAGGTAAAGTCATATAATGGTTTTACTACTGACATATTTTAAAATTGTATACGTTATCGCTTTTCACTTTGCTAAAGCTGGTAAATACCCCTGCGTTTTTTTGTAGTGTTTAACGCCCATTTTTACTATATACGGCACCGCAGGTGGTGACACTGATGATACATTGAATAAAGATAGAGCACCGGTGGAATGAGATGGCGGGGGAAACCGGAGAACCCGGAGGAAACCTACCCAACACCGCTTCGTCCCTGCATTGTTTCCATACGAACATTTAACATAAACGTCTCAACTTTTAATGAAGCTATTAACATTTGTAAAAGTAACTATTTGTTCATATATTAATAGTAATTTTATAAGAAAGGCATTTCTATTATTTGTTCATTCTATGTCTAATGTTTTAGAAAACAGAATTTATATTACGACTATAACTTCAATTAGGTTAAAATGTTTAGGAAATGTAAGCAATTTTCAAATAAATACCATTTCATTTCGACACACGTTAAAATTAATTACAACCGCTGACACTAGTGTTTACCAGACTAAATACAAGATAGAGTAAAACAAAAGCGGGAAAATATAGACTCGTAGGGTGTGTAAGTGTAGATATTTTCATAATTGGTATCTTAGTATGAATCCACTTCGGTGTGGATTCATGCTGAGTGTGTCTTAATTGTCTTTTTTTCCCCTTCGTCTAAGTTTTCCCACAACAATCACAAAGTTTACTACCTGATATTTTTTACAGGTCGTAACTGCGCCGTGAAATGAACAACGCCTGCCATGTTATATTATCCGTGTTGCTCACACCTAATGTGTGATCTACTGGCCTAGGTTGCGCGAGGTAATTGGCCGTGCAGAAAGCGTTGGAAATCGGTTCCGGTACACCATTTGTTATGACAAGACCGGCCCGCTCTGCATCATGCCTTCTGTACCACGCCAAATTAGAGGTATTAATCAACCTGAAAACTACTAAACATCTTTAATAAGTAAAATTATAAGTTCGCAAATCAAGTAAAGATTGATGTAATATTGTTCAATAGATTGTCCTCAATTATCAGTAAAAACAATGCCCCTAACGGCTTGCATATAAAATAGTACTATGAAACAAAACGTCAAACTATGATTTACATTTTTTAAAAGGTCGAACTAATTGTTTTAGCTTAAATAATTCAGATTTTCTTGGTGGGCCTAAGTATTTTCTACAGTAATGAATATACTCTCCTCGTGCAAGACGTTTGTTCCTTTTGCTTATTTCAGACCGCTTACGCTTTTCAATAACCAATTATTATGAAAGTCAAAGGCATATGTGACTTAGGGTGAGCTACTTACACAGTAAACAATGACAGTTCGATCAACTATGTCCTTAGGATAATAATTTCTGTCGATAACTGGTCTAGATAGCGCTCTTTAAAGTTTTACCCGTGTGCTATTTTCCGTGACTTTATTCTCATGTCCAAGATCTTGTTTCCAAGCTAAATTGAAGCTCATGACACAGCAAAATTTACTGCTACAAATTGTTGTCCTTCTCCATTGTTAAGCCAATGAAGCGAAGATATTGAATGTGGATTAACATTGACCTTCTTTTTCGCATTACATAACGTCCAATAACAACCAATAGACTGAAACGCCAATCTCTTGCGAGGTTGCTCCTTTTTGACTATAGAAAAGAAAAGTCTAGAAATTCCGAACTTTAATATAGCTGAGGAGGCAGTGACATTATGCTAATGAAGGTTACAATACATAGGATGATGTTTTGCATTCATATGAGCTTTCTCTGATTATTTTTCTGGAAACTATTCTTACAGAGACTTATGTTTCTTGCTAATGGAGATAATCTCTCATTACACATTTATACATTGTGTTCTAGGTGTAAGAACACAGTAGGCTAAAGCGATATCAGAGTTTTAAAAAGCGGATCGCTATGTGATGTTCTGAAATTCCGTGCTTTTTGCCTGACTTTTACATGAGGGGAAAATTAAAAAAAAAAAAAATAAAAAAAAAAAAAAATAAAAAAAAAAAAAAAGTGACCATTTACAACTTGAATAAAGTATAAGTATTTAAACTTCAAACCCATAACAAAGATTGTCTCCTAAATGGTTAACACCGTATAAATTATCATGAGGCACAACCGTCTGCTTTAGAGCCGGCGAAACGAAAGCTTGCCAACTGCAGGATGCGCAGAAGACTATTTTTGTTAACGTACCGTTACGTCTGTTGCAGGGCGACAATATCCCTATTACGGACTTCCAGTGTCTAACAACGTCTCGAGGTGTGCATGTCAGAGTGAATGAGAGAGTATAAACAGCGGGACAGGCAGGCACAATGCGGCGAGTGAAAATGGCATGCGGCCTTCAATCGAGCGCGGTAAACCGACTTTATCCGAGTAGTACCGAAGTTTCGCGCAGCTATCGTTTGCAAGTTTTCGTTGCGTTACCTCTACCGCGATCTACATCTTTTTGTGAAGCAAATTTTTATTCGACTTATCAATTATACAAAAGTCATTCAGAATGAAGAGAAATTCAAGTTTATTCGCCGAAAATCCAATATAATATAATTTTTATCTGTGGTGAAAGTATTTTAAACATGTGCTATATTCTTAAAGCACTTTTGAGAAAATAAAAAATTCCACATATAGGAATAATTTGAGGTGGGGGTTTTCTTAAATATCTTCTTGTGGCACTCTTGGAAGACGCTGACCATAAACACCCAATGTGGCATTTAATAGACTTCATTTTGAGTTATGTTGTTCACATACAGAGAGAGACAGACAGACAAAATATTTTAATTTCCATCTTATGGGTAGTAGCACTTCCTAATAGAACCATTGTTATGAAACTCAATAGATTTACATTCACATGTTTAAGACAAATCAACCCAAAGTTGATTTGTAAGGTGATTAAACGTACATGAATTCACCGGCTACTCTATAAATATTAATCAAAGACGTGAATTTACAATAGAAAAGATTGAGTGATATGTGCAGAAATGTATAGGAAAACATTAGATGACATGAACGAGGGATAAGAAATAAATTAATATTTCAAATTAGATTATTGTAGAAAGATATGGGGTTTGAATTTCAATTTCAGTTAATGAGGGGCTAACAACTTACGAGCAAGAGGTTGGAGAAGCATACCATTAGGTAGCATATTATAAGATAAGGCGGAAGCCATTAAATTGCTTAAGGTATGAAGTAGAATGTGTTTCCAGCTGGGAGGATAGTGTGGTTCAGCTTAGTTGAAAACATGTACAGATTAGTTCCTTAACTGTTCAACAATACCACAGAAACAATCAAGATATGTGCGTTAACAACAAATACCTTCCCGCAGGGGATTAGAATTGCACCTTGCGTGTGTCTATCTATGATCTTGCTGTGCTGTCCTTGCAACACCTGCTAGGTTTCTATCCGCGGGCGGACATGAGAGAGGTGCTCTTTGTAGTTCATAATGCGCAGAATCGATTGGATGGGAGTAAAATTCACATCTTAAGAAAACGATTTCAACTTTGTAAATTTATTCGTCTTTCGTCTTCTCAGGATAAGGGAAAACCTCAAAAATAAACCGTACCCTAACCTAGATTCGAACCTCTTGGACCTGAGGCAAATACATTGCCACCACGCTACGGGAGCGGGCGTGAAGTGAAATGAGAAGATAGGTGACATGGAGGAACAAGAAATTCGGGGGATGTAATTATTCTTCCCAGCATTTGTCAAGAAACCCCGCGAAGAAGAAGGAATAAAAAGTATAAAGAAAAAACTATGGGTCAGGAAGGTTGAACACGAGAATCATACCCACGACCTTCCTAATGCGGGCCACAGGCGCTATGCCCCCTGAGCCATTCCGCTTAGTTGCTTACTGTGAATAACAGAAGCAGGAGAGATAGGACTTCATCCGAAAACTTAATTTCAAACATAACACCCAACTTATGTCATAGATATTAATGCATATATCCATTTAAAAATCACAGCATCCAGTTAAGCATAAACATAATTCCATTCCATAACCTCGCCTGGTTTTTTTCGAACAGTAGATTTAGTGAGTGAGTATGTAGGGTTTAAGGGCCCGTCGACATCTAGGTCATTGGATCCCGCAGTAGAGTTTAATAGTATTACTAAATCAAAAGAATATGAGTCAGTTCTCTACCCTATCATTTATTTTTGTATGGCTTCACGTTATTCGAGATAAACCTTTGCAGAAATAGTTTCATAACACATTTCATTTGTACAATGCTTTTATTCTGTTTCTTATGGTTCGTCCATTATACAAAATGACTTCTAAATGAAAGGGAGTTCGCATATTTTCCCCTCAAAGGTTTTGGCATACATTTTATTTATATAGCATCTTAAACTGTCATAAATAATGGGATTTTAATCAAAATCTTGTAATCATTTTTCAGAAAATTTAAAATTTCTAAAAAAATTATTTGTAAACAGCACTTTTGGATGAAGGAATATTCTTCTAAATATTCGTGTCGGATTTTTGGAACATATTGCATTAACATACCAAGTTTGGTATTTATTGAAATGTCGCCTTTTAGTTATGCTGTTCACTCATGCACACATATACATACCATCTAGAGTAGAATTATTTTCAGGCATTATTAATTTAGAGGGTGTTGTGTGTACACACGGACCTTTTTCTAAAAATGCTTTTTCGGGGAGGTTTCAGGTGCCTAAAAATATGTACTTTCTCGACATAGAATTTTTAGGTGGAACACAATACTTCATCAACTTATTGTATGCAGTAGATAAAATAAAAAATTGTATATTGTGTTACACCAATATAATTCTCTCTACTGACTTTCGTTTATATTTCTGTAACTTCTGCAAACTGTTCTTGCAAAAGCTTATGTTTTCTACTTCTAGTTAATTTAGATAAACATTTGCAAAAATAATTTAAATACACATTTCGTTCAATGTGACAGTAAGGTGTTTAGAAACTGTTCACTATTGCTGGCCTTGAAATGCCAACTCTTTTCGTGCCATCGCAAGAAACAATTGAATAACGACACAACTTTATAAGTATTAAAAATTCTGACCAATAGTACCGGATATATTGGAAATCGCTGCTGTCACAAAGTCATTTGAAATAAATTGAGTTTTGAAAAAGCCTTCATCTCTGAAACAAAAATATGAATTTTATAGGCATGAAAGTTGGTATAAATGCAATACCTCCTCTACCTACCAGGCACATATGTGGTAGAGAAAGCAAAAATTCCAATACCCTGTGCATAACACTCCTTGTTGAACACGGTTAAGCTAAAACGTTATGAGACGTTATTTTGCTTATATTGTTGCAGAAAGGGCTAGGCAAGTTAAAGCGATTCGGGGAAAAGAGCGGTATCTGAACTAGCGGTGACTCAACACAGTGACAGCGCAATTAAAAGTGAACTGCCCCAACAAGGCAAGCTTGAGCTATCTGAAACCTGAATAAAACTTAGAGGAAGTTATGGTTCAGTAAATGACAAAGAAAGGGACATGTAACCAGAGGTTAATCGAAATTCTCAAGAACATGACTGAGGAATAACTATGCATTTAACTAAGACATTCCGGAGAAAGTACAGTTATAGTTATTTACGTAACACGTGACTGATTCTGACACAATTGTCACAATGAAAAGATTGTACGTACATCTGTTACGTAGAACGTTTTATGCAATTTTAGCATTAAAACACTCGTACGTAAAAATTTGGTAAATGAAAAGTTATGTGTCAGAGATCACAGATGTATGACATAATATCGTTGCTAAACAGTTGTTTCATTTGTTTCAACACTTACAGAGGAAAATGGAAGGTAGTGATAAAACTATTAAAAATGTGGATTGTATTCCACTTGGAATTTTGAACCAGGCCAAGAATGCTGAGGGTTCATTAATTCCATAAAAATCAAGATGTTTACGAAAAAGAAAATGAAAAGTTTTGTGGATGAAGAAACGAAAAATGCGCTAGTTTGACTAATGAAACCATATTATTGGTATACTTTTAAGAGCGGTAGGTTTTCTTGCAGGCGCATTGGAGAAAACTATGCTGTTGCAGTGATGGCGTCATTGCTGTCTTATTGCTATGGTAATTAGGTCATTCATTTATTGGCACTGGTATCAGAAATAGGGTAATTTAGCACGATTTATGCCGTCATAATGCTAGGATTGCATAAAGAAATATGCATAATGATTATATCCGTCAAAATAATGGCCAACAGATATTGGAGATAGCTTCGATTACAATAGATGACTTGGTAAACTTACGAACTCCGAATTATTAAAGGAAAAAATTGGTTTAAAAAATTCTTTTGTTGTTTAACGACGCTGTCAATTGCCAGGATCACATCAGCGTCTCCGGTGTTGTCATTTTTAAGCACACTTAAAACGATCAGTCTGGGCCGGATTTCAACCCGCGATTTTGGGATCAGTAGTCCAGCGTCTAACCAACTGAGCCACTCAAACCGACTGGAAAACATAGGGATAAAGAACACCTCCCTGTAGAAATAACTGTGACTATATAGCTTCAAATTCCCGGCATCTACGTTTTGGAAGTTCATTATATACTGCTGAAATGAATGTAATTGCCGCATACAATAACCTTCACCTCGCGTAACAGTTTACCATATAGGGAAAGTAAGTGGCTGTTCTCTTAGATTATGCCACAGTATGTCTGTATCAGCGACTGTAGTTTTAAACGCTTTGGTGGAAATGACTGCCAAGATTATTTTGTATTTTGCTTTATTAACATTGCATTACATTTAGGGAACAGTAAAAGTAATTACATGATTTATCCTACCACGATAACACTTTTGGATCATATATTTTACTTCGAAAAAGTTGTTTAAAGAAAGTTTAATTTGTTGGATTTATTTGAATTAAATAACCTGCAGCTAAAATAAGCCTGGAGAAGCAAAACATGGGTAGTATTCTTACCAAACGTTGAGTTTTAGACAGATTTGTGAGTGGCAAAAATTAGAACTAGAGTGTAATTCAATTCGACAACTCACTCGTACACATAATTAAAACATCATTATAGTTTCATTATAGTAAAAATATTAACTCATATCTCTTTCAAGTAGAACTATGGCCAGCCACTATAGATATTTGCTAATTTCTGGAAACTTACACAAATCAAAGAAAACCTAAAGCAAAAATTGTAATTCTTTATTACTAAGTGAGCAAAAACAAACTGAATTAACTCTGTCTTCTTTTTAGGCATATTCCTGCCTGTCTTCCCTGCATGGAGTGTGGAACATGTCTTTAAGCGTGTATGACGATTGCGATTTAGGCCACTTACTGCTAGACGTGTAGTAAGTAATGAAGGGGGAAGGTTCGTTTTGACACGCACCCTTGGTAACTGAAAAAAATTGAGTGTAGGATTATTTCAGAAAGTGCTGCGGTTCTGGAAAAAGTCTGTTACTGAACAATTGCTTACCTTAGAAGTGGTATTGAGTAAAGTTTCTAGTTCTCCTGTTACAAAATGTCTGCGTAGCACACACAACTTATGTCAAGTACTTCTTTTTTCTCTTGAGTGAACCATTTTCGAGATATTCTTTATTATTTGTTTGAATTTTCCAATACTTGTACGTGTATCTCTTGGTTCTGCAAAGAGAACGGCATTTCAAAGATATCGCATAGCTACCAGCTCTTAAAACATCTCACTATCGCTTAAAGCCTATTGTATTTCCATATTTCCCTTGCACCTACAAGAAAACTAGTAGTAAGATAATTTCTAAAAATGCTTATGTCCATTAAGGTAAAGTAGATAGAGAAATAAGCATTTGCAAGAATAGTTTGCATAGGAGTGATTACAGCTCTACATATATATGCGAACAGCATTTCTCCACATTGAAATAGGTTATGTGACGATCACTTGGTGTATCTTCTAAGGCTATGTACTTCGACTTTGTCGCTAAGTATTGATAGACTAAAGAAGTAAGCAGTACTAAAGAAGTCCCTAATGAGCAGATATTTATCACATAAGATTTGAAAGCGCTTTCCTAAATCATACGCAGCGTACATTTAACCAACGTTGCACGTTCGAGCGTTAATATACCTTTAAGGGCGCACACTACGTGGTCATCAATGCCCTTAAAAACAATTCATTGCAAAAGCCAGATATAAACTTCAATCAAAAATAAAATCACTAGCAAAAGGGAAAATAAATATACATAAATATATAAAACCAAGTGGCAAAAGCCAAAATTTAAACAAAGTGTCGAGCGGTAAAGAATGACAAAGTCCGCGTGTAGTGGAAGCGTTGGACATCACTGCATCAGATTTTTCCTCAGATTTATGTGTAATGGAATGCAAATTTCTGAAGTATCACGTGCTTAATGCGAAGTTCCTAGAAAAATAACATGTTATATAAACAGTCTGTAAAATTCCTGAAGCAGATAACGGTCAGAGAAAGTCTTGTGATTGTAAAATTATTTCCTAATAACATATTGCGAAGTAATTAGATATAACTATCGACAAGAAAAAGCCTAGCAGAAAAACGTCAAAGCCGCTAGAAATAGAGGTCGTTAGAAAGAGGAAATCCTAGCCTTTAGCTATACTTGAAGGTGGATATAGAACAAACAAGGCATTGCTAACGGGTTGTCGTAGCCACTCGCTCACCACAGGTCCCACTGGCCTTGTTACGGAATTTCACTGTCTGTAAACGTGACTCTGGTCTCCCACAATCAAGGACTTTTATGCCTCAAGTCCACTGTAACAAACGATCTATTACATCTCCCATAAACGGAACAAATAAAACACACTGCTCCATCAAGGATATCTTACTTAACGCGCAGTAAAATTGAGGCAATCAACGACGGTTCGTAACAGGAATTCCTTTAGCTCTATATATTTCCTTGTATGTTTCTTTTTATTTAATTTAAACAGCTACATGATAGCGAGTCTTGCAGAGAAAACGGAATTCAACGTCAAGGTGAACTTGGAAACCAATCCCCCTTGAAAGAGCAGGCAATGTTCTTTAACCATCACGGAAAATCCCAGAAGAAACTCTTCATGAAGTAGCATCATAAGTTAAGCAAAAGAATTCAGATTTCTACATCGGTCGCACGGTATTTTGTGTGCTTCCTGTCGATTCTGTTTCTCTTGAGCTAAATTTATGTTCTTGTGCAACCGGCATGTTGCGTAATAGTAATTTTTAGACAGCTGGAATTAAAATTAGAACATTTATGTCAGTTGATTCTAAACCCGCGTAGGAGACGGTTTCGATCCTTCAGCCCCCGTGGTACGAGTGCTGCGGACCCTTAGCATTCGGACTCCTACCGGAACAGGCATGGGGAAGAGGTTGACAGGAGCGCAATCGAGTATTTACCCTCTCCACTTAACCCATCACCAAATGCAAGCCACCTCTCTTTTCCGGTTCTGATTGTTTACGGATACAAACAAGGCATGCAGTGACGGAATCGAATAGAAACATAATGTATTGGTTTTGTGATTACGTTACATACATTTTCTTTCGGCATAGCAAAACACAAAGTTTTATTTTATTAGGAACACAAAAGTACTTGTGTTCCCTTAAGGCTATGAAGTATCTTTTTACCTTGTTATGCGACATGATTCTACCACTGACACAGTGACCGGTCAGTGAGGGAGTGGCCGGTTCTCTGAGGTAGATAGATAACAGCGGGTAGCGTGACCTGATAGCTAACCGGTATGTAGCAGAGGAGATGGGGTTAAAACCACGATGTAGGAGAAATGTTACATTGTGTCGTTCTCCCCATATATATTCTAGAAGTACATTAGGCCGAACATTTGAGCTCTTCCCGTAAGGGCGTTGTTCGGTTTGGGTTAGACTCAACGAGACAGTGGTTCCCGATATCCGTGGGAGATTGAGTACTTTGGATGATGCTCAAGCGGGGTTGTGAGACGCACTATCTTGGAGAGCTAGTAGGAGTTGCGGTGCCGTCGACCCCACTAAGGTCTCGGTAGTCTTCCCTAATGGGTTAACGCGCGTAAGTGGCGTTTTCACTTCGGTCCTAACTAAGCTGAGAGGGTGGCATATAAAATAGGTACCATCCCTAATGGAAAAGGCTCATGCAGATTCGGCTCCTTGGGTACATAAGGAGACACAACGGGTTGCCTACGTATTTACTCCACTCTTACCAACTTTGGGTTTAAGTCCAAACACATGACAGCTATTCTTTGTATTTACGCTTGGACTGATTAGCTCTTACATTTTGTTATGTCTTTTTTCATTTTATTATGTCTTTTTACATATTAATTTCACATGGCGTTTAAAAAGAGTATATGGCACACATGTCAGAAGTGTTTTTATCATTTCTGTCACAAATTAGTGTTATGTTACGTGGGATAATTATAATAGAGTGAGCGTTTGTAACACTCACTAGTGTCATATTAAGATTATCCACGAGTTTGGTTCAACATTTTATAAACTCTTAGTCAATGAGATAGAACTTGTCCGGTTTGGTTCTGCCATTGTCTAAGTGGCTATACCTGCTCTCTCTTTCTATCTTTGAATTCATGGAAAGGATACACACCCCTCCCAGGACGCTATTGTCTGCTAAATCGCTACATGCACTTTGTAAATACCCATCTCGTAACATCAGCATCGGTGGCTTTTAATACCTTCTGAAGCAAAGAAGTGTGAGGACCGAGTAATTGTGATTGATTTGTTTTGTGCGTATTGTATTCTGCTGAGCAAAAATGTTTGAATAGGTACTAATACTTAGTTTTAATATTAAATTTCTCTCATATTTGTACTTGTTTTAGTGATAGTTCAAGGTTGTGCTGGCAAATAGGGAAAAACTATGAAATCAGGTAGTAGGGAAGTGATATTTAATGTTCATAAGCTTATTTTTGTGACAAATATGAGGTAGTGAAATGTGGTAGGCCAACTATATCTGTATCCAGTGTGGTTGAGAGAACTGCGGCAGCAACAGGTGTTTCTTCTCGCACTGTTGGCAGAAAAAAGCTCAAGAAAGTGAACTGTTTTAGGTACTTCATGTAAGAAACACTCGAAAAGAACTCCAACAAAACTACAATTAATAAATTTACCACCGCTGTCATACGACGTACTATTTATTCGTTGTATCACAATAATGTTCCGCCTAACTTAAAACATAAATGATGCATTAAGAAATGGTGGCTTAGTGCATGTCAGCATATGGAACTTAAGGTATATTCTGAAGGGAAAAATCTCACATTTGTCAAAAATAAACAAAGCAGAAAATGCTTAATGGAAAGGCCTGACGTTGTCACCAAAAGATTCAATTTTGTTAAGAATAATAAAAGAATTTAGAATTGTTTACCTTGATGAAATATGTATAAAGTAGACCACCGAAAAGCAAAGTGTGGAAAAGTGAAAAGGACGATATCAATTTTTCATTAAGGACTCTGATTGGAAATTGATGTTTTATTATTTTTTGCAATACTTGATATGTAAGTTAATCGTATAATCTAAATTTACAATTTATTTATCAGTTCCCATGGCAACAAGGCTAAAACTGGACACTAATACTTGCGGTACCAGTTAGACTGGTCATTAGTAGTTACGGTACCAGTAGGAAATGACGTCACACCAAACAGCATAGTAACCTAAAATAAGTAATCAATGAATCCTTAGCAACATGCACAAACGTATGAATTATTTATCGATTGAAATATTAAATGTGCAATTGGACATGTTGTTCACATTAAGAAGCGATTGAATTCTTTTTATTTCTTCAGTACATCTTGAGACGGTGCAGTGGTCGAGCGGCTAGACCGTTTGCCTATCACCTAGGCGGCCCGGTTCGATCCCAGTGATCCGCATGTGATATTCATGGTGGGCGAAGCGGCGTCTAGGCGTGTTTTTCCGGGTTCTCCGGTTGCCCCCGCCACTCATTCCACAAATTGCTCCATCATCACCTTTCCATTTATCGATTTCGTCTGCATTTCATATCATCTTCCTCACTATCACACCTGGTGCGGGGCTGACCACCCAGGTCTTCACTCTGTCCAGCCCATAGGTTCCTCTGCTCCCCAACAGACATCTGACCCTAGGGGAGTGTAAGCCCTAGGGAAGGGTAACCAGGAAAAAAAGAACAGTACATCGACATTCTACGCGGCAGAGCGCCAAAGACACACGCTCCAGCGACCACGGCTACCAGGTCGGCAAACCCTAGGTTCCCTGCCTCAAATTGTTCAGTACAGCATCTCATATGTCCCATTTAATTACTATAGCGCCTTTACTGAAACATCCTGTATAATGTCTTTCAATATAATGCTTATTGTAAATACCTTATCCTAAAGAATCTTGGGAATCATTTCACTTATATAGTTTTTTTGTGGGCGGGGACTTTACCTAAAGCTCTACGAGCCACTCCAAAACACGAGTAATTCTATAGAGTTGGTTTATACCTTGAGGTGAAGGACACCAAATGAGAAAAAAACACATTTCTATGAGAAAAACCTGGCATCAAAAGGAAGTCGCCACTGTCATAAACTTGTATCCGGTGAAATTCTTGCCAAAGGCACTTTAGCTATGTTTTATGTATGCCACCAATTACAGGTTTAGCCAAATTTTCTTTTTTCGGAGCCTAAAACCAGAATAACTGGAGCGTGAAGATATAATTAAACCCCTAGCCCTCCTTAAATTAAATTTCGGCTATAGAATTACCGATTTGTACAGCTCGATTTATATATCTCGTTACTATCTGGAGCTGAACCTAAATTGAGCAATGTCAGCTATAAGGAGCAGTTAACAATAATTGTAGGGCAGATGTTTAAATCATATTTTTCTTAGTTATTTCCCAATTTAGAGTAAATGTCAAGGACTTTTGTTGCTATCCATAAATTATAAGAATTACATGGAATGTTTATTAAAAATATGATCTGCTGTTTACAAAGGAACTGATCTGCTCGCTCAAAAACTATGAACTGAATTTGTTTTTGCAACATAGCAAAGAATTAGTATTTTAACTGAAAGAGTACCTAAAAGCTTTGAAATAAGATATATTTCTCTTCTCGCTTTATTTTATTTTCCTTTGAGAAACAACTAGAAGAAATAAGATAAGAAATTAAAATAGGAAAAATGCACTTGCTGTCAATGAACACTCTCGCTATACTCTGTGGAACAGATGGCAGAAGAGAAACGAAGTTTGAAGTTTTGAAGGCAAATGAAAAGTAAGTCAAAGAATACAGGATGTAGGAGCATTATCATATTAATTTTAAGAATTTTTATCCACAAAGGTAACCAACTGTAATACTGAAGTTACTTTTCGCTAATTAAGTGTTTAAAAATTACGCTTAAAACTGGATCTTGTTCTTAGGCATGTCTTGGTATAAACTTTCATTACATGCTGTTGAGAACACATCAAGAACAACTTCTATTTCTTTTATCTTCTGCTTAACTATCTTGAAACAGATATTTGTGTTTAGGTCCTTGCGAAATTACATAACTGTGAAAATTAACTTATGAAATAAATTCGTTAAAAAGGCATGTGGCAATGTTCTCAACAGACAGCGATCGTAAAAATTTACTTAAGGAGACCGAAAAAAAAAAACCTTATCAACGAAGAAGACGTGACTGGATAAAGTTTACACTAGAAGTGATTGTATCAGATTACAATTTGTTACTCTGTGTTAATATCATAGTGAAAAGTTCATCAAAATAAAAGTTAAAGCTATTTATTCATACTACAGTATTATTTCAAAGCTTAAATAGAGTCCTCCAAGAAGACCTTACAACTCATATGGTTCTACAAAGTTTATATGATGAAGCCATATTTCACATCAGCAGAAACTAAATAAGCAGTTGTGTCATTTTGAGTACAGACAATCCGCATGAACGAAAAGAGTACACTTGATCCTCTCCGAAAATTAATGTAAAGTGTGGTGTTTTGAAGTTTTGTGGTACTTGGTCCATATTTTTAATGGTCAGACTGTAACGGGAGCTTCTTACCTAGACATGTTGCATAAATTTGCTGTCGATAAGTAATCTTTCCCTTAACATCAGGTTACTTCCAGCAAGAAGACGCACCACCACATTTTGCCGTAACGGTTCGACATTATCTGGGTGAAACTTTGGTACACACTGGAATGGAAGAGGTGGACTTTTGGCCTGGCCAGTACGATAATCGGATTTGACTCCATGTGATCTCTGGCCAAGGGGAATAGTGAAAGAACCTGTGTATACAACACCTACTAATACTAAGGTCCTTAAAACTCACAGTAACAGCTGTTCGCTCTATACCTACAGAAATTTGTGAATGAGCTATTTCCTGTATGGAAAGACATTACACATGCATTCAGAACGAAGGAGTACAGGTCGAAGAAGTGCACTGACTTCGTTTGGACTTGTCTACTACATAGTGTGTTATTCAAACAAAAGTTAATCTAATCGAACTGGTAACAACTTTTTGGACAATTGTGTGTTTTAGCTACCGTCCCGCGTCCATCACCTTTAGTAAATACGAATATTCTACTCTGAGGTAACTACGGGACAAAAAAGGTGTAAAAATTACAATCTAAATTGAATTGAGTGCAACATTTTAACAGGATTCATAAAAGAGAAGTAACGCAAACAGCATAAACTGCAACAGAATAATAAAACTCCGTCCCAAATGACGCCAGTACGTGAAGCTAACTACATTAAAACCCCGTGCCCAGAAGGCACTCCGCCCAAAATGTCAAAATCGAGAGGAAATACCTGCTTTGAGGCCTCTCTAAATTAAAACAGCATTTTAGAAAAAGAGCCGCGCGCACATGCATATTTGTGTGTATGAGAGAGAGAGAGAGAGAGAGAGAGAGAGAGAGAGAGAGAGAGAGAGAGAGAGAGAGAGAGAGAACACCATAGCTCAAGCAACGAAATTTGATATTGAAGATCAGTGTTTTTCAAGAATGTGCCACCTCTAAATAAAGAAGTTTTGAAATATTTTATTTTCTCAAAATTGCTACGTATATTTATTAAAATAGAACACATTTAAAATATTTACATTTGGGGAACACCCTGTAATGTCATTCGAAAAGAATTTTATATAGTTTTGTTTACCTAGTAAACGTTAAGAGACGGTCAAAAAGGTACTGCACAAGAAACGCAGATCGCTTTATAACACAGTTTATTCCAAATTACTTTTGTGGCATTATCATTTCCGAGATATCCATTGGTTTCAATTGTTAAAGCGCTGTCGTTATTCGGTTGTCTCTCCCTATAGAAGAGGGGATCCATCCCCCTTCAGCTGCCATGATAGGCGTTGTGGACCCGTGGTACTTCCGACGTTAATAAAAATACGTGAGGTCTAACATTCGAATTTTCAGGTCATGGAAATGTCTTAAACATACCGTATTTTAATAAAAATTCTTAGCCATTTCTGAGAAAATCAAAATTTTCAAAAAATGTTTCATGTGAAGGGTAGTTTAGGAACTGTGACTTTCTTTAAAAGCTTTGTGACGCATTTTTTGGAAGATTACTTTTACAGGCTTTCCACTTTTCAGTGGTTGCCTTTAATTCCTGTTGCAATTCTCCAAGATGTTTTATGCTCCTATTGTCCTCTTCTCTGCATGGCTTTATTAAGTTAATCCATCCAAGTAACACGTGCCCTTCCACGCTTTCTTCTTCCAGGAGCTGACCAGTTGACAACAGAATTTGGCAATCTCTCTGCTTTCATTTTCTTTACGTGTCCGTACCATTTTAGAGTTCTTGGTTTGAATCTATCAATTACTGTTTCGTCTGCATCCCAACCTCTGTGGTCCTTGCCCCGAGGGGTGGGCAACAGAAAGTAGGAGATTGCCTGTTGGAGTGAAGTACGGTGGGGACTTGTTCCCCAAGACCGCTACGGTAACCGTCAAGTATTTTTGAACTCGGGGGCTTCAAAACGTGTATTTAAGTGAAGTCTCGATATCGAAGTTTTGAGTGGGATGCAATTCCTTATCTACCTACTATGTACGTGGCACAGAAATTAAAAAGCCGCAGAAGATCTCTACTTCCGAAGATTTCTACTTGCCAAAGTCCCATAACAACTGGGTATGTAATTTTCTCGGGAGTATTCAATAACGTTTCTATATGAGGATGCTGTTTACATCATGTACACTCCACTACAATAACAAGATTAATGGCATTACGATAATCCTCACGTAACGCGCTCCATTCCTGTGTGCTAGCAAACTCAACGATATCAGTAGGAAGTAAACAAGTGAAACAGATTCGTTTACATACCAAAGCTTGTGTGTGGTTGGTTGAAGCGGTTCCTTTGATAGCAGCCACTCGCATTAACATTACGCAACCTAGCACGCTATAATTATTAGAGGAGAGTAAAAGAAAGCGGAGCAAATGCTCAATTTTCTCTAAGGCTTCTGAGCCTTTCATACGAAAACTTTTCCCGAGCTTCTTCGTTAGCTTGCCGAGTAAAAGTGGATGCCCTGGATTACATTAAACATGGAGAATGGAACATTTCCCACACAAATAGTAGTGTGTCGTTAACCTTCATTTCAAGCGGCTCAAGACACATGTAGACTTCTTCAGGTTTATGTTATACTCGCTGGCTTAGGGTAACTGGGTAGTGTAAAGACAAAACTCTGATGTGTTGCACTCACATGACTTTCTCTACTCCTGTACTAACTATTCTTACAAACTCTTATTCCTCTTATTCATCTTTTCTTGTAGTTGGGGAATATGAGAATACAGTAGGCTTTGAGCGATAGTCAAATCTTTTAAAGCTGATCGGTATATGAAGGCTTTGAAATTCTGTTCTATTTGCATGGTCAAGAGATAAAAAAGTGAATAACGACCTTCCATTTGAGAAAAGTATAAGTATTGCAAAACCCACACAAATAATGTCTCTGAAATATATCACTCCACAAAAAAATGCATTTGAACATAACTTCAATGTTTTAACGATATCTACATTTTTGTATAGTAAGATTTGGTCTATCTCTTACGGTTTACCAGTTATGCAGAAGTCATCAAGAGTAAAAACAGGATTACATAGACTATAGCCAGAAAATTCAAAATGTACATTTCATGGCCATAAATGGCATTTTAATCAAAAGCGTTAACCATTTTCAGAAAATCCAAATTTTCGAAAAATTTTCCTTATGAAAGGTAGTTCAAGTTAGAGTATTTTTTTTTTCAAAATCTTCGTGTCGCATCCCTGAAAGATATTAAACTTAAATACAAACTTTGATTATTAACCGATTTTCCTTTTTGAGTTCTGCTAATCACAGACACGCATATGAACCTTTTTCTATAAATTCTTTTTTTTTTTTTTTACTCAGGGTCCTCAAAACATATATTTCCGGTGAAATCTCGACATCAAAGTTTTGGGCCGAATACACTACGTAGCAGAGAAACTAAAAATTGGCATTTTCTCTTTTTAATGGAAAAACATTGTGAGTCTTTCTGATTCAGTATATTACATATTATACGCATATGGTATATTGGTCATTTAAAACAATTTACCCTTAAAAACATTTAAATTGACTGTTGACTGTGCGTCGCTTTAAATGTTAGTAGGTATCATGTCCGTTTTCTGCTGAAACTGTTAATATCTTGAGTATTTTTAAGACAATTATTTGTTGAAAGGGCATCCCGCTTTATCTAAGCAATCCCGGGTCAAAATACTACAACTGCAAATCAGGAGGCAACACGACTACTCGCCAAGAATACACTAAAGTGAGTCATACCTTTTGCGTTCATTTTCAACTGCGATTATCTAAAAAATACACTTTTCATAACATATAATCCTCTTGCTCAAAAACTATAAAAGCTACAAGGCTCATATTTTGCCACTATACTTGTGTAGATAATACGATCTATTACATCCACTGAATTAAAGTTATATTTTTAAGTATAGCACTTTTTTTTAAAATTATAATATTGCTTAAAAATCTATACGTAAATTTTGTTTTATCTTCTTAATGGATAAAAAAATTAGAACCAGAAACACCATTGGCAGCTTGTTCCCATAGTTCAGTGGTATGAGGCAGAATGTCTTCATTTTAACTCTCTACTGATTTCTGAGAAAAGGGAATCTTAAAATGTCAAATTCTTGCCATTTCTTTAGCACACATTTTTAAAGTTTACTGTGTTTTCAGACGAACTATAAAACATATGATTATAAAAATTTAAAGAAATGTAATGCATCTACAAGTTATACAGTAATGTTTTACATTGATTTGTGAATTACAGCCGGAGAAGCCCACACTTTTTGGGTTGGTTTCATGTCCATATCTCTTAGCCCAAGTTGCACAGGTAGCTTTTTTAACTTTTTTTTTTTTTTTTTTTGCCACCCGTTTACTATAACATTATCCTACAGTGATCTAGAAAACTTTTATCCCTAATAATTGTAATTACATACAGTACACCATCTATTCCTAATAACGGATGAAATATCAATGATGTGAAACATCGGCGGAACGTTCGACTTTCTTAATCTCCTCCGGTAAGTCTTACAGGTCCTGAAAATGATCGTAGCCTATAAGTAACTTTTGGCGGTGGAACAATCATCGGTCCGAAAGGTTGAATAATTTGTTTATATATCATTTTTAGTGGTGAAAATTTAAACTTTTGTACCTTCTATTTGGTCCCTTAGTGATTTAGTTATAGTTTTTATATTATACAGAAACCTTTAACTTAACAAAAGAAAGATGAATACGAAGTTTCCCCCCACCCCTTGGTCAGTTAAGCTCTTTGGAAAACATGCAGTCTGCGATCGTCGAGAAAGTCTTTTCAGTTAACTATAAAATATGGTTGACTTATTTCTAATGTTAGCTGACACAATTTTTCTCTTTATACAACTATTTAACAGGCCCTCCTAACAAACATGATTATAACATGCAAAGGAAATAAAACGAAAACGTTTTACATGAGTCGTTAGAATATTTTGACACTGGCATAGCCAGCTTATGGCACCGTTATAAGCAGATTCGATTCCCTTTTGTTTTGCTGTGTTAGTTGCTAAATCATTAACAACTATATAATTTTACTTGAATTAAATATCCGTGGCATTTGTCTTAATTTTTAAGCTTTTTCTGTGTAGTAAAAGCAACTGTTTTCTACACGATGGCATTTTCTACAGAAACTCAACCCCTTATCCTCAAATGTTCTTTTTAATATAAAATAAGTCCAATATATTCGTATTAGTGTGTGTATATATATTTCACCGCCTATTCCTGTCTCTGTAGTGTGGTGGTAGTGTGTTTGTCTCATTCAGGAGGTCGCAAGTTCGAATCTCGGTTAGTGAGTTATACGGATAAGGTTTGTTGTTATCCTGAGAAGACGAATGTCGGGTAATTTTAAGCTCTGCACGTTGGACTCATTTGAGCACCATTTCACTAATTCATTCATTCATTCATTCATTCATTCATTCATTCGTCGTCTGATATGACAATGGTGGAGGAGTTAATTACTGTACAAAAAAACGCCTATTTGGTTCATTCTAGAATGCAATTGCTCCGGGCAACTACAGAGGAAAAAAAAAAAAAAAAAAGGACAAGCATGACTAAACAGTCCCATTTACCTCGTAGCACTGTAAGAGCTTGAGTAACGGTATAACAAAATGCATGGCTTAGTTATTAGGTAATTAGGAGGGGGTATTAACCGGCAGTTTACCACGATAAACATACGCAATTAACGGTGTTGCATAATAAACTATTTACAAAATCACAAGGACTGCTGGCGAAGTATGAAAACAATTATGAGGCTTCTTATTGTTGTGAAACTCTGGATTCCATAACCAGCTTCCTCTCCATCTGTATATGTTGTAACAGTTCTTGCTCGTGTCATTTCACTTTAAATATCAATACCTATAAAATTATAATACTTATAGGTAAGAAATACTTATGTCGCCATACTTATTTGTTTTACTTTCTCTACACACTCTCGTTTAGTTTTATATCTTTCACAAACTATTCTTACGCAAGCTTACTTTTCTATCTGCCTCAGCCCAATCGAGATAAAGCTTTACAGATATAAGTTCCACTATAAACTGTGTATACAAGAGGGATAGAATATATAGTCAAGTGGTTAAAAGCTACTCGCTTGCCTATAGTTCGCGAGAAACAAGTGAAGAGCGACAGGACTTTATAAAATGCAAATGTCAATATTGACGGATACCTCAGAAACGATTGATACTACAAAAACTCATTTGAAATAAATTGTGTTTTAAAGACATCTATATTTCATGTGTAGTACAGTTTTGTCTACCTCTTAACATTTGCAAGTTATACAAAATTACACAGTCATTCCAGTAGACTTACCAAACTATTTCCAGAAAATTCAATATATTCAAGATATATATTGTCACGCAAATATCGTAAATAAATGGTATCTGATTCGAAGTCATTAGGACATTTTTGAGAAAATTAAAAACCTTGTATCGCAGCTTTGGATATACTGAACTTTAATACAAAGTTTGGCATTTAACCAACTTTTCATTTTTGAGTTATACTATTCACAAAAATCTGATGTGATGCACTCACATGACCTTCTCTACTCTTGTACTAACCATTCTAACAAACTCTTATTCCTATATCTCCATGTTAGTTAAGATACACATTCGTACAAATTATCTTATTGCTTATTTCCTTGTAGGTACAAGGGGAATATTAGAATACAGCAGGCTTTGTGCGACAGTAAAATCTTTTTTACCTTTGAGATTCCGTTCTCTTTGCACGATTAACATAAAAAAATGAACAACGTTGTTGCATTTCGCTGAAGTTCTAAGTTTTCCGAAACTCACACACATAACAAGGAATATCTCCGAAATGGTTCACCCTACAAGAAAATTTATTGAGACATAAATTGTGTATTTTAGCAAGATCTACATTTTTATACAGCAAGATTTTGTCTATCTCTAGCGGTTTACCAGCTATGCAAAGTTCGTCCAGAGTAAATACGACTACATGGGTTATATCCAGAAAGTTAAAGATATACATTTCATTTGTCATAAAAATATCTCAAACATATGACATTTTAATCAAAATCGTTAGAATCATTTTCAAGAAAATCAAAATTTTCCATGTAAAGGGTAGTTTAGGGTGGGGCTATTTTCTTCAAAATCTTCGTGTCGCAATCTTGAATGACAATAAACTTAAATACCAACTTTGGTTTTTATCCGAATTTTCGTTTTTGAGTTATGCTGTCCACAGAATGACACACACGGACCTTTTTCTAAAAATGCTTTTTTTGGATTCAGGGGGCTTAAAAACATGTATTTCCGGTGAAATCTCGACATCGAATTTTTGGGTGGAATACAATACTTCCCCTACTTACCAGTAGAGAAAGTAAAAAAAAAAACTCGCATATACATTGATACATTTTTTAAAAATTCCTTTCTAGGATTCGCAGGGCCTCAAAACATCTATTTCCGGTGAAATATTGACATCAAAATTTATGTGGATTTTTACCTACCACAGGCAAGTGGCAGAGAAAGTGAAAATACAGTTCTGGTAAAATATAAAAAGTAGGTATACATTAGCACAGAAATATTTAGTTCTAGGTTAGTGTTAGTTAAGCATTGCCAGCAATAAATAATCAGAAATGTGTCTGGGGTTAGTATTTATTAACACCTGCAATCATTCAATTGTTGTTATGGTAGCCAGTAAAAGGCATTATTGTTGTGTTACCTTGGACCAGTAACCCAAATGTGTAACGTTGTTAGTGGCAGCAGATTGTTCTACGATGCACTTACGCACTCTCCCTTCATACATCTGCGACATAAAGTAAGTTTAATTAAACCGTTAGAAGCCAAACCTTCTTAACCTTTTTGTTTAACACTTTGCAGCTCTAACCTTGGAAAATGTAACAAGGAGAGCTGGTTCTCAGTGCGCTTAAGGTTCCAGTTGTATTAGCATACTAGCGGAAATATCCGGTGTTGCCCGTAGTCTACGTTTATCCTGTTATTTAGCGAAAGAATTTAGAAAATAGGTCCATTCATGCTTAAAAGCCCTCATAATTGCTTCCAACTATACATTTTCTAGCCCTCTTGCACCGGGATGGTTTTGAGTGTCAAATATATTTAGAAAACAAGCCCATTTGTGCTGAAGATTCTCTAGATTGCCTCCCTGCGAATCTTCAACTTCCTCTTTCATTAGGGGTGGATTATTGTCACCACCCCTAAAAGAACAAATAATTGTTATTTAGGAAACCGAGCAGGATGACTCAGCCAGAAACGTCTGTTGCCCACATTCGGGAGGTCGCGGGTTCGATTCCCGCGGTCGACCTTCCTGACCCATGGATTTTTTCGGAGGTATCCCCTGGTCGCCAGACGAATGCTGGAAAGGATTTCAATATCCTCCCAATTTTCTTACATTAATCATTTCATTTCACCCTTCATCCTACAGCAGCATGGCAGGGGGAAAGAATGCGCTCTGGAAAGCCGAGCCAACCTCCGCCGGAGTGCTTCTAACTGGGAAAATGTAGGGACCCTGCCACCTGCTCTGTCGTGACAACATTCCGGCCGCCCTTAGGATCCATTCGCCTCATGCATCCTTCCGGGGGGTGCCCCGTGAGGAGTATAGACACAAAAGTTTGCCTTTCGGTCAAGGTGATAAATCCCCCTCCGCAAGTTGTCATAGTCATAGAGTCAAGCAATCAGTAGATTTACTGCCAAGCTAAAAAACTCCTGTAGTATGAAATTCCAGCACACCTACGACGTTGATATAATCCTGGCAATTTTCTGAGTTGTGAACAAACAAATATTTAAAATATCGAAAAAGTACTTAAACGTTTCCAAATTACCTCTTTCTGAACGTTTTTCTACCGCTCAGGGCCTCTGTAGTAGTTTTACTCTTATTCTAAACACCATGGTTGTATTAGAGGATGTGAAGAATTTAAGTATTTTGGAGTAAAAATAGATAAAGAAGGTAAACAGGAAAATAACATTAAGAACAGCATCAATAAAGGTAAATGCTAAATAGTATCCTGTGGAACAGACATATAAGTAGCAAGAAGAAATTGCAAATATATAATACGATAGTAAAAAGTACTGTAACATATAGAGCTGAAACATGGAATTTCAACAAACATTTAGAACCAAAATGTATATCGATGGAAATGGATTTTCTAGAAAGGCCAGTAGATGTTCAATATTGGAAAAAATAAGAAATAATGCTATGAGAGACAAAATGAATAATAAGAACTCGATATTAAACTATGTAAGGTATAAGCAGTTGAGTTGGTACGGACACTTTAGAAGAATGAATGAAGATAGATTACCGAGAAAGATTTTGGAATAGAATCCACCTGAAAGCAGAAAAAAGACCTCGAAACTTAGGGATGCGGGAAATAACTGGAATGAGAGCAAGAGGACTGAAAGAAACGGATGAATGGAGGAAGAAGGTTTTTAGGCACAGAAACATGTGTAAACATTGAATAAAAAATAACTGCTTTGTTTGGATGCATTGTGCATTTACTGTGAAATATCTGTATTTAGTTTTTGGGTGGAATGTACTACTCCCTCTACTTACTATTTATAACTAGAAGAAGTAAAAATTGATAACATCTTGCTATACCAATAATTTGTGGTGGATAACTTGCAACTATTTCCAGTGAAAAGATCACTAAAATAAATAAAATACGTGAAGTACTTTCCAACCATTACATTTTCTGCAACGTAGCTTTGAGCAATCATTAAACTAGCAAATGTTCTCTAGAGGTAACTGTTTGGAAAAGTTTATGAGGCTATTGTTGACAGTTTCCTATTGTGATGCAGCTCATATGTGTGTGGCCATGGGAACGAGAAGCTATTTACCATTATGCTCTTCACAGAAAAGTGAACAAACGCGCCGCAGATATTTCCACCAGATAAGCACAACACTGTAAGCTCATAGCTGCTTGAAACGGCTCAACAAACATGAGGAATGAGACAACGCAAGCTACCCAGTTGCGCATGTACATGATTGCGGATGTTGTAGTTCTTGGAAGGATTATGGACCTGTGTATTACAAACACTAGGTGATATAATAGAAATAAGGTTTATATAAGAAAATAATTTACATTGAACACGTACAAAGAAATTAAAGATCAACATTTTATTCTGTCAGCCACTCGCGGTAAGGTGAGAGGCTTTGCATCCCACCACAGCTTTTCTGTCGATAACTTTCCTTCATCATTTGTTTCAGGGTTGAAGCACCTGGCGACGATATTCGGCATGTGGCGGTACGGCGGAGTATTAAGAAATATCTGGAGGCTCGGAGCTTGAGGGCAGGCTGGAAAGGCATAGAACGCGTGAATCTGGAATCTTCAGTGACACGTCCACGCTTGCGTCTCTGGTTTCCCGGATCTAGATCGCCCTTCGGGACTCTTTCTTGGAGGGGTTGCGTTTGAAATAGAAAGGGCCACATTGGCAACATCAGTGCTCTGACTAGGTTTCGAGGACTTCTCCGTGGTATGTATCTTTGTATTTATCTTTTACCCATTACCAATGCACAGGAACAAGTTAATTATTGAATCCACTACCACTACCATTAGTAATTCCTGAGTATCCTCGAGAAACAGCAGTTGCAAACTTCAGGTTGATTACACGACATGATTGTCTGGCAAAACATTTAAACAGAATTGGGATATATTCTTCACCACTCTGTCCTCTATGTGATCTGCAGGAGGAAATGGATCGAGACCACCTTCAAATATGCCCGGCCACTTCTAGTGCCCCATCCATCACTGAAAAATATTGGAGAGCAAGAGGATTAATGACTTCATTGTCAGAAATCCAGCATTAGCTAACAACAATTCTTGAATCCATTTTACTTTAATTATGATAAATGGGCTCCGGTCCAGGTTGCAAACGACGTTACGTTGAGAGATACTTTACCGTATTCGTTTACACTTCATGTTTGTTGACATAGAGGAGGTAGGGAAGTGGAGGGTGACACACCACTACAGCAACTTGTTACTAGGGTGACGCGACCGTACCGCCCCTACTCAAGTGTACTACTTCACGAAACCTCCATGAAATGGTGACCACATGCAACCGGGACCGAAGCCTAATGATAAATATTTCCACTGAAACGTTTTCAAATTACTTAATTAGGAATTACACTGAAGCGAAGACAACATTGAACTGCTTACATCAAAGTTGGATTTTGTTAACAATAGGCGGACGCAAAAAGAGGCAGAACGAGACTCCTGGTTTTCCAATGTATTGCATAAATAGTGTGCCAAAGTAGACATCTACCATGTACCCCGTGAACAGAAACAAAGTCCTATCTGGAACGCATATATACATATATACGTGCCTACAGACATACCTATAGACATACATACACACATACATGACAAATTGACAGACTGACAGTCAGACGTACCTACTTGATGAAAACTGCAAGTTATTGGTAATCGTGGATTTGTTCTCTGCCGTTAGGCAGCCTGGTGCTCCATACATGACTCTTTCTTTGGTCCACGGGTATACACACAAAATAAATATTTTAGAAATGATTTATGCTACAGAGTTAACCGAAACAACCTATATAAATATTAGAGAACTTTTACTTTTTCCTGCAGAAAATGTTTGTGCGTCTTTAATGGTTTGTATTTATATACATTTTAATGAGAATGAAGACGACTGCACTAGCTATATACAGAACATTTAAGAATATTCACTTAATTTGGCAAGATGATGTCCTGAACTATGTTTTGAGTTAGGCAAAATTAATTAAAAGCTTTACCTTGCATATTTAAAATCATCTGATGTAATTCTGCAGTCTGTATGTGTATTTATGTTTACATGTGAACAGAAAAATGAAAATAAGAATGAATGACATACTTCATATTTAAATCGCACGTCTTTTAAAGCCACAAAGAAAGATTTTAGAAAATTTCTGCAACCTCAGACAAAACCTTCAAAGTAAATATTTCAGTTCCTAGTATGTCTTTGGAAGTCAATGTGCTCTTAAACCTGAAATTCCACTATGGGTAAAGATTTTTCCTCCTAATTTGCCCTAGATTTTGGAGTGTGGTTATTGGAAGAATCTATGAACCGTAACTTAGCGTTCTGAATCGCTTGAAAGAACAGAATACTGTTCCTCCTGACCTACTGCAGAAAAGGAGTTTCAGACCTGATAGGTTAAAGTACACAGATTGTATAACTTTTATTACACTCATTACCTTTGATCATAATGTCATCCCAGAGGTTCCTCAAGGTTTCCAATTTCCTTAAAAAATTATACATCCAAAATCATTAAAGTTATTCCAGATGTGTGAGAACTCAGCCTTCTTAGGTGATGCAAGCCAGAGTGAGCTTAGTAACATATATACAGGATGTCCCAAAATTAAACCGGCAAACTTTGGGGGCTGATAGATAACATTATTTTAAAAACCTTTTATGAAGGAAAATTTTTGCTGCGGTGCTTCATTTAAGCGCTATATTAGTTAATATCATTACTTACTGCCTCCCATCCAGTTTAAGTATTTATGGCATAAATATGGAAATAGCTATTTCCATTTTGAACAATTCATAAAATAACAAACGAAACACCTTGAGATAATTAGTAAAACGAACGCTTTTGCTCTTCCTTGGAAATAATTATTAAATAATAACAATAATAATTTTAATTATTATAATTATATTATTACTATTATTACTGTTATTATAACTGTTGTTGTTATTATTATTATTATTATTATTATTATTATTATTATTATTATTATTATTATTATTATTATTATTATTATTATTATTATTATTATTATTATTATTATTATTATTATTATTATTATTATTATTATTATTATTATTATTATTATTATTATTATTATTATTATTATTATTATTATTATTATTATTATTATTATTATTATTATTTTCCTTCAGACTGGATGAACTCCATTTTTCTAAGTCCCTTTTTAATTTCTCTAGAACGTATAGTAAGTACGGGAAGAATTACATTCGGCCCAAAAAATTCGATGTCGATATTTTACCAGAAATACATTTTGAGGCCCCCTGAAGCCAAAAAAAGCGTTTTTAGAAAAAGATCCGCGTAGTGTATGCGTGCGTGCGTGCGTGCATGTGTGTGAACAGCATAAATCAGAAACGAAAAGTCGGTTTAAAACCAAATTTGGTATTTAAGTTAAATATCTTTCAAGGGTGTGACACGAAGAGTTTGAAGAATATTCCTCCACCCTAAACTACCCTCTCGTAGAAAGTTTTTCGAAAATTTTGATTTTTGCGAGAAAGGTTCTAACGATATTAATTAAAATGCCACATATTTAATACATGTTTATGGCAAATGAAATGTATATTTTGCATTTTCTGGCTATCGTGCACATAGTCATGTTTAGCCTTGACGACTTTTGCGTCACTGGTAAACCGCAAGAGATAGACCAAATCTTACCATACCAAAATGTAAATCTCGTTAAAACACAGTTTATATCAGATGATCTTTTTTATTGAGCAAACCATTTCGATGATATTCCTCGTTATTTTTCAGAATTTTGCAATACTTTCGTTAGAAGTTCTCAAATGGGAGACACTTTTTTCTTTTTCTTTTTTTTTTTTTTTTTTTTCCAATGAGAACGGAATTTCAAAGTCATCATATAGAGACCATTCTTAAAACATTTGACTACCGCTTAAAGACTACTGCATTCTCCTTGCACCTACAAGAAAATTAGCAATAAGATAATTTGTAAAACAGTTTATCTGGATTAACATGAAGTAGATAGAGGAATAATTGTTTGTAAGAATACTTTGTGCACGAGTAGAGAAAGTCATGTGAGTGCAAAACATCAGATTTTGTTTATTATTTTTCACTATGCAATATACTAGTTGAATCTTTTATAACTTATTCGCTTAACAATTTTCAGGAAAGCCTCAGAAACTACGGATTTAAAATCTGTTGTTCGCTAGTAAGAAGTATTAAATATTCAGCTAAAATTAATTATCTTCCATAAAAACAATAATAATATATTCCATATATAATATATAACATAATATATAGTAATATTTTCTATTTTCCATAAAGTTGAAAATAGTGCATATAAATTGTTCGCTTAAATTAATCAAAAAGCCTATACAAACGTGTCTTAAGTTTGTATACTAAGCTCAAATTAAATATTTCGGAGCAATACAATAAAGCTTAGGATCAACACAGCATTTCATATTAGGTACCACATAAAAAAGTGATTAATTATGAATGAAAAATTAATATCTTAACTATGACAAAGCTTGTTAAAATTTTCTCTGCACTTCATTTTCTACATAGGTGGTACAAAAAAGTCAACTGTAATAATTAAAATTTGAGCTATATTAGGTAACACAAGTGCCTATTTGTACAACAATATATTATGAAATTTCTGCAGAGATGAAGTTTCCAGTATTCATTTATGTTTGTCAGACGAATACAGAAATAACTTTCGGTTGTCCTTTACGCCTAACTCTGTTGTTTTCCTTGCTACGGGTATTTGGAGGGCATTGTCATCCAAAGGTTAATGGCATTATCAGTAACCTGAGAAGTCATCCAATCCTTGGCGCATGTGATACTCCTCTAAGACTGCTCGTTAGTTCATCTAGTATCACAACAAAAACATTTCAGTTTTGTATCATTTAAAATTATTTACCATAACTGTTCTACAAAATATTCACACAGAAGTTTATTTTTACTTTCTCTACTGCGTATAGTAAAGTAGAGGAGGTATTGTATTCCACCCAAAAATTCGATGTCGAAATTTCACCAGAAACATGTTTCGAGATCCCCTGAATCCAAAAAAGCATTTCTAGAAAAAGGTCCGTGCGTGTTCCTGTAGGTGTGTGTGTGTGTGTGTGTGTGTGTGTGTGTGTGTGTGTGTGTGTGTGTGTGTGTGTGTGTGTGTGTGTGTGTGTGTGTGTGTGTGTGTGTGTGTGTGTGTGTGTCTGCCTGTGTCTGTGGACAGCATAACTCAAAAACGAAAAATTGGTGAGAAACCAAAGTTGGTATTTAAGTTTAATAACTTTCAAGGATGCAACACGAAGATTTTGAAGAAAATTATTCCACCCTAAACTACCCTTTACATGTAAAATGTTTCGAACATTTTAATTTTCTTGAAAATGGCTCTAACGATTTTGATTAAAATGCCATACGTTTGAGATATGTTATGGCAAATAAATTCTATATTTTAAATTTTCTGGCTATAGCCTATGTAGTCCTGTTTACTCTGGATGACTTTTGCATAACTGGTAAACCTTAAGAGATAGACCAAATCTTACTATACAAAAATGTAGACCTCGCTAAAGCACTCCATTTATGTCTAAATATATATATATATATACTTTTTTTTTTTTTTGGAAAGTGAACCATTTCGGAGATATTCCTCGTTATTTGTGTGAATTTTGGAGAGCTTATACTTCAGCCAAATGGAACATCGTTTTTCATTTTTATATGTTAACCGTGCAAAGAGAACGGAGTCTGAAAGCTTTAAAAGATTTGACTATCGCTCCTATCCCATATTCTCCCTACAAGAAGATAAACAGCAAGATAATTTCTGCAATGTATATCTCAACTAACACGAAGAAGATATATGCATAAGAGTTTGTAAGAATGGTTAGTACAAGATTAGAGAAAGTCATGTGAGTATAACACATCAGATTTGTCTATCTATTCCTCTTAATGATAATAAATACTTGTCAAATATAGCTTTCATTGCATAAAGTTAATGTACGTACAGGGGAGGCTAGAATAGCCGCTTAAAGTTTCTAAACTGCCTGCTCATTGACCAGCTATGATTTTTAAATACCTACTCTTTAATATTTCGGGGTGCACTCAGCCTCGTTAGGTCTGAGGACCAGTTGAGGAGACACTTGATTGAAAAGTAGTGGCCTCTGGTCGAGAAGACCGTGTAACCGACCGGAGGAGACCGGGGCGCTGACCACGTTCCACCTCCAGTGTTACACCCCACTAATGATGTCCATGATGGGCAGAGGTGGAGGACGCAGCGATCGGGCGGTAGGCCTCGGCCGGGGTCGGCTGCTGGGCCACGGGGCTACCGGGTTACTGTTTAATATTAAAGTTACTAAACAGTTCATGTTAAGCATAGGAACATCCATTTCACATTTCAAAGGACACTACCTAAAACTGCTGTGGTGGAGAAGGAAAAGAGGAAGAAAAAAGAGTTACGAACAATAAGTAATATCTTGGAAATGTTCATACCACATAGGATGTTTACTTCAAATATTAAGCTGCATGCTTAAACGATACTCATGCGTACTGCCTCAGAAGTTCAAGACTTGAAAATAGCAAATGCAGATCCTAAATGACCACAATTAATAGCCCACATACATAATAAAACAGAAAACGGGATACAAACGTGCTTATTGGACTGTAAAATCCTTCTTCAGGCTAAGAAAAACATTATCTAGGCGCAAAGAAATAGATTTTTGTCATTCCAGCATCTCAATAATGGTTAGTTTAATCTAACCATAAGAAAAAAGTGTTGAGAAAATAAAAAAACAATGGACATTTTCCATTAATGGAAAATGGTTGTCTGAAATGGGGAAATTTCTTGAAAATCTTCGCCTTGTATCCTTAAAAGATGCCTGCACGCATGCTTTATTTAGGTATTCACAGACACGTAAACAAACAGGCACGTGGACCTTTTTCTAATTTATTTTTCATTCAGAAGGCTTCAGAATCTGCATTTCAGATGAAATCTCGATTACATTATTTTAGCAGAATGCAATACTTTATGCAGGGTATTCGGTCAGGGTGGCTCACTTGGTTAGACGCTGGTCTATTGATCCCACGGTCGCAGGTTCAAATCCGGCCGAGACCAATGGTTTTAAGTGTGCTTCAAAACAGCAGCTCCATGTCAGTACATTTATTGGCATGTGAAACAACTCCTACAGGACGAAATTCCGACACACCGGCGACGCTGATATAATCCTAACAATTAACAGCGTCGTTAAACAACAAAATATTGCATTTATTTCAACCAGGATAAACAGCAGAGGAAGGAAACAAACAAGAAACAAAGACATGAATATTAATGTCGTAAGAATACCATTGCTAGTTCTGAATAAATGAAGAACTAAGGTATATTATACAATATATTATCCAGTGAATTACCGATGGCTAGATTAAACGCAAAGGAACATAAGGTTAAAAACCTTCTCAAGCGGAAATAAACGGGCAGTGTTGTTATTGTTTCGCTTGCATGAGTATCCAGAAAAGATGGTGTTTGGTGATCTTCAGCCTGTAAAATGTGGTTTTGTAAAGGGTCCTATTTATAGCTCATTGACATCACACCTGCTTCCTGCTTCAAAAGGTCTCAATTCAAATTTCAGCCACGTCAAGATGCATCAGTATCTTATACTAAGGGTATCTGCACTTCACGAATTTTCAACATGGAATTTCACATGCTTTGAATAAAGATAAATAGCTAATTAGGAAAGAACTGTGTCCTGAGCCATTATGGGAGTTCTTAAGGTGCTCTAAGAATTTGGCCAGGAGTTCAAGCTTTAATGTTTGGCTGTGAGACGTAGGAGGAAAGGAATGCTTGCCAAGGATGGATCGCTATTATATTACAAATTCCAGTGAGGTAATATGAGCAGTTTTAAGTAAAATTCGGATGTGTAGCATTCACAGGACTTTCTCTCATAACTCTTCTACATATTCTTACAAAACGATATAGCTTTTTTGTTCTTATAAACCTTCATTACTCATTTATTAATTTCATTGTAGGTATAAGAACACAATAGCTAAAGCGATACTCAAATGTTTCCATAGTCAGTTGCTATGCGATTACTTTGAAAGTCTGTTCTCTTTGCGTGAACACCAGAAAGAAAAAGTCCTATGTGTTGCACTCACATGACTTTCTCTACTCTTGTACTAAACATTCTTTAAGCTCTTATTCCTATATCTTCTTCATGTTAGTTGAGAAACATTTGCACAACTTATCTCATTGCTTAATTCCATGTAGGTACAAGAGGAATATTGGAATACAACAGGCTATGAGTGATAGACAGACCTTTTAACGCGTTGAAATTCCGTTCTCTTTGCACGGCTAAGATATAAAAAATGAATAACGATCTTCCATTTGACGAAAGTTAAAGTATTCCAAAACTCACACAAATAACAAGGAATATCTCCGAATATATATATATATATATATTAACTGTGAAACAGGCAATTGATGGAGTTTTGAGTAACCTGAACACATTTTGCAAAAATACATTTACACCATGAAGTACATAATGCATTTGCACAAGTTGCGCTGTAAACGTTTTGATTCCAACTGAAATTAAGCACCCGTTTAAACTGCAGGGTAATGACTTATCTGTATATCCATTTAACAGTTCTGTGGTCGAAGTGTGATTATTCCAAAGGAACAGATAGGATAAAAGTCAAATGTACATATCTAAACCTTTAGTGTAGGTATTGAAAGACTGGTTAAGCGAGGCAGCGGTTCTTGTTTGAAGGCAAACGAGAGCGTGCCACATATAAAACCTGGTTAAAATCCCGTTCTGTGAATGTATACTTTAAGAAAACATCGCGAAAATAGGCTAAAGTTTGAATGTATTAACGTCATGTCTGGCTTCAGAATTGGCACTTTACCAGTACAGTTTTAATACTTCACTGATTCACTGCAATCAGGAGTTAGGAATACACTTCAATAACTCCTTGATTAACGGATTCTCTATAAATTCGTGGGTCTACTAGTGTTGTAGCTGTGAAGAAATCTTATGTGTTGCACTCACATGACTTTCTCTACTCTTGTGCTAACCATTCTTACAAACTCTTATGCCTCTATCTTCATGTTAATTGAGAGAAATATCATATTATTGCTTATTTCCTTGTAAGTACAAGGGGAACATGGGAATACAGTAGGCTTTGAGTGAAAGTTAAATCTTTTAAAGCTTTAAAATTGTACGGCCAAGGTATAAAAAAGTGAATAATGGCCTTCTATTTGAGAAAAGTGTAAGTATTGCAAAACTCGCACAATTAACAAGGAATATCTGCGAAATGGCCCACTCAAAAAAACATTATTTGGACATAAATTGTGTGTTTTAACGAGATCTAAAATTTTTGCACAGTAAGATTTGGTCTATCTCATACGGTTTGCCAGTTATGCAAAATTCATCAAGTGGAAACAGGACTACGTGGGCTATAGCCAGATAATTCAAAATATACTTTTCATTTAGTATGAAATATCTTAAAATATGGCACTTCAATTAAAATGGTTAGAGCCATTTTTGAGAAAATAAAAATTTCCGAAACATTTTCCATGTAAAGCGTAGTTCAGGGTGGAGCAATTTTCTCAAAAATCTTCATGGCACATCCTTGGAAGATATTAAACTTAAATACCAACTTCGGTTTTTTACCAATTTTTCGTTTTTGAGTTATGCTGTCCACAGACACACACACAAACGCGCGCGCGCATCTAGAAATTCGGTTTTTGTTTCAGGGGGCCTCAAAACATATATATCCGGTGAAATCTCGATATCGATTTTTTGGGTCCAATGTGATACTGCCATATTATACATACAGTGTAGTAGAGAAAGTAAAAAAGGATAAAAATTACCAAAATTCATAAATTAGGATGTTAGTGTTATTAAACACAACAAAACTTATGCTTTAGTTCTATGCAATCCTTATGACTGCGCGAGCTTTGAAAACGTGTCACATTGCAATTTAAATGTCTGCCTGTAAGCCACCTGCTATAACATTATAGTAAAAGCAATAACCTATATAAAAGTGAACAAATCGTCTCAGGAATCTTTAATTATTAAATTTGTTACTGAAGATCAGAAAAATGGAGTCACTCAATTCTTTTTACACAGGATAGTCACAAATAGTGTTATTTTAGTGATATAATTTTTAAACTACTCTTTTTTTGGTCTTTCACTTGTCAGCACTCTCTAATCTTCAAACTGTCCCACACGACTTACTTTTAGGTATAAATCAATTAAATTTTGCGCATCTCTTATTAATAACAGGATTAAAACGATGATATTAATTTTGTTAACTACTTATTTGTGGCATTATTAAACAACAATATTTCTATTGTGTAAGCTTTCAAGCAAAAAACTGTAAATTTATCTCTACGAGTTATTTATATATTATAGAGTTTAATTATATAAAATATTATTTACGTTGTGTGGAGCAATTTTTCAAAGCACTGGAAAACAAATAATAGGCGGAACTAATTTAAAAATATGTATGAAAAATTTATTTTGCATATTTTTCTTGCTCTCTTTTACCTAACACCCCCCCCCCCCCATTTTTAGTTTCAAAGTTTAAGCTTTCTGAGTAGCTTATACTACCAGGTAGTTCAAAATGGAAAACTCGAATGTGTTACATTCACATGGCTTTTTCTACCTTTTATATACCCTTCTTACGAAAGCTTATTTCTCTAACTGCTTCATGTAAGACGAGACAACATTTTCAAAAATAGTTACGTCGGTCTGGGTGGCTCGGTTGGTTAGTACTGGCCTACTGATCTCAAGGTCGCGGAATTAAATCCGGCCCAGACCGATGGATTTTAAGTGTGCTTAAAAGCGACAGCCCCATATCAATAGATATATGCTGGAATGTAAAACAATTCTTGCTGGAAGAGACTCCGGCACACTGGCGGCACTGATATGATCCTGGTAATTGACAGCATCGTTAACAAACAAATGTTCCAAACGAAAGGTGGCCGATATGACCATCAAAGTTAAAGGTGGGGTATAAATGGAACAATACAAAAGGAAATGGAAATATTTTTAAAATGGCTTCATTACACATGTCGGGATACAAGAAACCGAATCGATTGTCAGATGCTTAAAAGCAGGTAGCTACATGCAAAACTCCATGCTCTTTCCACATCACGAAGAACAACTGAAAGTGACAGCACTTTAAAAATTACGAAAATTCAAACCAATAAATAATAACAGGTATCTTGACAATTGTAGATGCTACAAAAACATTATTTGAAATAAGTTGTGAAGAGATGTACAGTTTTATACATGTAGGAGAGTTTTGTCTACCTCTTATAGTTTATCCGTTATACAAAGCCACATCAAATTCCTTCCGAATAAATAAGAGATGTTAATGGAGAGGTTTGGTCCAGCTGAAGAAGACGTACACGACAGAGATAAGTAGCGTAGTATTACACAAAAACTGGCGAGTTCTGTATGGTAGTATTTAATCTACAATTTTATTTTGTTATATGGTTATATAATTGAATTTACACTTGTATTGTAATTTACTCTGTTGGAGACAAACCATTGTAATGAGTAAATTTCTCACTTAATAATGATGATGACGACGACTTGATAAGCTATTCCTAGAAAATATAAGATATTCTCTTTATTTATCATGTAAACAGTTTAACACGTGTTTTTAAATTAAAATCGTTTGAGTAATTTTTGATAAAATAAACAGACAGAAAACGTTTCCTTGTAAGGGTAGTTTGAAATGGGAGAGGAGACTTTCTTATAGCTCTATCGTGTCACATCTTTGGAAGATAATGAACTTATATACAAAATTTTATATATATTTGACATTTCGTTTTTGAGTAATGCTGTTTACACACTGGGGTTTCAAAAACCTATATTTCCGGTGAAATCAAATTTTTGGGTGGGATGCAATTAGAGAAATTAAAATATGTGATAAGATTACTGGCAATAAATTAACGATTTTTTGTTCAAAAGGTTACTTCTAATACCGAGTGAATTATATACGCAAAGCAGAATCATGCAGACATTACGTAAGCACAATGAACATGAGTGTCGGAAGACTTTTTTCCAGGGGGGCCACATGTTGGAAATTTGCAGTCATATAATATTAAATCATTAATTTAGTTTCAAAATGTATAATATTTGTTGTAGATAACCGTATTAATTTGTGCTAAATAATAATTGTTCTTTACATCAAAATTAAAATAATAGTTTAATAGTCAGTAGTTAGGTTGCACATTAAGTTGCCCCCGTTTCGCTACGCCCATGGAAATGGAACTTAATCTACCCAAAACCAAAACTGAAATTGCTTCAGACTTAGGAATTGCTTATACTACGCTGCATACAGTCATCAGTAACAAAATGAGGTATCCAGTTAATGCAAGAAGAGTGAAACAAGTAAAATTCACTGATTTCTTTAAAGCAGGACCGAGTTAAAAATAATGTTTTGTTTTCTTCGTACGTATCTTTGTTGTTTCTAAAATTTTGCAAATGTAGGCCCACTGCATAATCTTTTTGTAATATGATGCACTGTCAAAATCTCACTTGTAAGTAATTCTGAGCTACAAATAATCTTCCCTCTTCCCTTAAACACACGCATAGTTCAGGTTCAACTATATTTATATCTTCTTGGTTGATAGACGTTGGCTTCATTTCCAACAACGAAATTAAAATTATTTCTATGACATACCAGCAAATAATGCAGCTATTTTGCCAAAATTGATTATAAGGCAAACTACCGTGTGTCATTTCCAAAATAAACATTTTACAATTTGAAGAACTTAGGTTGTCCAAATCTTTCATTTTATTTAGTTGTGCATTCAAATTGTGAAGCTTTTGTTTCGAAAAATGCATACATTTAAAGAAATAAGCAGTAAAACCTACACCTTCTCTTGCTTCAGATTGCACCATATCATAGAAACGTGCATTTTCGAAGTAGTTTGTGTAATAATATCTATTCTAAAAGACTGGTGTAGTAAAATTCAAGTGTGATTCCATAAAGCAGCGTTCAACAGTAACTAAATAAAAAAGCTATTGTTTTTCCAGTGCTATTCTTTAAGGGTAAGCTTAAAGTAATTAAATAATTAAAAAGTTGTTGAATTTTAGGATCTCCATAATCATACTGATTTGATACTTGGACAGAAAACCCCGATTTAAAAAAGAAACAGCTGATAAAATATACGAGACATTGAAAACACCAAGAGAGAATCAGCGAGAGAGAGAGAGAGAGAGAGAGAGAGAGAGAGAGAGAGAGAGAGAGAGTTTAAAGCAAACAATCATAAGTTTAAACATTTCAAATCTATGATGTTTCTAAGAGCTTGTAAACATGGAAGTAAACATATAAAGTGATTGTAAACATGAAAAAGATGGGAAACAAGAGTAAGTAAAGAAAACTTCAGAAAGGAGATCAGCTAGGAAGAACTGTCAGAAATAAAAAAAAGAAATGAAAACATAACATTTGCTCTGTATAATATAATGAAATAGTATTAAAATATGCGTATTTTAATCTGAAATTCCAAAATTTAAACGCAAAAGAAGTAAAGAGTTCCGCTGTAGACGTCTTGTAAAGAAAAATTCAATGCTATGCAGTATATATCAAATTAGTCCTCATTTATAAATCCCCAAAAGCTGGCGACAGATAATATTTTATAACATGTCATCGCTGTTTCTGGTTAATCATTATCGAATAAAACATAAACAATTTTAAGAAAAGCTGGTTAGCTTTAATTAAAGTATATTTGCTATTATCAGGATTGATAAATGTCAAGAATTAGTTTGGCTTGAGTCCAGCTTCATTGCAGTTGTCGCTTTCTATATATGTAAGTTTCTATTCCGAAGTAGATTTATTTCATTAAGGTGCATTTGTGATATTGTTAACGATAACCTTGATCAACCAATCGCTGTACTTATATTTACGCGCTGAACTCAACTCAATTTAAAATATCTACTCAAATAGGGAATAGATTGTTTTCCTTCGTGTGTAGCAAAACAGTAATTAGAGGTGAATGACACTTCTTTTTACACTAAAATACAGTGAAACTAATATAGTAGAACAGTGGAACTAATGTCGACCCTAGTATTCGTATGTCAAACTCTCATCATAAATTAATATTTCAGGTTAAATGATGACAGTGGCTTACCTTGACATGGTTAGTGTTCTATACGGGCGTTGAAATCTCTCGTAAAGATGTTATTGATAGACGACTTGTTATAACAAACTGACACTCCATTATTCAGCTGTATACACTCTTACGTTTATTTACACATAACACTGCACTCGATCGAGTAACTTTTCACGAGGACCGCGACCCACATTCTGGCTGCCTCTGTTGTCAGCTCACCATGCTGGAGCAAAAGAGAGAGCAGCTCCTCTGTGATTGGTCAACGGTGAACAATGCGCCAAGAAAAGTGAAAGAGAAGAAAGACAGAGAAGAAAGTCCTTCAGACTTCAGAGCTTCTGCGGACATACGGAGAGAAGGAAACTGATACGATGCGGCGCGGCAGTATTAGGTTTTACCACGTGCTAGGGTAGAAACTGGTTCTTATTCCTACGATGTTATTTGATAGGATTTCCAACATATTGGCTATAGGTATTTGAAAATTTGTTAAATAAATATTATTTTATTCCTAAACTTCACAATGAGTGAATTCGAATAAATATCCATGAAAAGATTTTTTTACAGATTCTTTCAAAATGAAAGTGAAGCTGAATCTAAGATAAGCCCTGCTCCATGTTTCTTAAATTGAAAGCAAGTTTAATGACCTATGGTTGAAAGGGAAAGAATCTCGAATCACTTTTTCTAAAATGCACTCTTAACGAGATTGGAAGAACACTAAGAATAGTGATGTAGCCTACCAGACTCGATATGTAATCCAACGAATATTCTAAAATTCGTTAAAATATTACCCAACTTAAATAGAATTGTCCTTCGGAGTTTTCATCTTTTACCACTGTCTCAAATAAATGCTCGATAATATTGAGAGCATGATACAAAAGAGAATCTGCTGTTCTATCAGAACTTAAATGTGAATCAAATAAACTCCTCTGCAATGGATCCATCAACATCTATGTAGTGAACGGTACAGAGTTCATATCTGGAGTTTGATCTAATATTAATTAAACAAAGAAGGCATTAGAAATATGTTTCTTAGTTCCATGTGTCATGACGGCACTCTCACTTGAAATTACTCCAAATATCAGATGAAATTGTACGAAAACAGTCGATTCTTCCAAGTGCTCTTTCAGAGAGGCACCATATATTGTTAATTCATTTAAATATTATTATAATTGCCTCTGTTTGAAGATCCTTCATTTTCATTGTGACCATGAAAAACAAGTGCCTGTTTTCCTAGAAAACATACAGGCCGTACAAAATGATAAAGTAAAGCTCTGTTCTTTTTCACTTCATTGTTATGTTGTTCAACTGAGAGCTTATACTGAAATTCTATTTCTGTATTTATCCCAAACATTTTTAGTTGTTTTTCGCGTATTATGTGATTACAAGAATGGTGGTGTTTTTTGGCTGTCATATAAATGTTATTCAAATCTTCATAACCGCTGAAATTCCAAACTCACTTTTTCTCGGAAAAAAATCAACAAAACATTTTTTTTAATTATTATGACACACCCAGGACTCGCTTTAATAAACTTTAATGTTGAAATGCCTTATATATATTTTTATGTTCGTCGTAATACGAACAAATAATATTGTTTGGAAGCTTTTTATGTTGGGGTTGTCGATCACACTAGAGTTTATTTCTATTTCTGTTGCTAATAAGGCACGAAAACCGTCCGATATGACATTACGTTGGAGGACGTTAATTAAAAAAAAGAAAGGCACAAAAGCGAAATTTTGTTTACTATTGTAGCTCTGATTCTTTTCATGACGCCATGGATGTAACTGCCTGTGTGCATACCTTCGTCCCAGAATCTGCGCAGATCTTAACCTACATTTGCTTTAATAGTAAGTAACCAAGTGTTCAAATCATGCTCAAATGTCCACAATTGAAAAGCGCAATACAAGAAACAAAACAAATCGCAAATTACTCTCTATTCACGACTATAAATGCAATAATTTTAGCGCGATTCTTAACATGAGATGTAGAATAACACATTACATCCGCAAGTCAAGCGCACAAAACCAGCTGTCTACTGATGGTGTTGGCCTAAGCTTTATTTCAAATCATATTGCTGCACAGTGCCGCAAATTCAAATCGCAGTTTGATTTTTTAATGACATTAAAATGATTATTTGCCTCAAAATTATAATAAACACCGATTTGGCAATCAGTTTGAGGAAAATTACAGGGTATGTAATACATCTCTCACATCCATTGACAATGCGCCTCTTACTAAGAATAAAATTACAACTCGGCAAAACATAAAAGGCATCCTTCTTTAGAAGCAGTAAAAGAATCATGTGTGTTACCTTTAGAAGTAAATGATTCAATATTAAAATAACGCAGGTCAGAAACCACAGAGTTCCTACATCTTCCAAGGATATGACATGAAGATTTTCAAGAAAATCCCCAACCCTAAAATGTCAATTAAACGGAAAAACTTTTTTTCATTTCTCAAATATAGCTCTAACAGTTTTGGTTCAAATTCCATTGGTTTTAGATATTTGTATGGTAAATAAAATTGTATCTTGAGTTTTATGGGAGTAGCCGTCAAGTCGTCTACATTCTGAATTACTTTTGTATGGTTGCTAAACCATAAGAGATAGATAATTCTTGCACCTTTCCAAATCATTTATCCCTTTTCCGTTACTATGGTCTACATTTCTTATTAGCAAATCAGTTTTTATTCTGAGGATTACTAGTAATTGCAATGTCCTCCACATTACAAGTGCTGTGTAGAGTTAAACCAATGGTGAGGCTGCCATCTCATCTTGGTCAAGCAGGTTTTTCTGTCATAGTGCCCTTCCCTTAGACGGTTGTCATCTGTTTGATAACTAGAGTCCTCTTCCTGGTTTGTTTTTGGAGTTTTCTCTCCTAGTTAGGTTGTCTTTCTGAACATTTTAGCCCCATCTGCTCGCTCTTTCTTCAGTCCTTTAAATTTCCCAAGGAGAAGGGACACCATATGAACCTGGTCTTCCACCATCTTAGAGGATGTTGTCATATCAGTTTGGACTGCTTATCTCGGTGATCACTTGACTAGCTATTTGTGATCTGGAGGACCAAGAATTGGGGTTGCCACATTCCTACTTCAACATTTTTTAAGTGCTAAGACAGCACTCCTTTGTTTCTCATGACATCATGCAAAAGGTATGGAATTTCAAATGCAGCATATACTAGATAGATACAAAAATAAAATTTGTAGAAATACCATACTTACTCAAAAATAAGGCCCCTTTTTACTTTCTCTACTGGTAAGTAGGGGAAGTATTGTATTCCACCCAAAAATTCGATGTCGATATTTCACCGGAAATATATGTTTTGAGACCCCCTGAATTTAAATAAAATAAAATAAAAAAAAAAAAAAAGCATTTTTAGAAAAAGGTCTGTGTGTCTGTCTGTAGACACCATAACTCAAAAACGAAGGTTAAAAATCAAAGTTGGTATTTAAGTATAATGTGCGACACGAAGATTTTGAAGAAAATAGCCTCACCCTAAACTACGCTTTAGATGGAAAATTTTTCGAAAATTTTGATTTTCTTGAAAATGGCTCTAACGATTTTGATTAAAATGTCATATGTATGAGATTTTAACGACAAATGAAATGTATATCTTGAATTTTCTGGCTATAGCTCCTGTAGTCGTATTTACTCTGGACTAATTTTGCATAACTGGTAAACCGTTAGAGATAGACAAAATCTTACTGCAAAAAAAAATGTACATCTTGCTAAAATACACAATTTATGTCTCAATAAATTTTCTTGTAGGGTGGACCATTTCGGAGATATTCTTTCTTATGTGTGCGAGTTTCGGAAAACTTAAAACTTTCGTGAAATGGAACATCGTTGTTCATTTTTATATGGTAAATATTCCCCTTGTATCTGCAAGGAAATAAGTAATAAGATAATTTGTACAAATGTTTATCTTAACAAGAAGATATAGGATTAAGCATTTGTAAGAATAGTTAGTACAAGAGTAGAGAAAGTCATGTGAGTGCAGCACATCACATTTTTTTAATGGAATTATAGCCAAAACATTGGGGGGATCTTACATTCGGATATTTTGGAAAATGAAAATTATAAATGTATTATTGAACTATAAATTTAATATCTATGTTTTATTAAACACTATTGTTGTAACTAACATGCTGCCTTGCTACTTCACACCCTTTCACTTGCATCATTTCACAGGTCACTACAGAGCACTCTCTTCTCTTTCACTCACTCCATTTACTGCAGCATGGGGTCCTTTCTCAGGACCATGAAAAGATCAAGCTCCTTTTTTTGTGGCTTTGAGTTTTATCCCTCTGATTTGTCCAGTAACGACTAATGTTTGGCTGTACCAAATACTCTCGACCCACTATTCGTACACCATTTTTTCAGCGAATTCAAAAACATCTAGCTTAAAACCTATAGGAAGCTTTTTCAAGAATTCATGTTAGTGCTAACACTGGCAGATACAAGGGAACTCACTTTCAACAAAGTTGCTGCACTTGTAACCAAAGCACATTAGTAAGATTCATTAATAAGATGAAAGCAGGTAAAGGGTTGAATCCATTAATGAAGGCCAATGTCTTAATTCCCAGCTTCTTTCTTTGCAAACAAGTGAAAGGTAAAACTTATCCTTGGTTAACTATCTTTATGTATAATAACAAAGAAATACTGAAGAACTGTTTTTCTAGGAATAACCTGTCCCAAATTAACATGCCTACAATTTGCATACATATATTTTTTCTAAAATTTGTCCGCAAAGCTTGGCAGGTCTTACAATCGTGGGAGATTTATGCAAGTAAATACAGTAGTCTCCAGAAGAGAAATAAAAAAAATTATTCATGCATATCTAACATACCAGATTTGTTCTACTCCCTCACTCTTATTTTGTTTAAAGCAAGGAAAACACATTAATTTCTTACTATGTAGTGAATTTTATTTCCATTAATATCAACATATATCACATTATTAGAAATTTATACATGTAGATTTTTTTAAAAGTTCTAGTTTTCCAATAATCTCATTTCAACATTGTCTTTTCTTACAGTTGTTTTGGTGTATAGTAATCATCAATAGCATCAGATCTATTGTTCCAAAAGCCATGCAATTGTAGAAAGTTAAAACCCTTTCTCTAACTTTTGATTTCTGTAAAGAAAACCATCTGATTAGATTACAGAAAAAGTCGACAGAAATGTTGAAACCATTGCTAGAAATTTAGCAAAGTTGAGAAAAGGTTTTATACATTCCAATACTCATTTTGGTAACTAGAAAATATTGCACAAATATAGAGATAATTCTACATAATTTTCAGCTGGAATAAATTAACTGGTAAATCTAGGGCATATCATACCAGAGATAAAAAAATTCTGGTTTCATGCATCTTATAAAAGTATTGCCAATTATTTAAGCTTGTTTGATAATATTCAGAGCTTCATTTCATAGTACAACTTCCATAGAAATCTTTCTCAGTAACACAGACTTGCAGTTTGTACTGATCTGTTCAGGAATTAGAAGTTACGAGATCAAATACCTTTTATGTTAAGAATCCATTTAGCTGCTTCAAAGAGGAATGAACTGCTATTTGAAAAGGATGACTGTTAAAATTTAACCTTGAATATCAATGCATATTAACCAGATTTCTTCTATCTCTATTTCACTCATTTACGACCTTAATGCCCATTGATGGTATTACTGTAAAGGTTCGAATCAAGCATTCTGCTGACAGGGGAGTAACAAAGGAAACACTTGGTGTACTAATAGATGAACATTTTTACCTTGAAATATTAGTTTTTTTGTCAAGCGTTCCCTCTGCTTGAGGAAACAATTACTATCAACAGAAGGGAAAAAAGCTTCCTGCTACAGTCAGATGTAAAACTTAAAAGGAGGAGGAAACCCTCTCATCCCCTTTCAACACTTATTCGAACCCTATCCTCTATATAAAAAAATCTAACAAACTTTGAGTATTGTTTGATACTTTGTCCTAGTTGTTACATTGCAGATCTATGCTACATTTCCAGAATACTGACCATACAAATGGTAACAAATTGACTATAAATGGAATATATATCACTCACAGCCTCATTCTAGGAAAATGTATTTCTCTTGTAATATAGACACAGATATTATTGACTTCATATGTAAAATGTGAAAATTACTAGCTCTTCATTTACACTAATGCTTCTCTAAAGATAAGCACTATTAATTTTCAAACTCCCCTTAAGAAAAATATTTTGTTTTTTGACATCATCAATTAATATTTTTTATAAATCTTAAAACAGTTTGGATGCAAGAGTTAAAATAATAATACTCAACACATAAAAATGTACTCCTGTCTTTATCTTTCTTGGAAATAACACTGCTGTGTTTCCAAGACAACCACCATATTAGACATGGTTTCATTATCTTCAACAGTATGGGAAAACCAACACCATAATGAGCATGAATACATAAAATTAATAAACTTGTGCCAGACACTGGCAGGTACACTACTTTAGAGCAGTGGGCAGTAGTCAGCACCAAGAGCTTGTGCATAGCAGTGGGCGCTCAACATTTGGCACAGCATTACATGTAAATGCGATCTTTATAAAAATTTTAATGCAGTGCTTAGAATCCAGGTAGCACGAAATATCTCCCCAAATTTTCATGGGCTGCTCAATAGAAAACTAACCAACAAAAAATAAAGATTTAATATAAGTTGCAGTTTAATTTTCTTGTATTTGATAATTTATACAAGTTACTTCTTCATAATTTCTCACCAATTAGACCTTTAACTATTCTAATTGATCAACCATCCTGGGTTTTTATACTATGAAATATATCTAACAGTTCATCAGTTAAATGTAGAAAAACTCTTTCTATTTTATGTTTTGCTGATTAAGTCGCTGTATATACAGGTATAAAACAATTAAATTCGTTAAGTAGATAACCATAGCGGAAGTATTCTGCTGTAAGTGTAACACAGAACTATGTTAAATTAAGGAAAAATTGAAGCTATTAACAGTGAAGCAACAAGATTCTAAAGTAAGAACAAATTAGAAACTAAAAACTTCACTTATCTTAGTAATGTTGATATTCTTTTTCTCTTTTGCTAACCCAGGGGTTTCAAGCTATGTCCAGCTCATTCTCAAAGCCATATAAACAAACTCGTTGCCAAGCTACAATCTTTTATTCTTTCTGAAAAACAATTATTCTTATTCAATTTTTATTTACCAATCTCTGAAAACAAAAATTTATAAATACAATCTATAGTCATGAACTTCGAATTACCATCTATAGATTGTATTTATAAATTTTTGTTTTCAGAGATTGGTAAATAAAAATTGAATAAGAATAATTGTTTTTCAGAAAAAATAAAAGATTGTAGCTTGGCAACGAGTTTGTTTATATGGCTTTGAGAATGAGCTGGACATAGCTTGAAACCCCTGGGTTAGCAAAAGAGAAAAAGAATATCAACATTACTAAGATAAGTGAAGTTTTTAGTTTCTAATTTGTTCTTACTTTAGAACAGAACTATGTATTATAGATTTATCTGACAAATTGGAATAAATGTGTCTGTAATTACATACACACACTTAGTAATGTTATAAATGTAGAATATTGGTTCACTATTAATAGACTTCCAGGTTAATTTGATCTGTTGAATGGTTAGTTGTGCGATAAATAAAGCACACCACTAATGTTAATCTGAGAGCCGTGCTGAGGCTCTAAGCTAGCAGCGAGCCAGAGCAAGGCTCAATCGGGCAAATCCTGCTGGTGCCTGTCCAATGCCATATCAAAGCATCAATTCTTAGTTTATGCATCCATCTCTTATGAAATATTAAGACACACTCATGATATAATCTTTATAAGAAGGAAATGTGTTGGCAAAGAAAAACACTTCTCAAAATGCAAATGACCTCATAAAGGATACATCTGTGGAAAAAGGCCAAAATTTATAATTATACATTTTAATATTATTTATCATTAAAAACCTTCTATTTTAATTCAATGTAGCTTTTATAGTTCTGTGACCTTTTTGAATATATCATAAAGCAATTTAAATGTCCTGTAAGAAAAAATTGTACTAAAAAGGATTCCTATATTAAAGTGAGCAATCTATTCAAGAGAGGCCTCAGAAGTCTTCAAATACTAAATAAGGTGCAGAAGAGAAAAATATGAAGGGCCTACATAAGACACTAAATGTTTTTAAAAACCATAAAATCAGAGCAGTGTTATTTTAGCATTGTAAATGTAAATGTAAACCCCGCGCGACAGCCCACGAAGGGCCAAGGCCTACCGCCCAGCCGCTGCGTCCCCCACCTCTGCCCACTACAGGCGTCATTGGTGAGGTGCAGTACTGGAGGGTGGGACGTGGTCAGCGCCCTGAGCCCTCCCGGCCAGTTATGCGGTCTTCTCGACCTGGGGCCGCTACTTCTCCATCAAGTAGCTCCTCAATTGGTCCCCCCGGGACCTAACGAGGCTGAGTGCACCCCGTGCCAGACCTCCCAGAGGGGATAAAATCCCCATGCTGGTACCGGGGATCGAACCCGGGTCCTCCACGCCACAGGCAAGCGCGCTGCCAGCTGCGCTACGGAGGCGGCCTATTTTAGCATTATAATCTTTAAATAATTTTTTCCTGTGTTGACATTTGTTGGCATACTCTTATTTTTAAATTGTTTCACACCATATAATTTTCAGTATAAATGAATTAAATTTTGTATAGGTACATCTTATAAATACTAAGTTAAATACTAAACAGATGAATTTTTCTTTACATGGTTAGTTGTGAAATTAACATTGTTAAACAACAATATAGATATCACGCAGATATTTAAGCAAAAAATTGAAATATATCTGATCTACATTTGATTTACACTGCCAGTCAAAAGCTTTTGTGCACTTGATATAGCATAATGTGTTTGTAGGCATCCTGTAGTTATAACATCAAAGAACATGACTAAGGATCCTTATCATGAGGAAATATCACTACACATGACTAAGGAGCCTTATCATGAGGAAATATCACTACATATGATATCTTATTTATATAAATGTCTCCTGATATTTCAATATTTATGGCATCATAATCATCCAAAGATAAATCTGAGGTGTAAGATTGATAGAGGATCATCAGTTACTCGTGACCTCCTCCTGAGTTTATACAGTTTATTATTGTGGTCTTACATATAGTACAATGTTATTGGAATAGTGCTACCAACTTTACTGCAACATCACTCGGTAACATACTTATTATAATAATTATAATGTATTATTTTTTTATACTTTGAATTCTAAATCAATCTTATGAAAGAAAATATTTTTAAATAAGACTTTTTTTACAAATTATTTTAGGAAATGGGCTGAGAATCATGCTTCAGTTTGAAAAACCATTCAAAGCACTTTATGGTAAGGCATACAGTGTTTGCCAAATTTCAGAAAAACTAAAAATATCAAGATCCACTGTTAACTATGCAATTCTCAGTCTAAAACATTTTGGTTCTAACGAGGACAGAAAATGAAGAGGAAAACCATGGTGTGCTTCTAAAGCACAAGAACAGTCAATAGTTTTGAGAAGTAAAAGAAACAGAAGGTTGACAGCCCCAGATATTCGGTCTGATTTCAGTACCATCATAGCCAGGAAATCTGTCAGTACTGTCAAGTGATGATTGATGCCTGCTAACTTTTGGGGTAGGGCAGCAGTGAAGAAACCACTTCCTAGACCCAATAACAAATAGAACGGTTGGCACGGGTAAAAGAACACAAAAACTGGACAACTGAAGACTGAAAATGGATTCTTTGGACAGACGAATTCAAATTCAAGGTTTTTGGACACTGATATCATGTGTAGGTACGTTGTTCACCTGCTGAAAAGATGTACTCTGACTGCATAACACTGACAGTGAAACATGGTCTGTAATGGTCAGGGAATGCTTTCCATTCAAAAAAACTTTATACATTTTACAGATGGTATTGCTAAATAAAAATAACTTCTGTAAGATGGAGCATTCTGTAATTTGAAAACAGAACATTTCATAGTGGTGTATGGTTTTAAACTTGCAGGTTCATTCAAATTATCATGTTAGTTTTGTCCACTATGTAGGACGGCCTTGTAAACAAAACAGTGTTAAGATTTCCAATGATAAACTTAGCAATTCCTTTTTACATGCTTAAAATTATTTATTTTACTATGGAACTAATAATTTTTAATACACATATAAAATACTGTGTAATAAAATCTGATACAGTTCTTAAAAAATTTCAAATGACTATGTAAGGATATATGTATTTATATTTTGCATAAAAAGTGGCAGTTCTTCTCAGAGAAAGAACCTCTTCCATCTCACTTAAAATTAAAAATGTATATGAAACACAGTGATAAACTTTTAAAAAATAATCTCTGTGACTTCAAAGATGTATAAAAGTATTCATGTGAGAAGCATGAAGTCCCAAGAAAGAAAAAAAAAATTAGGGGAGAGACATGTCATTAATGTAATATATATAAAAAGTAATATTAAGTTCACAGTTGAATTAATTAAAATGAAATAACTTAAACAAATCAAATAAAATTAAATTATAATAGTCACTAATGCTCACATAATTTCACTTGCCACTCTTTTATGCTGAAATGTTTTGCAGGTCAATCAGTCAACTGATGTTGAAGGGTATTTTGGAAGATGAACCACAACAAACAGAAAAATTCAGCTTCTAACAACAATGAAGGACATTAAACTATTAGATGTCTGGGAGAAGAATTTTATAAAGGAGTATGTGTCTCAGGGGATGAATTTTGAAATTCTCAGGAAGCGAACTCACATGCTAAATTATTCAAACGGCCACCAGGGGAATTGTGTTCAGCTACAATGAAACCGGTTAACAGAAAAACTGATAATGTAAACAAGAGCATGCCGACCATGCACTGCATAAAAGTGTGGCAAGTGAAACCGCAAAAATGTTTAATCTACTCCATGTTTATCTAATTGCGTCAGAAATGTTTAAAAAATAACTATTTTGTGTAAACAATCCAGAAAAATATTACCTCAGAGCAAAGAATAGCTAATAGTTAAATAGAATCATAACCAGCTATTTGCTTACTTCAGACTCCTTTGACCATTTTCACATATTTATGAACAATTTTTTCTGCAATTGCTTTCCAATTATCTTCAAATAATATTTATATGCAAAGATTTTGAGTTTTTTTATTTACCTTCACTTTTTATACCAGAATTTACTGGAAAGAGTTTCGGAGAGCGTTGTCTTCATCACCAGCCTTGATTAACTGTCGCACTTGCTCCTGCGAATTGTAAATGGGTTTTGGCTGAACATACTGCAAGGTTAGGTGCTTTTCATATGGGACACCAAAGCTTAATAATTATGTTTAATTTTTAGAAAACATTATTCATACACAGTTACTAAACTTTAATGTCCCATACGAAAAAGATCTAAATTTTCAGTACATCCAGCCATTTACAACACACAGGAGCCAGCACAGCAATGAATCAAGGTTGATGATGGAAACAACAGCCTTTGAAACATGTTTCAGTAAGTTCTTGTATAAAAAGTGAAGTTAGACTAATAATTCACTCCAGTATTTTTATATATTAATGATATAATGTCATTGTGTTTTTGCCAAAGAATCATTTTCAAAATCTCCAAATATTTAAAAGAATTGTGTTTAAATATATGAAATCTATAGCGGTTCTCTAATTATATGAGCAGTTGCTACTGCTTCACATTGCATTCTTAGCTGATATGGTTATGTTTATATAATGTTCTACATACTGAGAAAACTGATTTTAATAAGAAAAATGTTTAAATTAATCTTTCTTTAAATGAAGTTTGATCTTTTAAACAAAGATATATTTGTGCACTGCACTAGGAATGAAGATCTAGTTTAACCTTCACTACTAGTCAACAAATCTTACTTGCATATTGCAATGGTAGCATTGTTGTCACTTTAAATGTACAACACAGCTTTTTCAGATTTTGCTGCGCAAAGTTGTCATACATTTTCTGGTGACTTATGGCTTTCATCTACAAAACTTCCATTTCACATTTGCATCTGTACAATATCAGTTCTGTTGAGCACTATTAAAGCATTATTTTACCAACAAGTATATTACACGACTACTTTGTTATCAAGCAATGTTTAATCCTTTTACTTTTACTTGTACAATAAAAATATAATGGAATAACAGCTTGAACATAAGTAATTTTCATTTTATTGTGGTATTTATGGCATTATAATGCACAAAAATGTAAGCTAATTTGAACAATTAATTAAATAGCATACACTATTCAAAAAGTGCAGAGATTATAGTAGTCCACACAATTTCCCTATACAAACTTACTGTGCTTTGAATTCCAATTAATATGCATGTAAGTTTTGCTAACCAGTGCTTTAGATCTATCACATTTCACAATGAAGACATTTTTATCACTGCCTATATAAATATGATCATTATTCTCCAAATAAAATTCAATGACACTCTTACAAACATAATGTATTCTATTTCTTTTAACATCAGAGTGTACCACCTTCATTGTCTGAAGCTATATGCAACAGATGTAAATATTCTTTGCATACTATCACAATATAAAGTAGAGCAGTAATAATACACTGTAATACATATAAGTAAATTATTTTCACAGTGATCTTCACTAATAGTTGATCTAACATCTTCTTTAAAATAAATTTACCTCTTATAAAACAAAAAAGAAACATGTTCTTGCATAGTTATTACAGAGGCTTGCAATAAGAAACTTACATTCAGGAACACAAAGCTTCTAATGGCACGGAATATATCTGAGATAAAGTTTAATAAACAAATAAATCAAAACTAACTATAATCGCACATACATATATAAAATAAAAGCATGGATTTAAACACTTGAAAAGCTCTTCTTATTTGGATGATGGTGAAGGTAAACATATTCACACAAAACTATACATAGAGGTAGCATAACTGTAATAAAATATAAATATGTGCTTTTGAAGCCTTTTTCCACTATAGGATTTATCAACATCTTAGACCTTAGATAAAGACCCTGCCCAGCTGAATATCATATCTTTGGAGTTAAAGAGATTATTCTCTCATAAGTTAGAAATAAAATCTCTTAGCTTGATACACTAGATAAACCTAACACCATGCCAACATGATGTCAAGGTAGCCATCTTGCTTGCAAATGGAGGCAGTTACAGTATTGCTTATTTTCCTCAGATTGTTCTGACTGAACATTGAAACTAGGATAGTCTGCAGATGGTATATTTTTTATTATATTAATCATTTTGAACTTTGTTGGAAAGCCAGTAAATGGTTTCAAAAATTTATAAAATAAGAAAACTATTTGAATCGCAAAATGGAGTTTGATTAAAACCAATTGCAATGGCTTTATTTTAGATAAATGCATCTATATATGCTCTATTAATTTCACTGAAGGGCGGCGCCATAGCAAAGTGGTTAGGCTGTTCGGCTATCACCAAGGTGACCCATGTTCTTCCCAGGGACCCGCATGTGGTATTCGTGGTGGATGAAGCAGCATTTGGGCAGGTTTTCTCCAGGTTCTCCAGTTTCTCCCATCATTCATCCCACCAAATGCTCTATCATCATCTTCCCATTCATCCATTTCACCTAAATTTCACATCATCTTCTTCCTCACTTTCATACCTGGTGCTGGGCTGACCACCACCTCTAGGTCTCCACTCTGCCCTGTTCATAGGCTCGTCTGCTCCCCAACAGGCAAATGACCCTTGGCACATGCTTGTAAGGCCTAGGGGGCATAAGTCCTCCATGAGGGAGGGTAATCAGACAAAGAAGAATTTCCCTGTGAGGAGATATAATAGAGGAATTTACAAACAAACTCCAAAAAGCTGTGAATACAGTCAAGAAGTAAAAAAAGAAACAGCATTTTAGACTAAATGAGTATAAATCTATACATACACGTAAATTTTACGAATAGGAAAATGCAGGCACCCTCAATAAAAATAAATAATCCATTGCAGTCATAACTTGAAGTTTGTGTAGCAAAGACAACTGCTGACAATGTGTTCTATTGAAGAAAGTGGTTTTGATAGAATATGTTTTTCCAAAAGTGGTAAGTTTACAGACAAGTGAAACAGGAATTTTGCATGCATTTTCCTGATTCCACTATTCCAAATTGTCATACTGTAGTCTATTACATAAGAAATATTAGTGAAAGTGTTTGCAAATAAGTGTAAAAGAGCTGAACTTCACCATCAAGATCTAGGAAAATGTTTCCGGCATCTGTTACGATAGTGGTGAGTGTAGTTTTACTGTGGTTATAAATGGCTGCTCGATGGCCTAGTAAGTTGCAGCTGCTGCCAACATAAATGCAGTTGCTAGTGCATATACAATGCTGTGTCCAGTGCAGAGAGTTCCCTGGTGCACTGTACCTTACTGAGTACTGGAACCAGCTTGCACATATGTGCTGTGCTCTGGGGCTGCACCATGAAGACCAATATCAAGCGAATACAAATATTTTAAAATAAAGTTCCAAAATCAATAGTTGATGCACCATGGTATATGTACAAACTACAAGATTGACATAGTCAAGGAAGAAATGGAACGGTCTGTAAAGACATATTGGAAAAGAGTCCAACATAATGAACATCAAAATGCTGCCAATGCTAAATAAGTGGGAAGTGTGATACTGAACGCATACGTAACTATCAGACAGCTTGTGACCACAAGAACTAGCACATAAAGATTTGGGAATCTTCATTGGAATTCTCACCTAATGACAGTGAAATTAAATGTGATAGGAATAATGCTTAAAGAGTTAGAGCAGTTATAAACAGCTTGTGGATTCACCATCTAGAAGGGTGACACAAATTCTCCATGAAAGAAAGCAATGTCCAAAGCAAGCAAAAGTTTCAGTACTTTCAAGATGCTTACAAAAATGGGTTGTGTGGGTATGAAGTGACATCGCATTGTCCAATTTAAAACACAGGAATGAAATTAACAGTAAAAACTAAGTTGATTAATGACACAAAACAAGACAACTAATCTCTTAAAAATGCTCCCAGAACCTCTTTCAAAGATTAGTTTCCTCCACTATCAACCAGACATTGTCTTTCCATGTTCCAGGAAATTTAAAAAGTGAATGTTATTTTTCATCATTAATTGATTGTGTTTTTCTTTCAACAATATTGCCATAACTCAGTATTTGGAGACAGAAATGAAAGATTTTCTTATGATTAAAAATTCTCTGGTTCGAGATAAAATTTAAGTCCCTTTCCATGCTGACCAGAATTGATGAGTAATTATTGCCAAATATTAGTTGCCAGTAGAGTTTAATTCTTGCTGATGATTTTCTATTACTAAATGAAATAATGAACTGTAAAAGACAAAATCAAAGTTCTAAGGCTTTCACGGCCAGTGTCAATACTAGATACAGTGTGATCTGGGCTTGTGGGCCACGGTCTACTGGGCTCCTTCTTCTTCCAAGACGTTTTGTCTGTCACTGCAGCAGACATCTTCAGTGGCGGCAAGCAGCACTCACAAAAGTCAAAATCAAGAACTCCATCCAAGCCAATGAGGTGCCAGCAGATGGCAGCACACCGCCAACACAAGTCCAGCTTACTGCCCACCCAGACCAATCACAACACACCTCCCCTCCAACCACTGATATAAATACTGCAGCCGACAGAGCAACCAGCACAGACGCTGTTGAAATCTCCACCAGAATACTTCGAACTCGCTGCCACTGAAGATGTCTGCCACAGTCACAGATGAAACGTCTGGGAAGAAGAGAGAGCCCAATAGAACACATCCACAAACCAGAATCACACTGTATCTAGTAAAAGACAAAATGTTTGGAAATCACTAGTTACTGATTTAATTTGTCAAACAAATGCAGCAAAGTATTTCTCTTTATATGGCATTAACATCAACTGTGCTACCTGTGACATCATGTTATAAAAAAATAAACTGCATGCTAGTCGGTCTGTTCTTAACCACTAATGTTCATAAAACGTAATACAGAAAGCAGGGTTTAAATCAGGATCTTCAACATAATTTATACATATATCATGCTTACCTGCAACATATTAGGTTTAAATGCAGTAATATTATGACGGCAGTGATTGTGATACAAATGTTTTACGGTAACATTGCTATAAAGTTTTGAACTTAAGCGTGAATACATCTTTATAACCCATTAGTAATTAAGGGTATACCTTACAGCTTGAATAATTCTACCTTGACTTAAAATATATGAAAGTTCCAGCCTTCACGTCTAACATATAGTAGTAAGCTAGGAAAATTAAAATAACTTAACAACAAATTCCATGAAAAGGTGTACTATTATCTGAGAGCACATGGGGACATACCTTCTGGAATTTGTTAATTAAATGTAGTTCTATAAGAATCACAGAATGAACCATAAACATAAAAAACTATCAAAAATGAATGTCTTAATTTCTACATGTAGCTCTTGCAAGAGTTACTTTTCATCAGCAGTTTTCATACATTTTTCTTTTCATCATTTCATTCTCTGTCCTTTCTTTTCTCTTTTCATTTTAGTAAAACATTTTTCAAAGCTTGCAAAAATGCACAACTTCCAAGTCTAATAAGCTAACAATCAAGTCTAATACTCTAATATGCTATACGTTTCAGATCCAAATAGTATCAAAAATTAATCGAATCTTCCTTATATCTTGCAATAAGAAAGAGTACTAAATAATACCATACTTGCTCATTTTGTTTGGCTTATACATACTCTTCTAGGTTTCTGTTTCTGGGAGAAAGCAAGGGGCCATTAATACAAAATGTTATTCCCATTTTAATTTCCAAACTGCAAAGAGCCACTACCAAACCATTTTTGTTTTTCTTTTAGCTGTCTGTGTCAAAGATGATTGTGAGCTATTGAAATATAAAGTGCATCTAAACTGAAACATATTGCATAGTGTCAATAAAATACACCACTATGAGTTGAAGTGTTATTTTTGTTATACACAAATAATGCTGTAGACATAAAAACCCTTAACTGCGGAAGATGTGGCAAGAAGTAGCTCATCCATATCCTGAAAAATACACAAAAGAATTGCATTACATAACAGAAAAAAATTTTGATGTTGCATTCACATGGCTTTCTCTACTCACTCTTTTACTAACTATTCTTAGAAAAGCTTATTCTTCTATCTAATTCTTGTTTACTCATATAAATCTTCATTACTCTTTTGCACATTCCATTATAGGTATTTGGATTTGGATTTGAATTTATTTAGATCTAATCTTACAGATTTTAGCTATCCTTGAACTTTGGACCAAGTCCTTTCTTCTTGGACAGCTCTCAGCAATACATTTTATACAATTACATTTTGTCGCCGGATGTATTTGGATGGTGCTCATGTTATTCTTTATTTATAATCTTTATCTTTTATTTATGTTAAACCAAACCAGCACAACAGCCCATGAAGGGCCATGACTTGCTGCTCGGCTGCTGCGCCCCACACCTCTGCCCACTACAAGCGTCATGAATGTGGTGTAGTACTGGAGGGTGGTACGTAGTCAGTACCCCAAGTCCTGCTGGCAAGTTATGCAGCCTTCATGACCTGGGGTCACTACTTAATCAAGTTGCTTCTCAATTGGCCCCTTCAGGACCTAACGAGGCTGAGTGCACCCCGTGTCAGACCTCCCAGCAGGAAAAAAATCCTCAATTGTTGTTGTTGTTAGCTAATGCTGGATTTCTGACAATGAAGTCATTAATCCTCTTGCTCTCCAATATTTTTCACTGGTGGATGGGGCACTAGAAGTGGCTGGGCATATTTGAAGGTGGTCTCGGTAATCCTCAATTGTGAACACTCACATTTTTAACTTTCTTGTTCTATCATTCTAAGGGATGGTATATTAGATCCATATTGAGAATATTACATTCTTTACTGCAGCAATTATTCAAGAATGCTGTAAAATGAAACAGCACTACAGCCCTCTCTAATCACAAGCTGAGAAAATTAAAATGGAAGAAATTCCAGCAAATGTTTGTGCTGATACTCTGAGATCTACTGAGTCTAGCAAAAGCATCATCAGTAGTATATCTATATGCAACTCAAAACTAGCAATTGCCTCAAAAATCAACAATAGCAAAAACTACCAAGAACAGCAAAAATTGGTAAAAATTAACAAATTATAGGAAAGAACAACATATATCTCTAATGTACATTATTAATCTGTGGTAAAATTAGAGGAATCAGTAATAATAATGGATCTGCATTTAGAAAGTGCTTAATGTATCAAAGTTTAATGTTTTTTTGTTGCTGTTGTTGTTAGCTAATGCTGGATTTCTGACAACGAAGTCATTAATCCTCTTGCTCTCCAATATTTTTCACTGGTGGATGGGGCGCTAGAAGTGGCCGGGCATATTTGAAGGTGGTCTCGATTCATTTTCTCTTGCAGATCACATAGAGGACAGAGTGGTGAAGAATATATCCCAATTCTGTTTAAATGTTTTGTCAGACAATCATGTCCTGTAATCAACCTGAAGGTTGCAACTGCTGTTTTTCGAGGATACTCAGGAATTACTGTTTCAATGTTTGGTAGTTCCCATCTTTTATTCTTTGATTTTTCACAGTAATATTTTGCGATAATTTTTTTGAATTCAGAGTTGACTAATCTTTTAGCTGCATAAAATAGTACATTTACTATAGATTTTTGTACACTGCTGGTAACCTTTTTTGTAAGAAAATCAGCTTTCTCATTACCACTCAGTCCATAGTGAGCTGGTATGCATTGGAACACTAGGTGCTTTTGAAGTGCTGTTAGATGCGTAAGGATTTTCCAACATTCTATAATTGTTTGGTTTTTTGGTGACAACTTGGAAGTAATTGCTATAATTGCTGCCCTGGAATCTGAGAGAATAACTGCTTGCTGAAAATGTGAAATTCTGTACAAAAGATTTTGTAGGGCCATTTGAATTGCTTCAATTTCTCCAACAAAGTTAGTAGTTCCATAACTTAAAGATTTGTAATAGGAAAAGAGGTGACATGTGACTCCAGCCCCTGCTCCATCTTGGTTTGATATCAATGATCCATCAGTATAAATATGCAGCCATTCGTGTTCTGGAAATCTAGTATGGATTGTCTCTAATGCCAATAATTTTAGAACACTAGTTGGAGTATCACTTTTCTTAACTTCTTCTGTCAGGTGTAAATAATATGTGATGTCTAACGTTTGTGTCGGATTGACTTTAGATATGAAGTTTTCCTTTGAATCAGGAAGGTATATATTCTTCTTGATGTCTTGAATTTTGGAAAGAAAGCTCTCCTGAGTCTTTAGTGTATGTGTAAAATTTCTCTTGTTCCATGTATTGAATGGAAGTCTGATTAACTCTTCGTGTTGAGTAAGAGCTGCTTTTTCTATTTCATATTCAATGGGGTATTGGTTTTCCATAGCTGGTATTGGTGTGGTTTTGATAGCACCTGTAATTAATCTCAGACTTTGGTTTTGAAAGATTTGAATTGTTTTTGTATTTGCTGTTATAAGAACTTCACTGCAGTAAGTAAATAATGGCTTTATATATATACATTGTATGTTGTGTTAAGAGTTGCTCTGGAACATCCCCACTTCATTCCTGTTAGACGTTTTAACAGTGAAAGGCACCTTTCTGCTCCTTGTATTACATTTCCTATTTGTTTGACCCATGTAAGTTTGGTATCAAAAGTAACTCCTAAATACTTTGCTTCCTTTGTTTCTGGTAATTGTTGACCCTCAAAATTAGGTTTTATTTTTAGTGGTTTTTTTCTTAGTGAAAAGATTTGGTAGTTTGATTTTGTTGTATTAACAATCATTAAATTTTCTTTGGTCCACCATAGTAGGTTGGTTAAGGATTGTTGCATGGTTTTTCTAGTTCTGTACTTTTGCTTTTTGGTTTGGAAGTCCACATTACTAAGTCATCAGCAAATAGTGCTCACTTCACACCTGATTCTTGTATTTGTTGTGGCAGATTGTTAATAAATATATTACAAAGTGTAGTGCTGAGCACTGCATTTTGTGGTAAGCCACGGTGTACTTGCTTATATTTAGAATTTCTTCCACATCTGGTAGCAATAAAGCGTTGTGATAGGGAATGACATAGCCATGAAAACATTGAACCTTGTATCCCAATTTTTTTTATTTTCTTTAGTAGTTTTGTTCTGCATATACAATCATATACACTTTGGAAATCAATAAAAACTGATACATTATCTTCTTTTCTATTGAAGGAGTCTTTGATTTCTTGACTGAGATGTATGACTTGCTCATTTGTAGAGTGGAACTCTCTGAATCCAGCATGACATGGGGAAATTAAATTTTGGGATTCTAGAAACCAATTTAACCTATTTGACACCATTCTTTCCATCACTTTTGCTATTAAGCTAGTAAGAGCTATTGGTCTATAATTTCTTATTTATGATGCTGTTTTGTCTTTCTTCAAGAGTGGGACACTTATTGCTTTTCAGCATATAGCAGGTTCTTTTTTTTTTTTTTTTTTTGTAGTGTTTAACGCCCGCTCTTACTACTACGGCACCTCAGGCGGTGACACTGATGATACATGAAGATGGAGCACCGGTAGAATGAGATGGCGGGGGAAACTGGAGAACCCGGAGGAAACCCACCCCAGTGCTCCTTCGTCCACCACGGATCCCACATGCGGTTGCCTATGATCGAACCTGGGTCGCCTTGGTAAGAAGCGAATGGATTCAGCAGGTACAGTGGTTTTCCACGATAGATTGTAGACTTTTAGTAGTTGCTCTTTTGCACTTTTTCCACGTTTTTTTTTTACGAACTCTGGGTGTATTTGATCTGGTCCAGGAGACATTTTGTCTTTTAGATTAGCCTATACTAGCCTATCTCTGTATATCTATTCCTAACTTAGCCTATACTAGCCTATCTCTGCACATTTTATTTCTACCTTAGCCTATACTAGCCTCTCTCTGTATATTTGTTCCTAACTAAACCTATTCTAGCCTATCTCTGCACATTTTATTTCTACCTTAGCCTATACTAGCTTATTTCTGCATATTTAATTCTGGCTTAGCCTATTTCTGCACATTTTATTTCTACCTTAGCCTATACTAGCCCATATTTAATTCTGGCTTAGCTTATTTCTGCATATTTATTTCTACCTTAGCCTACCAGCCTATTTCTGCACATTTTATTTCTACCTCAGCCTATTCTAGCCTATCTCTGCACATTTTATTTCTACCTTAGCCTATACAAGCCTATCTCTGCATATTTAATTCTGGCTTAGCCTATCTCTGCATATTTATTTCTACCTTAGCCTATACTTCCCTATCTCTGCACATTTATTTCTAACTTACCCTATACTAGCATATTTATGCACATTTTATTTCTAAGTTAGCCTAAACTAGCCTATCTCTGCAGATTTTATTTCTGCCTTAGCCTATACCAGCCTATCTCTACATATTTATTTTTACCTTACCCTATACTATATCTCTGCATACTTAATTCTGGCTTAGCCTATACAAGCCTATCTCTACATATTTATTTCTACCTTGGCCTATACTAGCCTATCTCTGCATATTTATTTCTACTTAGCCTATACTTGCCTATCTCTGCACAATTTAATTGTAACATAGCCTATACTAGCCTATCTCTGCACAATTTAATTGTACCTTAGCATAATCTAGCTCAACGCTGCACAATTTAATTCTAGCTTAGCCTATACTTCCCTATCTCTGCACATTTATTTCTAACTTACCCTATACTAGCCTATTTATGCGCATTTTATTTCTAAGTTAGCCTAAACTAGCCTATCTCTGCACATTTTATTTCTACCTTAGCCTATACTAGCCTCTCTCTGTATATTTGTTCCTAACTAAACCTATTCTAGCCTATCTCTGCACATTTTATTTCTACCTTAGCCTATACTAGCTTATTTCTGCATATTTAATTCTGGCTTAGCCTATTTCTGCACATTTTATTTCTACCTTAGCCTATACTAGCCCATATTTAATTCCGGCTTAGCTTATTTCTGCATATTTATTTCTACCTTAGCCTACCAGCCTATTTCTGCACATTTTATTTCTACCTCAGCCTATTCTAGCCTATCTCTGCACATTTTATTTCTACCTTAGCCTATACAAGCCTATCTCTGCATATTTAATTCTGGCTTAGCCTATCTCTGCATATTTATTTCTACCTTAGCCTATACTTCCCTATCTCTGCACATTTATTTCTAACTTACCCTATACTAGCCTATTTATGCACATTTTATTTCTAAGTTAGCCTAAACTAGCCTATCTCTGCACATTTTATTTCTGCCTTAGCCTATACCAGCCTATCTCTACATAATTATTTTTACCTTACCCTATACTATATCTCTGCATACTTAATTCTGGCTTAGCCTATACAAGCCTATCTCTACATATTTATTTCTACCTTGGCCTATACTAGCCTATCTCTGCATATTTATTTCTACTTAGCCTATACTTGCCTATCTCTGCACAATTTAATTGTAACATAGCCTATACTAGCCTATCTCTGCACAATTTAATTGTACCATAGCATAATCTAGCTCAACGCTGCACAATTTAATTCTAGCTTAGCCTATACTAGCCTATCTCTGCACATTTTGTTTCATAGCTTATCCTATACTAGCCTACCTCTCCATATGTGTATCTAACCTTAGCCTATACTAGTCTATCTCTACATATTGTCACCGCGCCCGCCGCATCTAATTGCCGACAGCCGCAATTGTCACCCATCGCATTATTGTCGGCACTACCGCAAAGGAGCCGAAAGAAAGAGACAGAGAATGGCCGCATTGTTGGGGCGCTTGCCGAAAGAGAGAAAAGGATAGAGGCTACTGGAACCTTCTACTTTGTATCTCACCGCAATAAGTGAACGTTCCTGAAGCTTCCAGAATAGTGCCTGGGAGATATAAATAGCGGTAAAGTGTGAGAAGAGTGAGTCAGACGTATGTGAAGGTTGAGTAGTCGTGCCGACGGAGACGGACAGACGTATGTGAAGCCGACGGAGAAGAGTTAGTTCTTTGTGTTACGAGTTCGGAGCAGTGCTGTTGGAGAATCGGAAAAAGACTTTCTTGCTGTTGCAACGAGTGTACAAGTTACTGTTTACGGAAATAAAAGTGTTTATCTCGACTACATCTGTCGTGTCTACTTCACACCCACAACCAAAAGTTACAATATTTAACTTCAACTTAGCCTATCTATGCTTATTTAATTCTATCCTAGCCTACACTAGCCTAACTCTGCACAATTTAATTCTACCTTAGCATAATCTAGCCTAACACTGCACAACTTAAATCCAACTTAGCCTATACTAGCCTATCTCTGCACATTTTATTTCTATCTTAGCCTATACTAACCAATCTCTGCATATGTATTTCTAACCTTAGCCTCTACTAGCCTATCGCAGCATATTTAAGCTCTAGCTTAGACCATACTATCCTAACTCTTCATATTTAATTCTACCTTAGCCTATACTAGCGTATCTCTGCACATTTTATTTCTACCTTAGCCAATACTAGCCTATCTCTGCATATTTATTTCTATGTTAGCCTATACTAGCCTATCTCTGCATATTTAATTCTGGCTTAGCCCATCTCTGCATATTTATTTCTACCTTAGCCTATACTAGCCTATCTCTGCACATTTTATTTCTACCTTGCCCTACACTTAACTATCGCTACAAATTTTATTTCTACCTTAGACTATACTAGCCTATATCTACATATTTATTTCTATCTTAGCCTATACTAGCCTATCTCTGCATATTTATTTCTATGTTGACCTAACTAAACTATCTCTGAATATTTATTCCCAACTTAGCCTATCTCTGCATATTTAATTCTGGCTTAGACTATGTCTGCATATTTATTTCTACCTTAGCCTATACTAGCCTATCTATGCATTTTTATTTCTACCTTAGCATACACTAGCCTATCTCTCCAGATTTATTTCTACCATAGCACATACAAGCCTATCTCTGCATATTTAATTCTGGCTTAGCCTATCTCTGCATATTTATTTCTACCTTAGCCTATACTAGCCTATTTCTGCACATTTTATTTCTACCTTAGCCTATCTATGCATTTTAATTTCTACCTTAGCATACACTAGCCTATCTCTCCAGATTTATTTCTACCATAGCACATACAAGCCTATCTCTGCATATTTAATTCTGGCTTAGCCTACCTCTGCACATTTATTTCTAACTTACTCTATATTAGCCTATTTCTGCACATTTTATTTCTAACTTAGCCTATACTAGCCTATCTCTGCAAATTTATTTCTAACTTACTCTATACCAGCCTATCTCTGCATTTTATTTCTACCTTACCCTATACTATACCTCTGCATACTTAATTCTGGCTTAGACTATACAAGCCTATCTCTACATATTTATTTCTATCTTGGCCCATTCTAGCCTATCTCAGCATATTTAATTCTGACTTAGCCTATACAAGCCTATCTCTACATATTTATTTCCACCTTGGCCTATACTAGCCTATCTCAGCATATTTAATTCTGACTCAGCCTATACTAGCCTATCTCTGCATATTTATTTCTACTTTAGCCTATACTAGCCTATCTCTGCACAAGTTAATTGTACCTTAGCATAATCTAGCTTAACGCTGCACAATTTAATTCTAGCTTGGCCTATACTAGCCTATCTCTGTACATTTTGTTTCTTAGCTTATTATATACTAGCCAATCTCTCCATATGTGTATCTAACCTTAGCCTATACTACTCTATCTCTACATATTTAATTTCTAGCTTAGCCTATACTACTCTATCTCTACATATTTAATTTCTAGCTTAGCCTATACTAGTCTATCTCTATACATTTAACTTCAACTTAGCCTATACAAGGCTACCTATGCTTATTTAATTCTATCCTAGCCTACACTAGCCTAACTCTGCACAATTTAATTCTACCTTAGCATAATCTAGCCTAACACTGCACAACTTAATTCCAACTTAGCCTACACTAGGCTATCTCTACACATTTTATTTCTATCTTAGCCTATACTAGCAAATCTCTGCATATGTATTTCTAACCTTAGCCTCTACAAGCCTGTCGCAGCATATTTAAGCTCTAGCTTAGACCATTCTATCCTAACTCTACATATTTAATTCTACCTTAGCCTATACTAGCATATCTCTGCACATTTTATTTCTACCTTAGCCAATACTAGCTTAGCTCTGCATATTTATTCCAACCTTAGCCTACACTAGCCTATCTCTGAATATTTACTTCGACCTTAGCCTATACCTGCCTATCTCTGCATATTTAACTCTAGCTTATCCTATACTAGCCTATCTCCGCAAATTTTCTTTCTACCTTACCCTATACTAGCCTATCGCTACAAATTTTATTTGTACCTTAGACTACACTAGCCCATATCTACATATTTATTTCCAAGTTGACCTAATTACACTATCTCTGCATATTTATTCCTAACTTAACCTATACTAGCCTATCTCTGCATATTTAACTCTGGCTTAGCCTATCTCTGCATATTTAATTCTGGCTTAGCCTATCTCTGCATATTTAATTCTGGCTTAGCCTATCTCTGCATATTTATTTCTACCTTAGCCTATACTAGCCCATTTCTGCACACTTTGTTCCTATCTTATCCTATTGTAGACTATCTCTGCACATTTTGTTTCTACCTTAGCCTATTCTAGCCTTTCTCTACATTTTTATTTCTAACTTAGCATACACTAGCCTATCTCTCCATATTTATTTCTGGCTTAGCCTATCTCTGCATTTTATTTCCACCTTACCCTATATTAGACTATCTCTGCACATTTATTTCTAACTTACCTTATACTAGCCTATTTCGGCACATTTTATTTCTATCTTAGCCTATATTAGCCTATCTCTGAATATTTATTTCGACCTTAGCCTATACCTGCCTATTCTGCATATTTAACTCTAGCTTATCCTATACAAGCCTATCGCTACAAATTTTTTTCTACCTTAGTCTATACTAGCCTATATCTACATATTTATTTCTAACTTAGCCTATACTAGCCTATCTCTGTATATTTATTCCCAACTTAGCCTATTCTAGCATTTCTCAGCATATGTTATTTCCACCTTAGTCTATACTAGCCTATATCTACATATTTATTTTTACTTACCCTGTACTAGGCTATTTCTGAATATTTATTCCTAACTTAGCCTATACTAGCTAATCTCTGCATAAGTATTTCTAACCTTAGCCTCTACTAGTCTATCGCAGCATATTTAAGCTCTAGCTTAGACTATACTATTCTAACTCTGCATATTTAATTCTACCTTAGCCTGTACTAGCGTATCTCTGCAGAATTTATTTCTATCTTAGCATATTCTAGCCTATCTATGCATACTTATTTCCACCTTAGCCTACACTAGCCTATGTCTGCACATTTATTTCTAACATACCCTGTACTAGGCTATTTCTGTATATTTATTCCTAACTTAGCCTATACTAGCCTATCTCTGCATATTTATTTCTACCTTCGCCTATACTAACCTATCTCTCCATATTTATTTCTAACTTAACCTATACTAGCCTATTTCTACACATTTCATTTCTACCTTAGCCTATACTAGCCTACCTCTGCATATTTAATTCTAGCTAAGCCTATACTAGCGTATCTCTGCACATTTTATTTTTAGCTTAGCCTATACTAGCCTACCTCTACATATTTATTTCTACATTAGCCTATACCGGCCTATCTCTGCAGATTTTCTTTCTACCTTAGCCTATACTAGCCTATGTCTGCACAATTTAGTTCTACCTTAGCATAATCTAGCCTAACGCTGCACAATTTAATTCTAACTTAGCCTATACTAGCCTATATCTGCAGAATTTAATTCTAGCTTAGCCTATACTAGCCTATCTCTCTACAATTTAATTCTAGCTAGCCTATACTAGCCTATATCTGCACAATTTAATTCTAGCTTTGCGTATACTAGCCTATCTCTGCACAATTTAATTCTACCTTAGCCTATACTAGCCTATCTCTGCACATTTATTTCTAACTTACCCTATTCTAGCCTATCTCTGCACATTTTATTTCTACCTTAGCCTATACTAGCCTATCTCTGCAAATTTATTTCTAACTTACCCTATTCTAGCCTATCTCTGCACAATTTAATTCTAGCTTAGCCTATACTAGCGTATATCTGCACACTTTAATTCTAGCTTAGCAATCACCAGCCTATCTCTGCACAATTTAATTCTAGCTTAGCGTATACTAGCCTATCTCTGCACATTTATTTCTAACTTACCCTATACTAGCCTATCTCTGTACAATTTAATTCTAGCTTAGCCTATACTAGCCTATATCTGCACAAATTAATTCTAGCTTAGCGTATACTAGCCTATACCTGCACAATTTAATTCTAGCTTAGCGTATACTAGCCTATACCTGCACAATTTAATTCTAGCTTAGCGTATACTAGCCTATATCTGCACAAATTAATTCTAGCTTAGCGTATACTAGCCTATACCTGCACAAATTAATTCTAGCTTAGCCTATACTAGCCTATGCCTGCACAATTTAATTCTAGCTTAGCGTATACTAGCCTATCTCTGCACAATTTAATTCTACCTTAGCCTATACTAGCCTATCTCTGCACATTTATTTCTAACTTACCCTATTCTAGCCTATCTCTGCACAATTTAATTCTAGCTTAGCGTATACTAGCCTATATCTGCACATTTATTTCTACCTTACCCTATACTAGCCTTTCTCTGCACAATTTAATTCTACCTTAGCCTATACTAGCCTATCTCTGCACATTTATTTCTACCTTAGCCTATTCTAGCCTATCTCTGCACAATTTAATTCTACCTTAGCCTATACTAGCCTATCTCTGCACAATTTAATTCTACCTTAGCCTATACTAGCCTATCTCTGCACAATTTAATTCTACCTTAGCCTATACTAGCCTATATCTGCACAATTTAATTCTACCTTAGCCTATACTAGCCTATCTCTGCACAATTTAATTCTACCTTAGCCTATACTAGCCTATCTCTGCACATTTATTTCTAACTTACCCTATTCTAGCCTATCTCCCCACAATTTATTTCTACCTTACCGTATACTAGCCTATCTCTGCACAATTTAATTCTACCTTAGCCTATACTAGCCTATCTCTGCACAATTTAATTCTACCTTAGCCTATACTAGCCTATCTCTGCACAATTTATTTCTACCTTAGCCTATACTAGCCTATCTCTGCACAATTTAATTCTACCTTAGCCTATACTAGCCTATCTCTGCACAGTTTATTTCTACCTTAGCCTATACTAGCCTATCTCTGCACAATTTAATTCTACCTTAGCCTATACTAGCCTATACCTGCACAATTTAATTCTAGCTTAGCGTATACTAGCCTATCTCTGCACATTTTATTTCTGCCTTAGCCTATACTAGCCTATATCTGCACATGTATTTCTAACTTACCCTATTCTAGCCTATCTCTGCACAATTTATTTCTACCTTACCGTATACTAGCCTATGTCTGCACAATTTAATTCTACCTTAGCCTATACTAGCCTATCTCTGCACAATTTAATTCTACCTTAGCCTATACTAGCCTATCTCTGCACAATTTCATTCTACCTTAGCCTATACTAGCCTATCTCTGCACAAATTAATTCTACCTTAGCCTATACTAGCCTATCTCTGCACAATTTATTTCTACCTTAGCCTATACTAGCCTATCTCAGCATATTTATTTCTGACTCAGCCTATACTAGCCTATCTCTGCATATTTATTTCTACCTTAGCCTATACTTGCCTATCTCTGCATATTTATTTCTACCTTAGCCTATACTAGCCTATCTCTACATATTTATTTCTACCTTAGCCTATACTTGCCTATCTCAGCATATTTAATTCTGACTCAGCCTATACTAGCCTATCTCTGCATATTTATTTCTACCTTAGCCTATACTTGCCTATCTCTGCATATTTATTTCTACCTTAGCCTATACTAGCCTATCTCTGCACATTTATTTCTACCTTAGCCTATTCTAGCCTATCTCTGCACAATTTAATTCTACCTTAGCCTATACTAGCCTATCTCTGCACAATTTAATTCTACCTTAGCCTATACTAGCCTATCTCTGCACAATTTAATTCTACCTTAGCCTATACTAGCCTATCTCTGCACAATTTATTTCTACCTTAGCCTATACTAGCCTATCTCTGCACAATTTAATTCTACCTTAGCCTATACTAGCCTATCTCTGCACAATTTATTTCTACCTTAGCCTATACTAGCCTATCTCTGCACAATTTAATTCTACCTTAGCCTATACTAGCCTATCTCTGCACAATTTATTTCTACCTTAGCCTATACTAGCCTATCTCAGCATATTTAATTCTGACTCAGCCTATACTAGCCTATCTCTGCATATTTATTTCTACCTTAGCCTATACTTGCCTATCTCTGCACAATTTAATTCTACCTTAGCCCATACTAGCCTATCTCTGCACATTTATTTCTAACTTACCCTATTCTAGCGTATCTCTGCACAATTTAATTCTAGCTTAGCATATACTAGCCTATCTCTGCACAATTTAATTCTAGCTTAGCAATCACTAGCCTATCTCTGCACAATTTAATTCTACCTTAGCCTACACTAGCCTATCTCTGCACAATTTAATTCTACCTTAGCCTATACTAGCCTATCTCTGCACAATTTATTTCTACCTTAGCCTATACTAGCCTATCTCTGCACAATTTAATTCTACCTTAGCCTATACTAGCCTATCTCTGCACAATTTATTTCTACCTTAGCCTATACTAGCCTATCTCTGCACAATTTAATTCTACCTTAGCCTATACTAGCCTATCTCTGCACAATTTATTTCTACCTTAGTCTATACTAGCCTATCTCTGCACAATTTAATTCTACCTTAGCCTATACTAGCCTATCTCTGCACAATTTATTTCTACCTTAGCCTATACTAGCCTATCTCTGCACAAATTAATTCTACCTTAGCCTATACTAGCCTATCTCTGCACAATTTATTTCTACCTTAGCCTATACTAGCCTATCTCAGCATATTTAATTCTGACTCAGCCTATACTAGCCTATCTCTGCATATTTATTTCTACCTTAGCCTATACTTGCCTATCTCTGCATATTTATTTCTACCTTAGCCTATACTAGCCTATCTCTACATATTGATTTCTACCTTAGCCTATACTTGCCTATCTCAGCATATTTAATTCTGACTCAGCCTATACTAGCCTATCTCTGCATATTTATTTCTACCTTAGCCTATACTTGCCTATCTCTGCATATTTATTTCTACCTTAGCCTATACTAGCCTATCTCTGAACATTTATTTCTACCTTAGCCTATTCTAGCCTATCTCTGCACAATTTAATTCTACCTTAGCCTATACTAGCCTATCTCTGCACAATTTAATTCTACCTTAGCCTATACTAGCCTATCTCTGCACAATTTAATTCTACCTTAGCCTATACTAGCCTATCTCTGCACAATTTATTTCTACCTTAGCCTATACTAGCCTATCTCTGCACAATTTAATTCTACCTTAGCCTATACTAGCCTATCTCTGCACAATTTATTTCTACCTTAGCCTATACTAGCCTATCTCTGCACAATTTAATTCTACCTTAGCCTATACTAGCCTATCTCTGCACAATTTATTTCTACCTTAGCCTATACTAGCCTATCTCAGCATATTTAATTCTGACTCAGCCTATACTAGCCTATCTCTGCATATTTATTTCTACCTTAGCCTATACTTGCCTATCTCTGCACAATTTAATTCTACCTTAGCCCATACTAGCCTATCTCTGCACATTTATTTCTAACTTACCCTATTCTAGCCTATCTCTGCACAATTTAATTCTAGCTTAGCATATACTAGCCTATATCTGCACATTTATTTCTAGCTTACCCTATACTAGCCTTTCTCTGCACAATTTAATTCTACCTTAGCCTATACTAGCCTATCTCTGCACATTTATTTCTACCTTAGCCTATTCTAGCCTATCTCTGCACAATTTAATTCTACCTTAGCCTATACTAGCCTATCTCTGCACAATTTAATTCTACCTTAGCCTATACTAGCCTATCTCTGCACAATTTAATTCTACCTTAGCCTATACTAGCCTATCTCTGCACAATTTAATTCTACCTTAGCCTATACTAGCCTATCTCTGCACAAATTAATTCTACCTTAGCCTATACTAGCCTATCTCTGCACATTTATTTCTACCTTAGCCTATACTAGCCTATCTCTGCACAATTTATTTCTACCTTAGCCTATACTAGCCTATCTCAGCATATTTAATTCTGACTCAGCCTATACTAGCCTATCTCTGCATATTTATTTCTACCTTAGCCTATACTAGCCTATCTCTGCACAAATTAATTCTACCTTAGCCTATACTAGCCTATCTCTGCACAATTTATTTCTACCTTAGCCTATACTAGCCTATCTCTGCACAAATTAATTCTACCTTAGCCTATACTAGCCTATCTCTGCACAATTTATTTCTACCTTAGCCTATACTAGCCTATCTCAGCATATTTAATTCTGACTCAGCCTATACTAGCCTATCTCTGCATATTTATTTCTACCTTAGCCTATACTTGCCTATCTCTGCATATTTATTTCTACCTTAGCCTATACTAGCCTATCTCTACATATTGATTTCTACCTTAGCCTATACTTGCCTATCTCAGCATATTTAATTCTGACTCAGCCTATACTAGCCTATCTCTGCATATTTATTTCTACCTTAGCCTATACTTGCCTATCTCTGCATATTTATTTCTACCTTAGCCTATACTAGCCTATCTCTGCACATTTATTTCTACCTTAGCCTATTCTAGCCTATCTCTGCACAATTTAATTCTACCTTAGCCTATACTAGCCTATCTCTGCACAATTTAATTCTACCTTAGCCTATACTAGCCTATCTCTGCACAATTTAATTCTACCTTAGCCTATACTAGCCTATCTCTGCACAATTTATTTCTACCTTAGCCTATACTAGCCTATCTCTGCACAATTTAATTCTACCTTAGCCTATACTAGCCTATCTCTGCACAATTTATTTCTACCTTAGCCTATACTAGCCTATCTCTGCACAATTTAATTCTACCTTAGCCTATACTAGCCTATCTCTGCACAATTTATTTCTACCTTAGCCTATACTAGCCTATCTCAGCATATTTAATTCTGACTCAGCCTATACTAGCCTATCTCTGCATATTTATTTCTACCTTAGCCTATACTTGCCTATCTCTGCACAATTTAATTCTACCTTAGCCCATACTAGCCTATCTCTGCACATTTATTTCTAACTTACCCTATTCTAGCCTATCTCTGCACAATTTAATTCTAGCTTAGCATATACTAGCCTATATCTGCACATTTATTTCTAGCTTACCCTATACTAGCCTTTCTCTGCACAATTTAATTCTACCTTAGCCTATACTAGCCTATCTCTGCACATTTATTTCTACCTTAGCCTATTCTAGCCTATCTCTGCACAATTTAATTCTACCTTAGCCTATACTAGCCTATCTCTGCACAATTTAATTCTACCTTAGCCTATACTAGCCTATCTCTGCACAATTTAATTCTACCTTAGCCTATACTAGCCTATCTCTGCACAATTTAATTCTACCTTAGCCTATACTAGCCTATCTCTGCACAAATTAATTCTACCTTAGCCTATACTAGCCTATCTCTGCACATTTATTTCTACCTTAGCCTATTCTAGCCTATCTCTGCACAATTTAATTCTACCTTAGCCTATACTAGCCTATCTCTGCACATGTATTTCTAACTTACCCTATTCTAGCCTATCTCTGCACAATTTATTTCTACCTTACCGTATACTAGCCTATGTCTGCACAATTTAATTCTACCTTAGCCTATACTAGCCTATCTCTGCACAATTTAATTCTACCTTAGCCTATACTAGCCTATCTCTGCACAATTTAATTCTACCTTAGCCTATACTAGCCTATCTCTGCACAAATTAATTCTACCTTAGCCTATACTAGCCTATCTCTGCACAATTTATTTCTACCTTAGCCTATACTAGCCTATCTCAGCATATTTAATTCTGACTCAGCCTATACTAGCCTATCTCTGCATATTTATTTCTACCTTAGCCTATACTTGCCTATCTCTGCATATTTATTTCTACCTTAGCCTATACTAGCCTATCTCTGCACAATTTATTTCTACCTTAGCCTATACTAGCCTATCTCAGCATATTTAATTCTGACTCAGCCTATACTAGCCTATCTCTGCATATTTATTTCTACCTTAGCCTATACTTGCCTATCTCTGCATATTTATTTCTACCTTAGCCTATACTAGCCTATCTCTGCACATTTATTTCTACCTTAGCCTATTCTAGCCTATCTCTGCACAATTTAATTCTACCTTAGCCTATACTAGCCTATCTCTGCACAATTTAATTCTACCTTAGCCTATACTAGCCTATCTCTGCACAATTTATTTCTACCTTAGCCTATACTAGCCTATCTCAGCATATTTAATTCTGACTCAGCCTATACTAGCCTATCTCTGCATATTTATTTCTACCTTAGCCTATACTTGCCTATCTCTGCATATTTATTTCTACCTTAGCCTATACTAGCCTATCTCTACATATTGATTTCTACCTTAGCCTATACTTGCCTATCTCAGCATATTTAATTCTGACTCAGCCTATACTAGCCTATCTCTGCATATTTATTTCTACCTTAGCCTATACTTGCCTATCTCTGCATATTTATTTCTACCTTAGCCTATACTAGCCTATCTCTGAACATTTATTTCTACCTTAGCCTATTCTAGCCTATCTCTGCACAATTTAATTCTACCTTAGCCTATACTAGCCTATCTCTGCACAATTTAATTCTACCTTAGCCTATACTAGCCTATCTCTGCACAATTTAATTCTACCTTAGCCTATACTAGCCTATCTCTGCACAATTTATTTCTACCTTAGCCTATACTAGCCTATCTCTGCACAATTTAATTCTACCTTAGCCTATACTAGCCTATCTCTGCACAATTTATTTCTACCTTAGCCTATACTAGCCTATCTCTGCACAATTTAATTCTACCTTAGCCTATACTAGCCTATCTCTGCACAATTTATTTCTACCTTAGCCTATACTAGCCTATCTCAGCATATTTAATTCTGACTCAGCCTATACTAGCCTATCTCTGCATATTTATTTCTACCTTAGCCTATACTTGCCTATCTCTGCACAATTTAATTCTACCTTAGCCCATACTAGCCTATCTCTGCACATTTATTTCTAACTTACCCTATTCTAGCCTATCTCTGCACAATTTAATTCTAGCTTAGCATATACTAGCCTATATCTGCACATTTATTTCTAGCTTACCCTATACTAGCCTTTCTCTGCACAATTTAATTCTACCTTAGCCTATACTAGCCTATCTCTGCACATTTATTTCTACCTTAGCCTATTCTAGCCTATCTCTGCACAATTTAATTCTACCTTAGCCTATACTAGCCTATCTCTGCACAATTTAATTCTACCTTAGCCTATACTAGCCTATCTCTGCACAATTTAATTCTACCTTAGCCTATACTAGCCTATCTCTGCACAATTTAATTCTACCTTAGCCTATACTAGCCTATCTCTGCACAAATTAATTCTACCTTAGCCTATACTAGCCTATCTCTGCACATTTATTTCTACCTTAGCCTATACTAGCCTATCTCTGCACAATTTATTTCTACCTTAGCCTATACTAGCCTATCTCAGCATATTTAATTCTGACTCAGCCTATACTAGCCTATCTCTGCATATTTATTTCTACCTTAGCCTATACTAGCCTATCTCTGCACAAATTAATTCTACCTTAGCCTATACTAGCCTATCTCTGCACAATTTATTTCTACCTTAGCCTATACTAGCCTATCTCTGCACAAATTAATTCTACCTTAGCCTATACTAGCCTATCTCTGCACAATTTATTTCTACCTTAGCCTATACTAGCCTATCTCAGCATATTTAATTCTGACTCAGCCTATACTAGCCTATCTCTGCATATTTATTTCTACCTTAGCCTATACTTGCCTATCTCTGCATATTTATTTCTACCTTAGCCTATACTAGCCTATCTCTACATATTGATTTCTACCTTAGCCTATACTTGCCTATCTCAGCATATTTAATTCTGACTCAGCCTATACTAGCCTATCTCTGCATATTTATTTCTACCTTAGCCTATACTTGCCTATCTCTGCATATTTATTTCTACCTTAGCCTATACTAGCCTATCTCTGCACATTTATTTCTACCTTAGCCTATTCTAGCCTATCTCTGCACAATTTAATTCTACCTTAGCCTATACTAGCCTATCTCTGCACAATTTAATTCTACCTTAGCCTATACTAGCCTATCTCTGCACAATTTAATTCTACCTTAGCCTATACTAGCCTATCTCTGCACAATTTATTTCTACCTTAGCCTATACTAGCCTATCTCTGCACAATTTAATTCTACCTTAGCCTATACTAGCCTATCTCTGCACAATTTATTTCTACCTTAGCCTATACTAGCCTATCTCTGCACAATTTAATTCTACCTTAGCCTATACTAGCCTATCTCTGCACAATTTATTTCTACCTTAGCCTATACTAGCCTATCTCAGCATATTTAATTCTGACTCAGCCTATACTAGCCTATCTCTGCATATTTATTTCTACCTTAGCCTATACTTGCCTATCTCTGCACAATTTAATTCTACCTTAGCCCATACTAGCCTATCTCTGCACATTTATTTCTAACTTACCCTATTCTAGCCTATCTCTGCACAATTTAATTCTAGCTTAGCATATACTAGCCTATATCTGCACATTTATTTCTAGCTTACCCTATACTAGCCTTTCTCTGCACAATTTAATTCTACCTTAGCCTATACTAGCCTATCTCTGCACATTTATTTCTACCTTAGCCTATTCTAGCCTATCTCTGCACAATTTAATTCTACCTTAGCCTATACTAGCCTATCTCTGCACAATTTAATTCTACCTTAGCCTATACTAGCCTATCTCTGCACAATTTAATTCTACCTTAGCCTATACTAGCCTATCTCTGCACAATTTAATTCTACCTTAGCCTATACTAGCCTATCTCTGCACAAATTAATTCTACCTTAGCCTATACTAGCCTATCTCTGCACATTTATTTCTACCTTAGCCTATTCTAGCCTATCTCTGCACAATTTAATTCTACCTTAGCCTATACTAGCCTATCTCTGCACATGTATTTCTAACTTACCCTATTCTAGCCTATCTCTGCACAATTTATTTCTACCTTACCGTATACTAGCCTATGTCTGCACAATTTAATTCTACCTTAGCCTATACTAGCCTATCTCTGCACAATTTAATTCTACCTTAGCCTATACTAGCCTATCTCTGCACAATTTAATTCTACCTTAGCCTATACTAGCCTATCTCTGCACAAATTAATTCTACCTTAGCCTATACTAGCCTATCTCTGCACAATTTATTTCTACCTTAGCCTATACTAGCCTATCTCAGCATATTTAATTCTGACTCAGCCTATACTAGCCTATCTCTGCATATTTATTTCTACCTTAGCCTATACTTGCCTATCTCTGCATATTTATTTCTACCTTAGCCTATACTAGCCTATCTCTGCACAATTTAATTCTACCTTAGCCCATACTAGCCTATCTCTGCACATTTATTTCTAACTTACCCTATTCTAGCCTATCTCTGCACAATTTAATTCTAGCTTAGCATATACTAGCCTATATCTGCACATTTATTTCTAGCTTACCCTATACTAGCCTTTCTCTGCACAATTTAATTCTACCTTAGCCTATACTAGCCTATCTCTGCACATTTATTTCTACCTTAGCCTATTCTAGCCTATCTCTGCACAATTTAATTCTACCTTAGCCTATACTAGCCTATCTCTGCACAATTTAATTCTACCTTAGCCTATACTAGCCTATCTCTGCACAATTTAATTCTACCTTAGCCTATACTAGCCTATCTCTGCACAATTTAATTCTACCTTAGCCTATACTAGCCTATCTCTGCACAAATTAATTCTACCTTAGCCTATACTAGCCTATCTCTGCACATTTATTTCTACCTTAGCCTATTCTAGCCTATCTCTGCACAATTTAATTCTACCTTAGCCTATACTAGCCTATCTCTGCACATGTATTTCTAACTTACCCTATTCTAGCCTATCTCTGCACAATTTATTTCTACCTTACCGTATACTAGCCTATGTCTGCACAATTTAATTCTACCTTAGCCTATACTAGCCTATCTCTGCACAATTTAATTCTACCTTAGCCTATACTAGCCTATCTCTGCACAATTTAATTCTACCTTAGCCTATACTAGCCTATCTCTGCACAAATTAATTCTACCTTAGCCTATACTAGCCTATCTCTGCACAATTTATTTCTACCTTAGCCTATACTAGCCTATCTCAGCATATTTAATTCTGACTCAGCCTATACTAGCCTATCTCTGCATATTTATTTCTACCTTAGCCTATACTTGCCTATCTCTGCATATTTATTTCTACCTTAGCCTATACTAGCCTATCTCTGCACAATTTATTTCTACCTTAGCCTATACTAGCCTATCTCAGCATATTTAATTCTGACTCAGCCTATACTAGCCTATCTCTGCATATTTATTTCTACCTTAGCCTATACTTGCCTATCTCTGCATATTTATTTCTACCTTAGCCTATACTAGCCTATCTCTGCACATTTATTTCTACCTTAGCCTATTCTAGCCTATCTCTGCACAATTTAATTCTACCTTAGCCTATACTAGCCTATCTCTGCACAATTTAATTCTACCTTAGCCTATACTAGCCTATCTCTGCACAATTTATTTCTACCTTAGCCTATACTAGCCTATCTCAGCATATTTAATTCTGACTCAGCCTATACTAGCCTATCTCTGCATATTTATTTCTACCTTAGCCTATACTAGCCTATCTCTGCACAATTTAATTCTACCTTAGCCTATACTAGCCTATCTCTGCACAATTTATTTCTACCTTAGCCTATACTAGCCTATCTCTGCACAATTTAATTCTACCTTAGCCTATGCTAGCCTATCTCTGCACAATTTATTTCTACCTTAGCCTATACTAGCCTATCTCAGCATATTTAATTCTGACTCAGCCTATACTAGCCTATCTCTGCATATTTATTTCTACCTTAGCCTATACTTGCCTATCTCTGCACAATTTAATTCTACCTTAGCCCAACTAGCCTATCTCTGCACATTTATTTCTAACTTACCCTATTCTAGCGTATCTCTGCACAATTTAATTCTAGCTTAGCATATACTAGCCTATATCTGCACATTTATTTCTAGCTTACCCTATACTAGCCTTTCTCTGCACAATTTAATTCTACCTTAGCCTATACTAGCCTATCTCTGCACATTTATTTCTACCTTAGCCTATTCTAGCCTATCTCTGCACAATTTAATTCTACCTTAGCCTATACTAGCCTATCTCTGCACAAATTAATTCTACCTTAGCCTATACTAGCCTATCTCTGCACAACTTAATTCTACCTTAGCCTATACTAGCCTATCTCTGCACAATTTAATTCTACCTTAGCCTATACTAGCCTATCTCTGCACAAATTAATTCTACCTTAGCCTATACTAGCCTATCTCTGCACATTTATTTCTACCTTAGCCTATTCTAGCCTATCTCTGCACAATTTAATTCTACCTTAGCCTATACTAGCCTATCTCTGCACATGTAATTCTAACTTACCCTATTCTAGCCTATCTCTGCACAATTTATTTCTACCTTACCGTATACTAGCCTATATCTGCACAATTTAATTCTACCTTAGCCTATACTAGCCTATCTCTGCACAATTTAATTCTACCTTAGCCTATACTAGCCTATCTCTGCACAATTTAATTCTACCTTAGCCTATACTAGCCTATCTCTGCACAATTTATTTCTACCTTAGCCTATACTAGCCTATCTCTGCACAATTTAATTCTACCTTAGCCTATACTAGCCTATCTCTGCACAATTTATTTCTACCTTAGCCTATACTAGCCTATCTCTGCACAATTTAATTCTACCTTAGCCTATACTAGCCTATCTCTGCACAATTTATTTCTACCTTAGCCTATACTAGCCTCTCTCTGCACAATTTAATTCTACCTTAGCCTATACTAGCCTATATCTGCACAATTTAATTCTAGCTTAGCGTATACTAGCCTATCTCTGCACATTTTATTTCTGCCTTAGCCTATACTAGCCTATCTCTGCATATTTATTTCTACCTTAGCCTATACTAGCCTATCTCTACATATTTATTTCTACGTTTGCCCATACTAGCCTATCTAAGCATATTTAATTCTGACTTAGCCTATACAAGCCTATCTCTACATATTTATTTCTACCTTAGCCTATACTTGCCTATCTCTGCATATTTATTTCTACCTTAGCCTATACTAGCCTATCTCTGCATTTTATTTCTACCTTAGCCTATACTAGCCTTTCTCTGCATTTTTATTTCTACCTTAGCCTATTCTAGCCTATCTCTGCATTTTATTTCTACATTGGCCTATACTAGCCTATCTCTGCATATGTTAGCTCTACCTTAGCCTATACTAGCCTATCTCTACATATTTATTTCTACCTTAGCCTATTCTAGCCTTTCTCTGCATTTTTATTTCTACCTTAGCCTATTCTAGCCTTTCTCTGCATTTTTATTTCTCCTTTGCCTATTCTAGCCTATCTCTGCATTTTATTTCTACATTGGCCTATACTAGCCTATCTCTGCACATTTAATTTCTACCTTAGCCTATACTAGCCTATCTCTGCACAATTTAATTCTACCTTAGCCTATACTAGCCTATCTCTGCACAATTTATTTCTACCTTAGCCTATACTAGCCTATCTCTGCACAATTTAATTCTACCTTAGCCTATACTAGCCTATCTCTGCACAATTTATTTCTACCTTAGCCTATACTAGCCTATCTCTGCACAATTTAATTCTACCTTAGCCTATACTAGCCTATATCTGCACAATGTAATTCTAGCTTAGCGTATACTAGCCAATCTCTGCACATTTTATTTCTGCCTTAGCCTATACTAGCCTATCTCTGCATATTTATTTCTACCTTAGCCTATACTAGCCTATCTCTACATATTTATTTCTACCTTTGCCCATACTAGCCTATCTAAGCATATTTAATTCTGACTTAGCCTATACAAGCCTATCTCTACATATTTATTTCTACCTTGGCCTATACTAGCCTATCTCAGCATATTTAATTCCTACTCAGCCTATACTAGCCTATCTCTGCATATTTATTTCTACCTTAGCCTATACTTGCCTATCTCTGCATATTTATTTCTACCTTAGCCTATACTAGCCTATCTCTACATATTTATTTCTACCTTAGCCTATACTTGCCTATCTCTGCACAATTTAATTGTAACGTAGCCTATACTTGCCTATCTCTGCACAATTTAATTCTACCTTAGCCTATACTAGCCTATCTCTACATATTTATTTCTACCTTAGCCTATACTTGCCTATCTCTGCATATTTATTTCTACCTTAGCCTATACTAGCCTATCTCTACATATTTATTTCTACCTTAGCCTATACTAGCCTATCTCTACATATTTATTTCTACCTTAGCCTATACTTGCCTATCTCTGCATTTTATTTCTACCTTAGCCTATACTAGCCTTTCTCTGCATTTTTATTTCTACATTGGCCTATACTAGCCTATCTCTGCATATGTTATCTCTACCTTAGCCTATACTAGCCTATCTCTACATATTTATTTCTACCTTAGCCTATTCTAGCCTTTCTCTGCATTTTTATTTCTACCTTAGCCTATTCTAGCCTTTCTCTGCATTTTTATTTCTCCTTTGCCTATTCTAGCCTATCTCTGCATTTTATTTCTACATTGGCCTATACTAGCCTATCTCTGCACATTTAATTTCTACCTTAGCCTATACTAGCCTTTCTCTGCATTTTTATTTCTACCTTAGCAATCACTAGCCTATCTCTCCATATTTAATTCTGGCTTAGCCTATCTCTGCATATTTAATTCTGGCTTAGCCTATCTCTGCATTTTATTTCTACCTTAGCCTATTCTAGCCTATCTCTGCATTTTATTTCTACCTTAGCCTATTCTAGCCTATCTCTGCATTTTATTTCTACCTTAGCCTATACTAGCTTATCTCTGCACATTTTATTTATACCTTAGCCTATACTAGCCTATCTCTGCATATTTATTTCCACCTTAGCCTATACTAGCCTATCTCTGCACATTTTATTTCTAACTTACCCTATACTAACCTATTTCTGCACATTTTATTTCAACCTTAGCCTATACTAGCCTATCTCTGCACATTTATTTCTAACTTACCCTATACTAACCTATTTCTGCACATTTTATTTCTAACTTAGCCTAGGCGGTGCCGTGGCCGGGCGGTTAGCGCGCTCGCCTACCACCTAGGCGGCCCGGGTTCGATCCCAGGGACCCGCATGTGGTATTCGTGGTGGACGAAGCGGCGTCAGGGCGGGTTTTCTCCGGGTACTCCGGTTTCCCCCGCCATCTCATTCCACCGGTGCTCCATCTTCATTCCATGTATCATCAGTGTCACCGCCTGCGGTGCCGTAGTAGTAAAAGCGGGCGTTAAACACTACAAACAACAATAACTTAGCCTAAACTAGCCTATCTCTGCACATTTTATTTCTAGCTTAGCATATTCTAGTCTATCTCTGCATATTTAATTCTGACTTAGCCACTTCTGCATTAGATTTGGACCCTTGGGAGAAATATTTTATTCACTTAAACTCCAGTCATGTCTGCAATTTTGAAATTCCCTCTGCACCAGATTTGATTGTGTTTGCAAGTTCTACCACCAGAGCGAAGGAAAGTGTACAAGGCACCAAACTCGGAATTCAAACAACAGTTGCCACTGGCTGAGAATGTGGACGTAACCTCCACGAAAGCGCTCCTGTTTATCTACAACTACAAGTAAGTGATTGTCTACCTGAATATATAAAAGCAACTAAAAACCTTCACAACTATCTCTCCATATTTAATTCTGGCTTAGCCTATCTCTGCATATTTAATTCTGGCTTAGCCTATCTCTGCATATTTATTTCTACCTTAGCCTATACTAGCCTATTTCTGCACATTTTGTTTCTACCTTAGCCTATACTAGCCTTTCTCTGCATTTTTATTTCTACCTTAGCCTATCTCTCCATATTTATTTCTGGCTTAGCCTATCTCTGCATTTTATTTCTACCTTAGCCTATACTAGCCTATCTCTGCACATATATTTCTAACTTACCTTATACTAGCCTATTTCGGCACATTTTACTTCTATCTTACCCTATACTGCCTATCTCTGCATATTTATTTTGATCTTAGCCTATACTAGCCTATCTCTGATTATTTATTTCGACCTTAGCCTATACCTGCCTATTCTGCATATTTAACTCTAGCTTATCCTATACAGGCCTATCGCTACAAATTTTTTTTCTGCCTTAGTCTATACTAGCCTATATCTACATATTTATTTCTAACTTAGCCTATACTAGCCCATCTCTGTATACTTATTCCCAACTTAGCCTATTCTAGCATATCTCAGCACATTTTATTTCCACCTTAGCCTATACTAGTCTATCTCTGCATATTTATTTCCACCTTAGCCTATACTAGCCTATCTCTGCATATTTATTTCCACCTTAGCCTATACTAGCCTATTTCTGCACATTTTATTTCAACCTTAGCCTATACTAGCCTATCACTGCACATTTTATTTCTAACTTAGCCTAAACTAGCCTATTTCTGCACATTTTATTTCTAACTTAGCATATTCTAGTCTATCTCTGCATATTTAATTCTGACTTAGCCTACACAAGCCTATCTCTACATATTTATTTCTACCATGGCCTATCCTAGCCTATCTCAGCATATCTATCTCTAACTTAGCCTATACTAGCCTATCTCTGCATATTTATTTCTACCTTAGCCTATACTTGCCTATCTCTGCACAATTTAGTTCTATCTTGGCATAATCTCGCCTAACGCTGCACAATTTAATTCTAACTTAGCCTATACTAGCCTATCTATGCACAATTTAATTCTACCTTAGCCTATCTCTGCACATTTTGATTCATAGCTTATCCTATACTAGCCTATCTCTCCATATGTGTTTCTAACCTTAGCCTATACTACTCTATCTCTGCATATTTAAATTCTACCTTAGCCTATACTAGCCTATCTCTACATATTTAACTTCAGCTTAGCGTATACAAGCCTATCTATGCTTATTTAATTCTATCCTAGCCTACACTAGCCTAACGCTGCACAATTAAATTTTGACTTAGCCTATACTAGCCTATCTCTGCATAGTTATTTCTACCTTATTCTATACTAGCCTATCTCTGCACAATTTAGTTCTACCTTAGCATAATCTTGCCTAACACTGCACAATTTAATTCTAACTTAGCCTATACTAGCCTATCTCTGCACAATTTAGTTCTATCTTGGCATAATCTCGCCTAACGCTGCACAATTTAATGCTAACTTAGCCTATACTAGCCTATCTATGCACAATTTAATTCTAACTTATCCTATACTAGCCTATCTCTCCATATGTGTTTCTAACCTTAGCCTATACTAGCCTATCTCTACATATTTAACTTCAACTTAGCCTATAGAAGCCTATCAACTTATTTAATTCTATCCTAGCCTACACTAGCCTAACGCTGCACAATTAAATTTTGACTTAGCCTATACTAGCCTATCTCTGCATAGTTATTTCTACCTTATTCTATACTAGCCTAACGCTGCACAATTTAATTCTAACTTAGCCTATACTAGCCTAACGCTGCACATTTAATTCTAACATAGCCTATGCTAACCAATCTCTGCATATGTATTTCTAACCTTAGCCTCTACTAGTCTATCGCAGCATATTTGAGCTCTAGCTTAGACTATACTATTCTAACTCTGTATATTTAATTCTACCTTAGCCTATACTAGTGTATCTCTGCAAATTTTATTTCTACCTTAGCCTACACTAGCCCATCTCTGCATATTTATATCTACCTTAGCCTATACCAGCCTATCTCTGCACATTTAATTTTAGCCTATACTATCCTATCTCTTCATATTTCATTCAAGCTTAGCCTATAGTAGCCTATCGCTGCAACATTTTATTTCTACCTTAGCCTATACCAGCCTATCTCTGTATATTTGTATCTACCTTAGCCTATACCAGCCTATCTCTGCACATTTAATTTTAGCCTATACTAGCCTATCTCTTCATATTTCATTCAAGCTTAGCCTATACTAGCCTATCGCTGGCACATTTTATTTCTACCTTAGCCTATACCAGCCTATCTCTGCATATTTATACCTACCTTAGCCTATACCAGCCTATCACTGCACATTTTATTTCTACCTTAGCCTATCTCTGCATATTTATATCTACCTTAGCCTATACTAGCCTATCACTGCACATTTATATCTACCTTAGCCTATATTAGCCTATCACTGCACATTTTATTTCTACCTTAGCCTATACCAGCCTATCACTGCACATTTTATTTCTACCTTAGCCTATACCAGCCTATCACTGCACATTTTATTTCTACCTTAGCCTATACCAGCCTATCACTGCACATTTTATTTCTACCTTAGCCTATACTAGCCTATCCTTGCATATTTTATTTCTACCTTAGCCTATACCAGCCTATCACTGCACATTTTATTTCTACCTTAGCCTATACCAGCCTATCACTGCACATCTTATTTCTACCTTAGCCTATACCAGCCTATCTCTGCATATTTATATCTACCTTAGCCTACACTAGCCTATCACTGCACATTTTATTTCTACCTTAGCCTATACCAGCCTATCTCTGCACATTTAATTTTAGCCTATACTAGCCTATCTCTTCATATTTCATTCAAGCTTAGCCTATACTAGCCTATCGCTGCACATTTTATTTCTACCTTAGCCTATACCAGCCTATCTCTACACATTTTATTTCTACCTTAGCCTATACCAGCCTATCTCTGCACATTTAATTTTAGCCTATACTAGCCTATCTCTTCATATTTCATTCAAGCTTAGCCTATACCAGCCTATCTCTACACATTTTATTTCTACCTTAGCCTATACCAGCCTATCTCTACACATTTTATTTCTACCTTAGCCTATACCAGCCTATCTCTGCACATTTAATTTTAGCCTATACTAGCCTATCTCTTCATATTTCATTCAAGCTTAGCCTATACTAGCCTATCACTGCACATTTTATTTCTAATTTAGCCTATACCAGCCTATCTCTGCACATTTAATTTTAGCCTATACTAGCCTATCTCTTCATATTTCATTCAAGCTTAGCCTATACTAGCCTATTGCTGCACATTTTATTTCTACCTTAGCCTATACTAGCCTATCTCTGCATATTTAATTCTAGCTTAGCCTATGCTAGCCTATGTTGGCTAAACTATGTAGTGTGTTGGCTGAATTACAAGAGAGTAAAAAAACAATTGGTTACAAATAAATTATGTCCCAATGTAGATAACTACCTCTCCAGTTTGCTATCAAGCATATTGTCCATAAGATCAATATTATCCATGTGCATTACAAAGTATAATTTAAACTTTTTAAGAATAGTATGTTACTCAAATTTTCAGTCACGCATTACTAGGCTTAGTAGGTGAGCTACCAAATGCATAAAGTTATGCACACTTTGTCGGTAGAGCAAATGGGCAGAACAGGTTCCACACTGTGCCGCCACATGCACCACAAACATGCATAACTTGAATCCTCTTTAATGTAGCTTACTTACTAAGCTACTCATTACACAAGGGATAACAATATGGGGTAGTAATAGTACCTTCAACAAAGTATTCAAAGTGTAAAAAGAGTGATCAGAATTATGATGAATCCAAAGAAAATGGTTTAAACAATTAGGAATTTTGTCACTACCAAGTATTTACCGTTTTGAAATAATAGTACAACTACAAACAAATTTAGATTAATTCAATTAAAGCTCAGATACATATGACCAAAATACAAGCAATAGGTCACAGCTCACCATAAAAAAATGATTACAAGCACAGCTTCAAATGTAATGTAATTCATATTTACAATAAACTTCCTACTGAAATAAAACAAATTACTTCACCAAAGAGTTCAAAAATAGTCTGAAAATGCACGAGGGTTGTCCATAAAATAAGGTTCCCAAGGATCTGCAGTCGCGAGGAACCCTGTTACAGGAGATCTGGCAATACTGGCATATAGCTTGGTTCTCCCTCTACCAGAACCCCACCCTGTCTGTGACGCTCAGTCTTGGCTTGGCAGCCGTTAGAAATGGAGCTTCCACTCAATTCTCCTGCCAGGTGCAAATTTTGTGTACAAAAAGACTGCACCGGTGGACATTTATTCCCTACTGTGTGAAGTGTCCGGAGAGCAGTGTATAAGCATACAACACATGCACAAATGGTGTAGAGAATTCAAAGACGGTCATACTGACACCCATGACGACGAGCGTTCTAGATTACCATTGGTTTCGGACGAAATGGTTGTTCAAGTGGAAGAAGCAATGCTGAAAGATTGAAGGGTGACGGTTCCAGAGACCTGCGAGATGATTCCTGATGTCAGCAAGACCTACATTTACAATATTTTGACAGATCATTTAGGGCATATCAAGGTGGGTGGAGGCATGCTCACGAAGGGAGTGCATTTCCATCAGGACAACGCTCGTCCGCACATTACCCATGTGACAATCAATTTCATCAACAAATTTGGATGGGATGCTGTCACACACTCTTCTTACAACCCAGACCTAGCCCCAAGTGACTACTATCTCTACCCAGATTTAAAGAAACACCTGTGTGGAGTGTATTTCAGAACCGGAGAGGAACTGAAAGAAATGGTTTTAAGCTATCTTTGCTGCACAGCAGGAGGGTTCTACGATGCAGGCATACAAAAGATGCTACACCACATGCAAAAATGCATTGATCAGAATGGCGATTATGTCAAAAAATAGGAAAACGTCCAAGCTTTCCAAAAATGTATCATTCAATGTCAGTAAATATGTTTTTCATTGTGAAAAAAATTAGGAACCTTATTTTACGGACAACCACATATCTGTTAAAAAATGTCATTCAGTGGAGGAATACTTGAATGACAAGTAGAGGTTTTAAGCAAATATTAAAAATACAGAAATTGATGTAAATATCAGTACATATGAAAGAATTTAAATGTTGACTAAAATGCAGTGCTGTGTTATACTAGTTACACAAATTGTACTCTTTTTCTTTTTAATGTTATCTTTTTTCATGTATTTTAACTAAATTGACAGTTTCATATTGTGTAACATGATTGTACAGATGCAATAAATAAGTTGTTGTTAGCTAATGCTGGATTTCTGACAATGAAATCATTAATCCTACAATAAATAAGTAAACATCTTCCATTCTCCTTCCTGGGATATTGTGAATCAGCCTTAACAACCTGATAAGAAAATACATCCCGATACAGGAAGGAACTCTATGGAACTGTATGGGATTAAAAAGGAGGATATATCCTAATAAAAAAGAATATTTGGATTAGCCTGCACTTATCGTGATTTTTTAAAAAATTTTATCTTGTATTACAAAAATGGGCTTGTGAATGTAATGTTTTATATACACAAGGCTTTAAATATTATGGTGCTTAAGAAATAAATACCTAAAATTCCACTGATTTCAGGAAATAACTTGAGAAAGCAAGCAACTCTCTTCAGTCATATTTCTATCAATTTGTTTGTATCTGTTTTTAGGACCCTTCTTCCTGGTCAGCCAGTGCAGCAACACCTTCAGCCATCTTGTATCTGCCACACAAGTCTGTAAAATATTGCCACAGGCTTGAAATAATTGTAAAAACAGAACAATCTGATGCATTACACTTACATTAATTTTTTTATTGATTGTTCTACAGACTATTCTTACTAAAGTTTATTTTTCTGTCTACTTCTTGTTTTATATACATATAAACTTTCGTTTACAGTGAGATAGTAATAACAACCCTATTTAACACAGAGTTATTCCAAATGATTGTCGGTGTTACAAAAATTCATAACTCACAGTGCCAATGCCATAGGAATATGAATCTTGATTTATTGTGTACTGTACCTCAAAGTTTTTTATTTGCATTACAAATGCTCGATGTTTGCACCTTTTGTCACTCTACACACTTCTATTCTTAGCACACACGAATCAACACGGCAATGGTGATGGTTTCGAAGTCGGCTCAGATGCACTGCTTCAGTTCCCACTCCTTTTCCCTTTGCAAAAACAACCTGTATCCACAAATTGTGCATACAATTTGCAAATAGTATTGTTGGAGGGAGGCTCCTTCCCGTATTTTGTCCAAAAATGGTGTACTATGGGGTGTTGATATTCTAGTGTACAAAAAGCTTTCTCCTTACCGCTAATCGCCATTTTGTTAAATGCTGCTATTACTGCCATCTGGTGGTAACTGATGTCACTACAAAACTTTGAGAGTTTGTCTAATCGTTACTGCAACAATAAAAATTGTATGTTTTCCACGTTTTCTAAAAGAAAGTTCAAGAAATTCCAACAATCATTTTGAATAACCCTGTATTAACGTAAATGCTGTCTTGACTAGGTCATTTTAGGTTAATTGCAACATTTATTCTGTTAAATATTCATATTGGGTTATTTGCCATACAATTGTAAGGTTATAATATGTTTTTGCATTGTATTTAAAAATTATTATAGAAAATTGTGTATTTTGAAAAAGAAAGAAAGTCTGAAGTTTAAATTTTTAATAAAGTTCTTCAGCTGTTTCAAATTGAAATAATTATAGTTTCTAGAAACTAAAAATTTCATTTATCTTAGTAATATTCCAAGTTGTTTGGTGCTAACAAGTTTCACGTTGACTCCAACTCATTCTCAAATAAGATAAGTGAAGCTTTTAGTTTCTAATTGTTTTTACTTTAGATTCTTTTTGTTTCATTAAAGTCATACAATTTAAGGAAATGTGCAAATATTTTCAGTTCACTGCTAAAAGTCCCTTAGTTATTAACTTTTAATTAATAGTATTACACAAACCAGGCTGTGTTTTCAGAAAGAATTAATGTAACTTTATGAAGGGCAGTGACTAAATTCCTCTATGACAATTAGGCTGTTTGTAAAACCGTTTACTGTGTCTTATTCAAAGCTAGTATTTTTTAACCAAGGGCCTTTTAGCAATGACCAATGCAATTGTGTAAACCTGTTTTAAGTTATTTATTGTGAAATTATTTTGGTAATAAATTATCTCATTTCATATTGCATTTATAATTTAATATTTTCAAGTTTTAGCAAAATAAGTTTCACATTTTGGCCAAATTTTCTTATATTGTAGTTGTCTCATAACCATAGTGGCACATGATCTTACCTCAACAAATACAGCAGCTACAAGATGCAGAGTTGGAAATGCTAAAAGCCATAATCTAAAATTCACTATGTCAGGATCTACAGAGATTGGTATCAATTCAAAGAATTTATCCAGGGGTGCTATGGGATATACCAGCAATAATGTAGTAAATGCTGTCAGTAGAATCAATGTGATCACAAACAGTACTGAAAGCAAACAAAAGTTGAATTAAAATAATGCATACATTCACAAATATTGTAGCATAGGCAAAATATATAAATCTTTCACATCTGAATCATTAATAATTAAAAAAACATACATTTACAAGGGGCGTCTCAAAAGTAAGTTGCACTATTTTTTTAAATCTGCATGGTAGACAGGAAAAGTCTGAAAGTTCCAGGGAATATAGGTATGGGTGTAGTAGCAGCACTGTAAAATTCCTAAGCCCCTAAGTTTATTGCTTGGACATTAAAACGGCAATAACAATGGAGACTCCACTCGTTCCTACCACCTATTGTGAAGTTTGCGCTACATCCGTTTTTAGACGGGAAAAAATAAATGTGCGACTGAAATTCATTGCGAGTTGTGCAATGTTTATGGAAAAGACGTTTTGTCAAGACAAATGGTTTCTTGTTGGCCCCAATCATTCATTGAAGGGAGAATAACATTACACCATGAGCAATGAAGCTGCCGACCCTCCACTTCCCTCGCTCCGGATATTGTTGACGAGGTTCCAGCAGTTGTGAACACCAATCGGCGCCATACACTTGATGCAGTTTTGTTTCAACTTCCTCCGTATATTGAAATAAGCCGTGCATCACTTCACAGGATTATTTCTAAGGATCTGTGTCTATCGAAAGTGTGTGCAAGTTGTGGAAATGAATGGATGAGGCAACTCCAAAAAAAGGCAAAAGTTGTTGCATCTGCTGGCAAGGTCATCACAACGATATTTTGGGATTCAAAGGGAGTACTGTTAATCGATTACCTGCTCCATGGGACCACGATGACAGCTGCTCGCTATTGTGAGGTGCTGAGAAAACTCAAAAGAGCCATACAAAACAAAAGGAAGGGAAAGTTGAGCAAAACAGTTTTTCTGGTCCACGATAACCCTAGCCTGCACGCTGCTCGTGAAACTCAAGCCCTTTTGAGCAGTTTCGGTGGGATGTTTTCAGTCATCCATCTAGTGCACCTGACCTTGCACCGAGTGATTACCATCTTTTTCCGGAGCTGCAGCAACATCTTGGAGGAAGGCGCTTCGTAAATGACGAGGAACTGAAACAAGAAGTGGAAATACGGCTATCCAGTTTGGCGGGAGAGTGGTTTGACATTGGGTTAAAAAAACTGTTACCACGGTATCAAAAATGTATTGAGGTTCAAGGAAATTATGTGGAAAAATAGGTACTGAATGTAGCTTTCAAAATATACCCTTTTTAAAATATTTAAACGTTTTGTTATTTTTTAAAAAAATAGTGCAACTTACTTTTGAGACGCCCCTCGTACATGACCTCTAAACATAAGGTCAGGGTTTAGAATGTTGTGCGTGTGACTACAATAATTGGACTCACAAAAAATTAATGCTGCATGCTACCGAGCCTTAATTTTGGAGCCTTTTTCCTCAAATGACTGAGTGAAAGCATGACATATTTCAACAAGACAAAGCTACAGACCACATGACTCATACTTCTTTGGATGAATTGCTAATGCCTTCGGGGACTGAGTGATCAGTGTAGAGATTACACCCGCTCAACCACTGAACCTCATGCTTTGTAATTTTTACTTGTGGGGAAACTTGAGACAAAGTGTGTAAATCTAGTCCTTGAGCATTACAAGAACTGCAAAATAATATATGGGAAGAAATAAATGACATATCCCAAAAAGAATAGCAACATGTTTTTGATAATATGTTAAGATGCTATAATGGCTGTCTTCGAGCACAAGGAGAGCATTTCCAACTTCTTTGAAAAGGTAAGCAAAGTAAGGGACATTGAATATCATAATTAGTGAAATAATAATGGCTCTACTTCACTTTATTTGTTCATTTTATTTGTTTCAATGCATAAGTCAATCTGTGTGGGGAAAAAGTGTCAGGAGGGGAGTGACAAGTGACTGTGACCCACATGCCATTAAACATGGCCACTTGATCTGATGGCACCATTCATTTAAAATAAAATTGGTATTTTCACAAAATCATTATGGCCATTTGTAAGAAAATCTGTTGTTGTTGTTGTTGTTGTTGTTGTTGTTGTTGTTGTTGTTGTTGTTGTTGTTGTTGTTGTTGTTAGCTAATGCTGGCTTTCTGACAATGAAGCCATTAATCCTCTTGCTCTCCAATATTTTTCACTGATGATATTGAAGAGAGCAATAGCAGTAATAGTAACCGCTTTTTAGAGAGCACCATATGAATATTAAAAATAGAAGCACTATTGGCAGTGAAGTATTCTTCATGTTTGAATGTGTAAATAAGTGACTCAAAATAACCTCAAACAAGAGCACCATATTTTTGTAAGAAAATCTAAACTATTGAATATTTTTCCATATAATGGGTAGTTTGGGATAGTGGGATTTTCTTGAAAATCTTTAGATAAATCTTTGATGGAAGATAAACTCTGTGGCACAACAACCCATCCGGGCCAAGGTCTACCGCCCGATCACTGTGTCCCCCACCTCTGCCCAACACGAGCAACATGAACGGGGTGCAGTACTGGAGATAGAACATGGTCAGCACTCTGGTCTCTCTTGGCTTGTTATGCAGTCTTCTCGACCAGGGGCTGCTACTTTTCAATCAAGTAGCTCCTCAGGGACCTAATGAGGCTGAGTGCATCCTGGACCACACCTCCCAGAAGGGAAAAATCCCATGCAGGTACCAGGCATCAAACCTGAGTTCCCTGCACCAGAGGCAAGCGTGCTACCACTGTGCTATGGGGGCGGTCCTTTGATGGAAGATACTGAACTTAAGTACAAGTTTGGCATTTATCAAACACTTAGTTATCATTTCACACTCACCTCTTGTTTTAAACAAAATTTTTATTGTTATTTGGGGCTCATAACATATGCTTCCTAAAATACTGACACTGAATTTTTGGATGGAATACAATACTTCCTCTTCCTTACAATAGATAGGTGGCAGAAAAAGTACAAAATAATGACATACCTACAATCACTTCTGCAATAGATACTACCCAATCTAAAAATTTCTTCCACCTATGTACAACCACATTCTGTCCAAAGTGTATCATTGGGAATGTTTCCATTACTGATGATCTGAGTTAAACAACTATCTTGTGCATACATCAGTTATGGAAATACGTGGGATGTAAGTACCTGGAACTGTTGGTAATAATACTGTCTTTTTCAATCACCTAGTTCCTTCAGCTCCTGCACTGCATGTACTGTATAGGCTCAAAAGCATAATTTCCTTACTTCTGTCTGATCTGCAAAAGGCAAGCAGCCTGCTTTCACACTTGATCATCACAGCCATTTTTCCAGAACCTCAATAAGCATTCTTGAATATTATTCATACAAGCTTAGAGATAATGTTTTTCAATCTTCCTAAGCTTTCCAAAGTTTTCTTATTAAATGAATAAATGAATGAATGTATGATTTATTGAGTACTAAATCTTCACAGCTTGAACCCTGCTCCTCTTTGACCGCTATGTGACAAACCTTTTGTCAGTCCGTCACGTGCTGCTAGAGTGTTGCTCTCTAGCACACATTTGAGACTCTCTGAAGCTGCCTGCCAGACTTGCAGAGACCTTGGCCGATGACAAAATAGCAGCCGAAAGAGTTTTTAGATTTTTAGTGGAGTGCAAAGTGAAATTGAGGATTTGAAATTTTAGATACGTAATTTTTATACTCTTTTGACATATTTATAACTTTGTTTTAATTTTGACTTTTGCCACTATTTTGTATATTTATTTATTTGTTTTCCTTTTTTAGTAGTAATTGTATTTTTTTACTGAATTTTATATCTGGCTATTGCCGTGAACTGTTTTTTAAGGGCACTGATGACCATGAAGTTGAGCACTTGCCCTTGTGCTACTAGGGCACTCCTTCAGTATAACTACATTTTACATACACATTATACGTGTTTAATTTGTGAACATTTGCTTGCTAACTTTTCACTAATCTACCATACTCCCATGCCATGCTCTCTCATGTTCGTTTGCAGATTACCTAACCATTTTCTTAATCTTGTTACTCTCTGTAAAATATCCCTTTCTTTCTTTGTCTCCTGCTTAGTTCTTCCTTTCCCCCCTCACCCTCTTTGATCCATTAGTTACTTCATCCTTCATTTGTTCTATAGCTATTATTGAATTCGCTCTTTTCTTTGCTTCTCCCACCTTGGCTCTTTCCCCTCTTTCTTTCACACTCCACTGCCCACCATATCCCACCTTGCTTTTTGCTTACACTTGATGTCGCACTTGTAATTGGATCCACATGTGTTGCAATATACTGACTAGCCATCTGCTCACAAGCCAATGCACTGAGCGACTCACTTCCTGCTGCTACTGCTAGATCATTTCCCCACCATTCTTGGTTCAATGACTGCTGTTCCTGCTTCTGCCTTTCATTTGGTCCATTGTTTTCTCTCTATTGCTTGGTCAACTGTGTCCAACTTGAAGTTTTGAATATATACTCTCTTGCCTTTATTACTTTCTTGTCTTCTCTGATCAATTAACTCCTTCATTTGCATTCTTTGTGCATACATTAAGCCCTTGTGGATATAAATAGTTGATCCTCTCAATTTTTTTTGCCTGTTTTAGTAGTTCTACAACCATTTGCATGTTTGAGAACTTCACAAGAATATTTCATTAACCCGGTATTTTGCTAATTCTAAATATATCTCATAGTCTTTCAGCTGTATTTCTAATCTGTTCATCAATAGATCTCTTAAATCCTGATATATTCCCACTCCATGTTCTTCAAATTCTGAAATCACTGGGTTGTATCTTCTGCTTTTATCTTCCAGTCTTTCCTGTGTTCCTTTTTTTTAAGTTTTGAATTTCCAGTTTCAATATCTCCATTTCTTTGTTTCCCTTTCGTGTTTCATCCACTCTTGTCTGAATCTCTCAGTCAATCCTTTATCTGTTACTCAAACTGTTTGATTTATCCACTCTTTAGCTGCCATATCGCTTAACACCTTTTTCCACTCAACTGCAGGAGCTTCTTTTACTGTGCGTTCAGTCACCTCCGCTGCTAGATTCATACTCCCCACATAAATAAATGAAGATGTGATGAATGACTTTTGTTAGCTAAGCACGCAATACATTTTAATTCAATTTTAATTTTAATTTAAATTGATTATAACAACACTGTTTTCAAACTTCTAAGAAAGGAAGTTACACTCAATACATATTCATGTGATTCAGGGGTGAACAGCGAAGTTCCATGTTGTATTAAGCCTATGCAACATTCACAAAACATAATACACAAATAATCTTCCCTTATTTTCAATAATTCTTCTTGCTGTGATATACTTAAAAACAAGGTTCCCAACACAATGGGTAGTCACAGGGAACATAGGTAACTTAAACTTCTTTCCTAATGGATTTGGTTTTGCAATATATATAAATGAATATTTAGAATATAATTCTTAATCTTTTCATGTGACAGAATGCATGATCATCAATTCTGTTTAACCAAGATGTGACATATGACTGTATAGAGTATGTTAATGCTTCCAAGTTAAATAATAATTTATATTATTATTTATTTATGCCAACAAACTTACTGACTTACAATAGTAAGTCACAATTGAGGTAATTTGTCTCTGATGTGAGACTGCCTTTGTGGTTTACCAGGAGAAATACGAACTGGTTTGAGAATTTAATGCCATTCTGGCAGTTTGTCACAATAGCTCAGTGGTAGAGCAACCGCCCGGTAAGCGGAAGGTCTGTGGTTCAAATCCCAGTTGTGGCATTGAATTTTTAAGTTCCAGTTCTACCCCTCAAATAATTTGTGTTATTTGTAATCTTCATATTGTAAATATTGTCTTATACTCTTAAATACTTTGATGATGCCCATATTGCTGTATGAAATTCTATGGCTAATAAACTAAAACTAAAAGGTAAACAATTTGAAAATATCCTGAGAAAGTATGTGATTATGAAAACTGTATGGTATAGATGACCTGTAATACTGACTTCAAATTGCTCTGTAATGTATATTGTATGTAACTCAGTTAGTAATTGTAAACACACTTCTTTTTTATCTTGCTCATGTCTAAATATTTGTATTTTACAAATCTATAGACAATAAACAATAAGTTGACTGCAATATAAAAAGCAAAAAGTGTTCATAAGCACATAAGTCATAAAAGTACATGAATCATTATGCTCACAGAGATAAAACTCCTTACAGTATGCTTACTGTTACTTTGGGTGGGTAACAAATGATTTGTCCACAACTTAACTGCAAACTAACGTTTTGTTAAAATTAATATAGCTCTAATCTGAATTAACAACCATTCCACCCAGAATGGCAAAGGAGTTAATAAGATTTAATTCCTATTCAAGATCCCCTAATGCCACTTTGTATCAAATGTTCTTTGCTTTGCTAATACTCACCATTTGTGTAGAAAGGTTTACGATATGGTCTTCCTTTAGAGTATACTACTGCCAAAATGAGATACTGATAACAGCTTACACAGAAAAGAGATGTATTCTCCCAGCAGACCACAATTTCATCCCTTGCATTTTTTGGCTTAGCAGGATGAAACCTGAAGTATAATAATGTTCATTTTAACCTTTATCTAATAAATGGTGAAAATAGTACCAAACAGGATTAATTAAATTTCTAGCTAACACTTCATAGGTGTTTTCTTCATTCAAATAAATGACTAGTGAATGCAAGTACCTTAAGCATTAAGGAGAGAATATAATTTATTTTTCTTTCTTTTGTTTTAAAGTAGAGAAGTTATCCTCCTGTTCAAAATACTGTCCAGCAGAACAAGAGCAAGGGAAATCACCACAAGAATAAGCATAAAGATAATGTGAACACACTACAGTTTGTATTAATAAAGTATAATTAATTATGTAAATAGTGATTCTAGCTTAGGCTCCAGGCATTCGTTATAAATACAAGCCATATTCAGTAAGTATTAGCACTCAAAAGTTTCAAAAAATAGGGTAACATTTATTCATAAGTTTCTTTTTTTAATATTTTTTCTTTTCATTAAATTGTGCATACCATAAATTACTTTTCTACTGGGTTTAACCTTTTTCTTGAATTTGTCATAGTGTTACACTAGTGTGTGTATTAGTGTATTAGCTTTTACTACTACGGCACCGCAGGCGGTGACACTGATGATACATGGAATGAAGATGGAGCACCGGTGGAATGAGATGGGGGGGGAAACTGGAGCACCCGGAGGAAACCTGCCCTGACGCCACTTCGTCCACCACGAATACCACATGCGGGTCCCTGGGATCGAACCCGGGCCGCCTAGGTGGTAGGTGAGTGCGCTAACCGTGTTACACTAGCATTTGGACCTCATCATAATAGAAGTTTCTGCATGTGATGAAAGTCACTGCTGATTTATCTTATCATCATCACAATGTTGACCAGCAAGAAATTTCTTGAGATCCGGAAAGACATGGAAGCCATTTAGTGCTATGAAAGGGATGTAGGGTAATTGATCAAATTGTTTCTAGTCAAATGCAGTGGCAAAGCTAGTCATAACTTATTGCGGAGTCTGAGGCTTACCTTGTGTTTTTTTTTTTTTTTTTTTTTTTTTCAGATTAACTCCATACAGCATTCTTTTCTGGCAGCAAATACATCACTGACATGATCCCTGAAGTTTGATTCTGAAGAGTTCATTCAGTAGTGATTTGTCTATTGCAAATGTGCTTAAGTTCCACAAGCAGAGATTTTTTTTAATTTCTTCATTTATCTGAGTTATACATTTTACGCTATAAGTTGCTTTAGGAGCATACAAGCAACTTATTGAAGACTTTTAGACACTTTTCTTGCTTTTTACAGCCAACATATACCATACAATTTATCTGTATTTACTTTGGGTAACCTGAGACTCTTACACCCCTACAGCTTCGCCACTGGTCAAATGACTTGATCAAATTTTGAATCTGTTGGGTCTTATGGCAACAAGCATTGCTGTGAAGCAATACACGTCTTCACTGGCACTCTATGTCTTTAGTTTTGAATTGCATGATACAGACAAAGTAATGTCTCATATCTTTGTTTATGGTGTGCCCTCTAAGCAAGAATTTAATAAATAAAAACCCTTTCTGCCTCAGAATATCTTGCACATGATCCTGCAGGTTGAAGTCGACTGCTTGAATTTCTTGACTGGTGATGCTATAAGTCTCTATTCCATGGACTATTGCTTTAATTCTGGAATTATGTGGGACAATCATGTCTCATCACCAGTGACAATTTCACTCAAAAAATCTCCACCTTTCTAAGCATATTGCCATTAAAATGTTAGCGCACTGGTAAGCCTTTTATTTGCTTTTTGTGACACTTCCTTGAGGTTCTTGGCACCCATTTTGAGCACAATTTCCAATACTCCTGGCAATCATTACAATTTCACAGTTTTTTAAATTTATGAAAATTATATTGAAAGCTATGAAATCGTGCCTGTTTTTCAAAATTTTTGCATCAACTGTACAGACCAAATCTTCAGTCACAACAGATGCCTGAACATACTTTGGTTCATCATGAACCTTCTGGATCCATTTTCTTATCATTCCTTCACTCAATGCATTCCCCCCAGGCATCTCAGCAGTTGACAGCATATGTCTACCAGTTACACTTTTCTTGCATTCAGAAAATGAATAATAAATCTAACAGAGCTAGATTTTTAAGTGATTTTCTTGAACATTTAAACTTTCAGAAAACTGGAAAGGAAAACACATGATATGCTTCCATAAGTGTCTGTAGCTTACACAATTGCAGCACTACATCAACAATATTTGCAAACAGTGTTTACATTCCAAATATGCTGCTTGCCTGAGGTATGACAACCTGTAAGGGCCTCAAAACTTTGGAAGTTAAATAATAGTGATGTGGCATAATTGAAAAAGCTTTAATGATGAATACATCCAAAAATCTATGCTTTAAGTTCTCTTAAATTTTCATTTTTCCCATTTAAGGAGCATGATATGTGAAATTTCTATCTTGCAAACTTTTAAAGCTACATACTTCATTTTTGTATACATATTTGAGATGTTATGTGGAACTATTTGGCAGGGTTTCAGTTTTGTATGTCAATTAGTTTTTCAATTACTGAAAATTTTCTGCTGAGAAAATCTGAAAATTTCAAAATAACTTCTACTTCACATTGTTTTGAAAAAAGGTTCAAAACTTTTTTTACAAAAGTACTCATTTAGAAAAACTTGATGCATGGGCATTATAATATCTTAACTGTAATGGAAATTAAAAAAAATAACTGGGTGGCAAAAATTTCAAAATTTTTGTAATTACTATACTCTCTTTATTTTGTATCTAAAAAGATACTCAGCTTTTCGTCATGGTTTATAGAATTTACAGACACATACACATAGAGCTTTTTCTAAAATCAAGATATATATTCTGAGTGCCTCAACACGTATATCTGATAAAATACCCATATCAAATTTTTGGTTAGAATGCAATACTTCTTTATTACTATGTAGTGGCAGAGCAAGTAATAAAAATAGTTAAACTTAAGACGGAATTAATTATATGCAAAAATAACATGAGGGAAAGAGGGGTAGGGGGAAAGACAAAGAGAGTAAAGAGTGCATGAGAGAAGGCCAAAGGGGAATTGAATAACAAACGGAGAGACAGGATACGTTAGTGAGAGAGATAATGGGACAGAAAAGCATTTCCATTTAATATATTAGCCTAAATAAAACAGTAGATTCTTCAGTACCTAAAACTAAATGGAGGCAATGTTTCTTACCATGTCTGCTGAATCAGGAATACCAAAACTGTAATTTGAACAGCTGTCATAAGCAGGACTTGCAATATGAGTGGGATGATATTCCCAGGAGATACCAAGCTACCCATTGGCCTTTGAGCAACAAGTTTGGAAGTTGGGCCTGTGCGCCCCATCAACACAGCTATGCTTGTAGTAATTACCAAATCAATATAGAGAAACTGGATATTGCCCAGCAGACTTTCTCGCTATAAAAAGAAATATACATATTACTTCAATGAGATGAAAAAAAAAGATGTTATGTTCAAATTATAAAGCTAATTTTTAAGTTTACCTCCAAAAATCTCATTTTATATTTAATGTTCAATTACAATTAATTACATACCGTGTACAATATTAGTACAGTGATGAATTGTATTAAACTGTACAAGGCCATGTACTTAAACACTCCAAAGCTTGTAACAAGGGCACATCTTCCTTCCTGGATTAGCTTAAGTACACAAGTAATATTGGCAACCCTTGATGTGAAAGGTGCAGCAACTGAAGCTTCTGCTTCTGAGAGAGAGATTCCAATGTGAGCAGCTTTTAGTGCCTGAAATGAAAAGTACACACTGTTAGTTATTACATTTCTACTTATTTTCATTACATGGTAAACCAAATGTGCAACATCTCAGAGAAGCAAATGTAGGATGGTAAAAATGTATCTCAAGATAAAATTGTTAAAATGAAAAGAAACTCATACAGCAAAACCAATTTAAATCAAATATGGATTGAGTGAACTAAAAACTTGTAAAATTTCACTTGCTACACATTTACTGATGACCATCCCTGTTTCTTCAGAGGCATTGGTGAAAATGTGTTAATAATGCACTACAAAAAGGGTACGAAAGTTATTACTAAAATCATTTCATTTTTATTTGCTGAAAAATATTGCTATAAATAAAAATCTGATATATTGCATTCAATGACTTTCTCTATCCAATCTTCAACAAACGGTTCTTACAAAAGGTTATTCTTCTGCCTATTTCCTGTTAATAGAGATGAACTTTCATCTATTTTAAAACATGCTTATTACATTTACAGCATAGAACACTATAACAAACATCTCTAATTACGAGTATAATGTAAGTTTATAATTATAAGTAAGCACCCCAACTATTAATGACACACTGATACAGGGAGAGCAAAAAACTTCCAAAAGGGCTGTGTGGTGTTTGGCCTATTCACATCCTTGGTGCTCGTTGAAGTCTGCCGCTATCATAGAAAGGCGCGGATGAAACATACAAATTTTTAAAACTACTTTTATAGGCTTTACTTACCAATTTTATAAAAGGAGATGCTGAGATTGACCACTGACATTGTCCATAAATTTTTGGCATCTCTTTAGAAAACTATCCATCATTTGCCGTAGTTCATGTTGAGAAATGCTGGCAATCTCCTGGCAGATATTTTGTTTTAATTCTTCCAGGGTGCGTGGGTTTCTCTTGTACATGTTATGTTTTAAGTTACCCCAGAAATCACAGGGAGTTAGGTTAGAGGATCAAGAGGGCCACAAATCTCTACTAATAATTCTCCTCTGAAACAAGTTTTTAATAATTGTTCTCATTAAGATGGAGAAAGACTGGCCATATGAGATGTTGCGAAGTCTTGTTGAAAAAAGGCAAAATCACGCTCCCTGTCTGGCAATTCTCTAAGAAAAAAAGGGGCAAAATTGTATTCATGTATGTACAGGCATCAACTTGGGCCTATAACTCTTTCTCCACTAACGGCACACCATACACCAATATTTTCATCATGAAGGGCTACTTCATGAACAATATTAGGTTTCTCAGAGTGCCAATTATGATTATTTTGTGTAAACACATGTCCATGAAGGTGGAAACAAGCCTCGTCCATGAAATTAAATGTGGGTCCATTTCGTCATTGTATACACTATTGAGAGTTCACTCACAAAATGTGCACCTAATACAGGGTCACCTGGTTGAAGAGCATGTGTCACAGTTATTTAATATAGTTTTAACTTCAGCAATTTAGTAGCTGTTCACAGAGCCATAAGAAATGCCTATCTATTGTGAAAGACGCATAAGTGATTTATGTGGTGAATTCTCCAAATGATAACTGGTGTTGTCTAATGTTTCTTCAGTAAGAACTGTACACCGTCTTTTAGATTTCTTAGCTGGAACACTTACTGTGACCTGAAATTTATTGTAAAGTTCATAGATTGTTGTACAACCTGGAACTTTTACACCTGGAAATCTTTCTGCAAATCATACTTTCACTTGGCGAGCTGACTGAGTTAACACATGCAAATCATAAATATTACTATGCAGTACAGAACATATGCAGAACCATAATACACTTTGTGACTAAGTACACAACAAAATAATAAGTCATTAGTAATAACTAAACCACATTACATCACTGTCAGTACAATACTGCACTTCACACTGCAGAGCAAAACCACATGAGCAGCATGATCTTGTTTACAGCAACACTGCATTATCATGTTTCCACGTGTCCAGCGGAAAAACACCCTGCAGCCCATTTGCAGGTCTTTTGCTCTCCTGTTTACAAAATCAATGACTCAATGCTCTACCATTTGTTCATACTTCACATTATCAACGACAAGGCAAAATGCATAACTGAAGAAGTACCATTAAAATATTCATTCTTTTTAATGTTTAATATATTGAAAGTTACCCACAAATAGGGGGTTAAATAAATACCTACCCCACAGTCATTAGCTCCATCTCCACACATAGCCACAATATAGTCTAATTCTTGAAGAGATTCAACTAGTTGCATCTTCTGGTCTGGTGCCATCCGGGCAAATACTGTTCCTCTTGTGATTATCTGAGGTATTAATTCTGGGAAATGGTTTCGCAATGCTGCCCATGCTTTACCATCCACAGCAAAATGCCATTTCATATTTGGCAATAATGGCATCACATACCCCTACATAAATGCAATAATCACTTCCATTAAATCAATCAAAACAATGTATAAGAAAGAATAGAAAAGTAAGTAATTTAAAAAGTAACTGTTGTTAGCTAATACTGGATTTCTGACAATGAAGTCATTAATCCTCTTGCTGTCCAATATTTTTCACTGATGATATTGAAGAGAGCAATAGCAGTAATAGTAACCGCTTTATAGAGAGCACCATATTTTTATGTTTTGGCGGTCACATCGCTCTCTCACAACCCCCAGAATGTCTGGAGGACCACACCTGTCGTTGGTTTACGGGTCTCACCGACCTGACCGGGAGAATTATCAAAATAAATTCACCAACCATATCCTCTGATTACCAATCAGAGGATGTATTACATGCCATGACAGGTCAGCATGTTAGGCGTTAAGATTTTATAGAGAAATTAGAGAAATGGAGAGGTTGGAAAAATAAAGACTCCCTAGCCCTCGGGAACCCTAATAGCATTGGGGTCGGAAGAGAACAAGAGATGACCAAGGTAAGGTCAGATAGAAAAGTTACAGTGAGGAGCAAAACACCAGTAAGTGGAAGTAATGTTCTACTCAGCTTGGGTACCTTGTGGTCGCTATTCACATATCCCCTAGATGGAGACCCCTGAGTCTTTAAAAAGTAACTTAAAACCCTTTTTAAAAACATATTTCTTTGTTAGCAGAAGAAACCCCAAGCATCTTTCAGATCAGAATTGTTATTGTCTCTACTGCTCCCCATATGCTCTATGATCTTTGGAGATAACTTAAGTGATGACTGGAATCATTTCTGAGATGAAGGTACCCAGAGGCTGGAGTCTGTTACCTCTGATGGTAGAGCGGTGCTGACCAGCAGTGGAATGACAGGACCTATAGCATTTACCATGGACTCTGCACCACACTGACACTTGGGGTACTTCATATGAGCAAGTCACAGATAAAGGCTTGGATAAAGCAGATTTAAAACTGCCACCTCAGAGAATATATTGACTTTTTGACATTATAACGGCACTAACACATTAACATGAAACTCATCTCTGAACAGCACAGACTTCAAATCAGCTTTTAATTTAAATTAAAAATTTAAATTAAATTAAATTAAATTAAATTAATTACAACACTGTTTTCAAACTTCTATGAAAGGAAGATATTCACATCAGCTACTTAGCCAGAAAATGGAGAGGAGGGAAAGTTGAGGGGGAACAGAACTGGTTAGAAGCAATAAACTTACTTGAAAACTATGTCAACATTTGAAAACACGTTCTGCTCCAACTTGTAATAATATTTAAAACAGTACTAGTTTCGAAGAGGGTCCTCTCCATCATTCAGCTGTTTGGTCAATGATCCAACGTCAGGTAACTGCCTCCTTCCCTCGCTGACTATTGCTCAGTCTTAAGACATCTTCTATGATTGGTATATCAAAATTCATTAACCGATTTCTATCTTTAATAATATAAATATTTTCCCCACACTGTTTAATTGTATTAAGGACAGAGATCGGTTAATGAATTTTTATATACCAATTATAGATGATGTCTTACAACTGACCAAATGGAAGAGCAGCAGGCCAGGCAGCGAGGGAAGGGGGAGGCAGTTACCTGGCACTGAATCAGTCGACCAAACAGCTGAATGATGGAGAGGCTCTCTCCAAAACTAGTACTGTTTTAAATATTATTAGAAGTAAGTTGGAGCAGAATCTGTTTTCAAATGTTGACATAGTTTTCAACTAAGTTTATTAACATGCTCCACTGTTTTAAACACTTCATCATCATCAGTTTTATTTGGTTAGAAACAGCTTAATGCAGGGCAAGCGATTAACCCTAATAAGACCATGTATCAAAACAAAGAAATGAACTCTAGAAAAAACTACCCAATTGTTAGTAACAGTATAAAGTTATCCATTTTTAAACATACTTCCACATTCACCAAGCATTAACTACCCAAATGTTATGAGATCTATTGGATGACACACTCTTACATCTAAAAAGTACTTCAGAATTTGAATGCAAATTTAATGGAACACATGGAATATTTTGCAGCACCTTATTAGCTTTTATTGCTACATATCAACATGCAGTATTTGATTATTAAGAGGGTTACTTACATCAATTCTGTGTGATACAGGATCTGATGCTCCAATGATTTCATGTTCAATTTGGGTACCTTTTAGTGGATCACTATTTACTTTTATCTGAATTACTTTTTCGTGTGGAGCAACCATTCCACAATCTCGAGCAACACTTACTGCAGTTAAAATGTTGTCACCTAAAGCAAGCAAGCAAAAATTTAAGCTCCACACTTTTGTTTATCTGCATTCCTCAAATTTTGTCTAAAAGCTGAACATAAAAACACTATAATCATTTTTTGTTATTATATTTCATAAGTTTAAACATTTTACAAATAATGACACAAAGCACAGGGTAAGGTTCCTTGCATCCATAGTTAAACTACACGTGCCCCCTGGGTAAAGCAAAATGAGCAACACAAAAAGCTCTGCAACCAGTACTATGATCCCAAGATCAGGCGAAAAACAAAGAGTTCTTCTAAGAACTACACATATCTCCATATTACAGTGCAATGTCCACTCAGAAATGCACTGAAACAAAAACAATACTGCAAGAGAGGAAAGTGGATGTATTCATAATTAATGAAGCCAATGTCACACCTAACAATGTACATTATTACCAAATTAAAGATTGGAACATTGACGTATTATTCAGAAAGAGACAAGTAGCCAGTGGCATCTTAATTGGAGTAAAGAATCATACTTCTAAATTTCAAGTATTGAACAACAGATCAACCTGCCCAGACGTCGCTTCATCCACCATGAATACCACATGCAGGTCCATGGGATCCAACCCGGGCTGCCTAGGTGGTAGGCAAATGGTCTAACTGCTTGGCCATGACACTGCCTTTTCAAGAGTTACTTTCCCAATCAATCATTTGCATCATCACTATGGTATGATTTATTTATTTTTATATTTTATGAAGTATCTTTATTCTAAATTCATATTTTACTACAAACTTTTGCATAATTAAACATTAAGCTGTTAATATATATTAATTGTTTCATTTGTATAGCCCTCTTTAACTTCTTTGGTCATATCAGAAGCCTTGATTTGAGAAACAACAGACGATGTCATTACTCACTAAACTGCAGGACTTTTTAACATCGATTTTTATACTTTTTAACATTGAAGACACATTCAATCTCTGGGCCCTATGGGAGATAGGGAATTATTCTAGTTAAAGAAAAATTCCTAACCCAGCCTATATCCAAAGTCAAGGAGATCAAGTTTAAAACATATCTAAGTGTATATTGTAGAGAAAGCCTCAGGTTTAAAATGCATTTAATAATTCTTAAATTAAAATAGTAAACCAACACCACAATTAATTTAAGCTACCTGTAATTACATATTTTAATAATACGTACTGCACTTTACATACATTTATATTTTAAAAAATTATACACTATTTACAAAAATCTTGCTGTCTTTCTCACCTGTAATCATCACACATCGAACCTTTGCAATCTGTAGTTGGTTAATGGCAGGTGATGTTTCAGGCTTCAGTGTGTTCTGCATTATTAAAAGACCTAGAAATTCTAGTTCTTTCTCCAACTGAAATTAAAACAATTTTAAATCTTAAGAAAACACATGAGAATTATAATATTCTAAAGAGCTTATATATCTGCAAAGAGTATTGTATGCTAATCTATATTAGAAATAAAGAGAATAACAGAAATTTACTTACCACATCTCGACTAACTTTCTGTGCTTGTAACCAATGAAATTTGGTTCCCAGGTTTTTGTATGCTAAAGCAATTACTCTATATCCTGAGAGAGTATATTCCATGAGCAAAGAAGAAAAATTTGGAGGCACTGGAAAGGTTGTCATAAATATTAATTAGTTCAAATATTATTATGTGTTTATTTTTATATTTTAGTTAAAGCAGTAAGGCAAATAAATACTTAACAGAAATTTAACTGAACAAGACAAAGGAAATAGTATTAATTAAATTCTAAAATTACCAAAACATGTTTTAAAGGCATGTCCCATATGTAAAAATGTAAACCCCGCGCGACAGCCCACGAAGGGCCAAGGCCTACCGCCCAGCCGCTGCGTTCCCCACCTCTGCCCACTACAGGCGTCATTGGTGAGGTGCAGTACTGGAGGGTGGGACGTGGTCAGCGCCCCCGAGCCCTCCCGGCCAGTTATGCGGTCTTCTCGACCTGGGGCCGCTACTTCTCCATCAAGTAGCTCCTCAATTGGTCCCCCCGGGACCTAACGAGGCTGAGTGCACCCCGTGGCATGTCCCATATGCTGGATGCAACATACTCCTAAAACAGCCCAGTAATTTTAAAAGTTACACAATCTGCCATTATAAAATCACCCAGGCATCTTTTATGGTCTCAGTATCAAGTCCATTTACCTCAAAATCATGCATTTTAGTGATCACTAGCATTCCTTGCCCTATATTTACTAATTTTGTCTTATTTTACATCACAAACTACAATTTTAGACACTCGTACGCAATTTTGCCCGCCTCTGTGGTGTGGTGGTAGCATGTCTGCCTCACGTTCATAAGGTCCCAAATTTGAATCTTAGTTAGGGTGAGTTATCAGGGTATGGTTTTATCTGAGGTTTTCCCTTATCCTGAGAAGACACACGTCAGGTAAATTTAAACTCTATGGACCTTGGGCTCATCTGGGCACCATTTCACTAATTTCATTCATTCCATCATCTATGACATATTACATTGGAGGACATTAATATAAAATAATAAAAAAAAGGCAAAAAAATCATATATATATATATATATATATGCAATTTACAGCATTAAAACTATTACTTTGTGCTTAAAAGATTATTGAGCCAGATTAAGATTAAAAGTGAAATATTTTCAGAAGCTATTACTTCCACCTTCAGCCTGGGTTTGACTAGCAACACTGGAGACAGGATTACAGGTGATGGTTTAAGGAATATGTTATCAATTCAATAATGATTGGAAGTTTTCTGAACAAGTGAGGTTAAACATATTAATTGAAGTTAAGTTTTATTTAAACTATGCTTTGCTTATACTACACTAACTTTTTAAAATTAGGTCATTTTGAGAACCTTCGTGTTCTCATCTTCAGCTGAGAACTGATAGTCACTCTACTTTGAGTGTGTTAGAACAATCAATTATCATTGACTGCCCCAATATATTAGGAGTTTTTAAGCTGATTTCTTAGTAATTTTATGAAAGTAATGGGGATTGACATAGTGTTGACAACACTTTTCAGAAAAACTTCAGGTTATGTTTCCTGGGTCATGGTTGGACTCTGAGTGATAGATGGAAGAAAAGATTGTACAGTACTGAAATGAAAATGTTACATAGAAGATGACTACGGTGCATAAGAGTGATGTTATTAGAACAGAAATGGAAGCAGAAGAACTGATATGGATTTTTTCAGACATAAAAATCCTTAGCATGGCTTCCTTCAGATGGGAAGTAAAGCTGTTGGTCCCATGTTGCAGATTTGTGGTATGTTATAGAACCTCAAGCCTGATAAAGTAGCCTTTGAGCAAAATTAACTAGTCCTTCATGCCAAATGTAGAATGAGACGCTGAGAACCATAGCAGTTAAACAGCATAAATAAATTTAATTTAAAAGGTGAGTTAATTAATAACACTGAACAACACTTACAACATATTTTTCCGGGATGCGTTTCGAAGGTAACTTTCCTCCATTATCAACCGGACAATAACTGGGTTTCCATGGTGCTTGATGGTGCAGATGGTGATGCTTCTTCTGGTGTTTCTTCTGGTGGCGGTTCGATGAACTTACTGAAAATGTCTCTCTGAGGAATGTCGAAATTAAATACTCGGTTTCTATTTTTTAAAATAAAGATTTGTTCCCATGTGGACAGTTCTTGTTTTCCGGTTATGTGTTTAAGAAGTTTCGGTTCTAGCTTTATGTCATGATTTTTTGTCCAAAAGTGAAATGCAACCATGACATAAAGCTAGAACCGAAACTTCTTAAACACATAACCGGAAAACAAGAACTGTCCACATGGGAACAAATCTTTATTTTAAAAAATAGAAACCGAGTATTTAATTTCGACATTCCTCAGAGAGACATTTTCAGTAAGTTCATCGAACTGCCACCAGAAGAAACATCAGAAGAAGCATCACCATCTGCACCATCAAGCACCATGGAAACCCAGTTATTGTCCGGTTGATAATGGAGGAAAGTTACCTTCGAAACGCGTCCCGGAAAAATATGTTGTAAGTGTTGTTCAGTGTTATTAATTAACTCACCTTTTAAATTAAATTAATTACAACAACACTGTTTTCAAACTTCTATGAAAGGAACATAGCATAAATAAAACTCAATTTCATATTTTTTTTCCAAAAAAGACAGTGATAAATAGAACTGAAGAATGGATATTGCATTGGTACGGGCAAGTACAAAGAATGGAGGAGAAATGGCCAAGGCGGATAATTTATAGGTCTCCTAAAGGAAGAAGGAAAAGAGGAAGGACTCATTTAAGTTGGTATGGTAATATGAAAAAAGTTACAGCTAAATTTCACTAAGACAATGTACTGTGGAATAATAGATCACTATGGCAGACAGGAATCAAAAGGAACCACTATAAAGCAGATGGCTGAATTAAGAACAACATTAATTAACATACCTGTTTCTGGTTTACATATACTTAGGATCTTTTCTGGAGCACCTTTGGTATACAGCATCATACTACGAGCACCCAAAGTACGAGTGATTACTGACATACACTGAATAGCTGAACCAAATGGAAATTGGCGCACAATACCAATTTCATAGGGTAGCTGGAAAAAAAAAGAAAAAGCTTAGTTTAGAAACATGGTTTAATTCTCGAACTGGGAAGAAAAGCGTCAATTTGAGCATGCCAAAATCTACTTTTGATTTTCTACATCCTCAAAAATCATAGAAATTTAGTGACACTTTACTTGTAAACCCTCTTTCAGTTTCAGAAACTGTTCATGCACTGTATTCATTGTCCTGCCAGAGAGAAAGATTTTCCAAAACAAACTTACACTGTTAATGTCGTTTCCCATCAAGCTGTACATACAATTTAGAACTCAAGTACAAAGGAATGTGATTTTTTGTGCAGAACATTTATCTAGTCACAATTAATGTACCCCAACTTTGAAACAGCATGGTGCTTCTGCAGACAGATTATCCTGAGAGTATGCCACAGGTAGCTTATCCGCCAGTAGAGCATGATGAGCATGCCCAAAATAAAAACTCTGATCTTCTGGTTTAGGACTATTCTACTGACAAGTTCCATCTTGCAGAATGGCAAACTATACATCTTCAAAGAAATGAGGATGCCCTGAAATTTTCTGGTGCAGCAGAGGCAATGCACACAGGACTCAATGATGAAATTCAGTTAAATGACAAGTGAGTGAGTGAGTGAGTGAGTGAGTGAGTGAGTGAGTGAGTGAGTGAGTGTGTGAGTGAGTGAGTGAGTGAGTGAGTGAGTGAGTGAGTGAGTGAGTGAGTGAGTGAGTGAGTGAGTGAGTGAGTGAGTGAGTGAACGAGCGTGGAGTTTAAGGGCCCGTCGACAAGGTCCTTTGTCCCCACCAGCTTTGGAATAAAGGATTAAAATGCAATTGCTGAGGAGTGAGAAAGCCTTCAAAAATAAAATAAACGTGAATTGGAACTTGATTTTAAAGAGCAATAAGAATCCTAGTTGATATTCCAAAAACAAAAGGTGCAGAGAACATTTTCACAACTTGAATATCTTGTTTGTACTCGTATATAAAAATATTGTTTATTTTTACCATGGCAAATGCATCACACTATGTCACAAATGGGGAAATATACTCACATAATACACAGAACAAGGACAAATTTCACACTATCAGCCACAAAACCAAACTATTTCAAACATCCTTCAAGTATAACAGCTTAAAATTATATAACTATTTAGCAGGGTACTTGAAAAGCATAATCTCTATAAACAAATATAAAGAAGGGTTACATAAGTTTCTTTAAAAAAAAACAGTTTTACTCCGTAGAGGAATGTGTTGAATGCTGAAAATTTAAATATTAATATATCTTATGAACTTGTTTGTTGCATAGGTTCTATTCACCAGGGATGCACTTCAGCTCAAGGGGATGCCCTGACGATTGCCTTCAAGGCCATGATCTTTCTTCATTGGATATAGTATTTGGATGAAATTGATCATAAAATAATATATACAGAACTGTAGTATCTCTTTGTAAATTCTGTTCTAAGGTACCTGGCTGAGGTTTTTCCAGGTTTTCCTCAGTCGCTAAAGCAAACGCTGGGTATGTTGTTGCTGTATGTTTTCTTTGATGTACCATTATATAGGTACAATTGTATCATTGTATATGTATATAGTTTCTATTAGTGATTAAACTGATAAATCTGTATTTCTTATGGTGAATAAATCTGATTCTGATTCAAAAAGATTGGTTGTCCCTTTCTGAGTGCTGGTAATATTTACAAACCTTCAATTTACCTCCGTTTATGAGTAAAATAATATTAAGCCACAACAGTAATCACATATTTTGGTATCTTTATATCAGTTTTCAATTGTTACACATTCCTTTATTATTATGGTTGTCGTTGTCGTCCTCGTCCCCGTCATCCTCATCGTCATCGCCATCCTTGTCGTCATCGTCATCATCATTATTATTATTAATATTATTATTGTTGTTGTCGTTGTTGCTGTTAAACCTTGCCTACCCTAAAATTTTGACTGCAAGCCGCCACTGTTATTTACCTGTATCTGAAGCATTTATTTCTCCTAGGAATAACAATGAGAGTTTCTGTACTGTGGAATCATGAGAAGCAAAAAAATAATTTTTAAAATAATAAAACAAAACTGATAGGAAATGAAGCCTGATTGAGTAAAATATTTTGTTACATAATCTTAATCAGTGATAATCAGTGAAGCAGAAACAATTATCTTGCATATTCTAACTTTTTTCTGATGTGATATAAAATGCAAACTTCATAATTTTATTGACTATTTAATATTATCTCTGTGACAAATAACATCCACTGACCTCAATGTCATTCATATCCCCTTCTCCACAAGCTTCTTCAAATGATGGTTTTAGTTCTTCCATCTATAAGAAAAGAGAGAAAAGCACTATTAAAAGCATGTAACAAAACCAATTTCTCAAAACCAAGAAGCAACCTTTAGCGTCTTGGTACTTTTTTAGAGGTGTTAATAATCTCGAAAGCATTATCTATTCTAAATTTTTTTGAAAACTCAGAGTGCACTGTGGGTCTGTAGTGGCATTCTTCATGTTTGACTGTACATGCACACACGCACATATGCATGCCCACACCTGCGCGCGCACCCACCCACCCCCACACCCACCCCCCCACACACACACACACGCACGCACGCACGCACGCACACACACACACACACACACACACACACACACACCTACACCCCAATCCTCACATACATAGTGATGTTGCAGCTATAGTCTACATTTATTGGGACAGAAATAAGAGATACAGGAGCTCTCATGCCCAGCATAAACATCAAAATCACTAACAGATAACCAGAATCTTCTGGAAATTCCCTTTCCCGTGCCTCCTGGACACACTTGAATGTTCTATGGAAATTTCCAGGACTATATAAGCAGGCATTCTGATGCAGCGTCAAGTGCACCTCTACAAGTGAGTTTGTGATGACGATTATGACATACATTAAGTGCTGCTTCTGCAAGAGATTAGAGAGTCTTGTGTTCAACTCTCTAGGGAGTAAAGTGGATTGAAAAAGCGGATGTATTGTCCATATTTCATTACTATGCTACGTTGTGAAGAACAATGAACTTCACCACACAAAAATATAATTTGTATGCTCTTGAATACTATATGCTATTTAAGAATGAATTTATTCCTGAAATTATGTAATCACCATACAAAAGACTTTCTTGCTTGCATAGGTGCTTTGTTACATTTCAATTCATTGAAATGGCTATGAGCAGTCAATTCTTAGCTATGCCACACCTTTCTGAGGTTTTACCAACATCAATCAACAAAAAATATTTAAACTGCAAAAGAGGATCATACAAATTTTTACTCAAAGTACCACACTACAGTGCTAATCAATTATTTTTTTAAAAATTAAATATTCTACCTCTGCCATGCTTGTATCTCTTAGAAACGGTTTGATTTATATATATAATAAAATAATAGAGAATATTGTGCTCACTCTACGAGAGCAACAAAATATATCTCTCTACTAAACAAACTTAAAAAATTTTTAAATCCATTGATCATTAAGGTTTAAAATTATATAAAGTGGAGGACCAGTGGATCTCAATGCATAGAATTTAAGGGAATAAAAATATTTTAAAAAATGTAAATATTATTCTATAAATGACATATTACAAAGCAAATCTGAAAAATCTGTTTATTCTATAGCTAGCTACTATAACCTATCTTTATACCAATGGGTTTAACCTAAATAACATTAAATTGTAATTAAACTGTTCTGCTGTTTTTATTCTATAAACAGTCCTAGCTTACGAATTGTCACATGGTTGAACTGACTGTAATTAATATTTGAATGTATTACCTGCAGGTTTTCTTAGATTTTATGTATATGTTATGTCATGACAAACCCAAAGAATTTGATGTATTACACTCACATGACTTTCTCTACTTTTATACAGACTATTATTACAAACGCTTATTCCTCTGTTTCATGTTAATTGAGATAAACATTTGCAGAAATTACTTTATTGCTAATTTACTTGTAGGTGCAAAAGAAATATGGAAGTACAGTAGTAGACTTATGTGATAGTCAATTCTTTTTAAAGCTGGTCGCTTGTGATGCCTTTCAAATTCCATTCCCTTTGCATCATCAAGAGATAAAAAAAATGAATAACAACTTTCCATCTGAGAAAAGTATAAGTATGAAGAATTCAGACTAATAACAAGGAATACCTCTGAAATAATTGACACATAAAATAAAAAGGAAAGTAAATTACCTAAATACATGCCTTAAAGAGATCTACATTTTTTATGTAGTAGATTTATTATACATTCCGTTTCATATATGTGCTTACATATTTTAAATATTTATTTTCTGCTTATATCTAGGTAGAACTGAAAGTCTTTGCCATTTCTTTCCTTTAACCTCTCTTTACCTGACACACTGCTCTTCCAGTTTTTAGTAAGATTTTGTCTATCTCTTACGATTTACCAGTTACGCAAGTCATCCAGAATGAAGAGCACTTCTGAGGACATTCCCGAAAATTCAAGATATGCAGTTCATTTTCCATGAAAATTTCTTTAACAATGGCATTTTTGAGTTCTTTTTTATGAGTCACTAATTTACACTCACCTTCACTTTAAAATATTGAAAGCACTGTAATGTTTTCAAGGTCATTTGAGCTCATCCTCTACTATTGAACAACTTGAATGACTTCAAAAATATTACAGTATTTCCCACTTTTGAAAGTGAAAGTGAGTGTAAAAAAGTGACTCATAAAAAGAAATCAAACATGAAGAATACTACACTGTTAATATTTGTTTTTAATGTTTAATATGGTATTACCAAATTTGATACTTAACCTGTTTTTTGTGTACAGGGGACCTCAAAACATGTGTTTCTGGTGAAATCTTGATATCAAATTTTTGCCTTTTTACTATACATAGTTGATACCGAAATTTAGATTTCCAATCGAATGGGCTTGATAAAGACACGTTTTAATTTAATTGCCGGATGTGAGATTTGCGATAAGTGTTGAGTAATAACATACATAGATAATAGAGCAGGAAATGTTGTAAGGTGAGCAAGATATGAGTAAATAATAGTCGTTAAATTTGTAGGATAAACACATTATTGGTTTGAAATTAACGAGTCATGACGTCATACTACATAGTTTAAATACACGTTCGAAAGTCAGGTCTGCTAACCTTAAAAGTCGCGCGATATATTTAATAAAATATAAAGTAAACATCGTTTAATCCTAAAAAGGTAATTATATATTCGAAATTCATAAAAGAACATGTTATAATAGAAAGGGACATTTCTAAATTGCGGGAAAAGGAAATAGCATTTTGGATACGAGGCTTTCTTGGATGACGTCATGACATTCAAAATTGGAGAACGGTTTCTTAGCGTGGGTAAGAGAGAAAGCGTCTGGTCACTGCCCAGACCAGCACCGCACGTTGGGGAGTGCAGACGTGAGTGCGATTCTTCTGCGTGTAGCAGATCGGCATAGCTCCCGCAAGTATCGAAGATGCAATAAATAGTATGCAAAGATTTTCTTGGGTTGTCTATTACACACCTACGCAGACCCGAGATAAAATAAAGAGATCTCAAGCTGAGCTAGCGGGAAAGAACCGAATCAACGGGCGACAACGAGAACCGAACAACGACTTCAGCTTCAAATGGCGACCACGAGACCAACAACATTTAAGCATCAATGGCGACACGAGAAGTGAAGAACGACTTCCCGCTTCAAATGGCAATCCAACGTGTGGCGTCGAAAGAATGGACCAACCCCAAGACGACCAAGCCAGCATCGAACCAGCAGACAAGAAGGTGCCCAGCGTGTGAACATCTGTGAAACGTGTAGTGAACAAGTTTAAGTGCAGTTAAAAAAAAAAAAAAAATAGTGAAATAGTGAAAATATTGAAAATTTTGGTGAGTAGAAAAACACATGTAGATAGTTTAGAAATGGAAGACAGTGATAGCGATTTTCTAGGTTTTGAGAGTCCGGAAATTGAGAAAAGTGTAGTTAGGATGGAAGAATATAATCAAACTATAATCGGTAGCAGAATATGCCAAGAAGTAGAAGATCAGAACGTTAGAGAAACACCTAGAGGTAGCTCAGAAATGTTTAGTAATTCAGAAAGGCCAGCAATTATGTCAGAAATAGAGAATATGTTTCAAAAGATAATGAAAAAGATGAGTACAGAGTTAAGTCAAAAGATAGATGAAACTAGTAAAGAATTAAGAACAGAGTTAGGACAGAAATTAGAGAAGGGACAACAGGAATTGGGAATGCAATTGGAAAATCAGAAGAGAGCTTTAGAAACCTTTAGGGAAGAAGTTAGGGAGGAAATTAATAAAGTCAGTAGTGAAGTAAAAGAAAATAGAGAACAGGTTAAGGGAGAATTAGAGACAATAAGGCAAGAAGTAAAGAATTCTGAAAAGAAATTAGGTCAACAAGTTAGTGAAAAATTAGATAAAGAAAGGGAAAGAGTAACATATAGTTTAGACAAACAAAGGGAAGAGGTAGTACAAAGGTTAGATAAAGACAGGGAAGAAATTAGAGAAGAGTTACAGGGGTGTAAAGTTAGAATGGAAAGATCTGATGTAGAAAGTGCAAGGCAGGCTAGAAATTTGGAGGATGTTACAGACCAAATAAAAGGGGTAGTAACAGAAATTACCCAGGTAAAAGAGGCCTTAGAAAATTTGAAATTAAATGAAAATGCATGTAATCACAACAATCTTAGTAATGAAGTTGCAAGAAACGAGGCAATACCAGGTGTATCAGCTGACATTTCGATGCAAAATAGAGGTAACAGTAATTCCCATTCTGATCTCAGAAATAGTGCAGGGACAGGTGACAATTCAAATTTACATTGGCCTAACCATGTCTTAAATGAAATGACACCTCCAGTTTTTGAAAATGAAGATTCAGATGATCCTAAAGCCTTTTTAGAAGGGTTACAAGAGTACTTCACGGTGAAACGTATACCAGAGGAGTACAAGATGGTGATAGTAAGAAAATGCCTAAAGGGTAATGCTGCTAATTGGCTAGGCCTTTCTATGGGTAACAATAATGATTACGGGACCTTTAGGAACATCTTTTTAACCAGATATTGGGGAGCTAGTAGGCAGGCTAATATTAGAGTTGAATTAAGCAATGGAAAGTTTAATCCTAGATCGGAGGAATCGATGGTCAACTATTTTATGAGAATAGCGAGAAAATCGAAGATGTTGGATCCTCCCTTAGATGAAAAAGATCTAATAAATATAGTTACTCCACATTTTCCGGAAATGCTTCAACACTACCTAATCATAGCCCGACCCGATAGCATTGCAGCTATGATCGAATTATTATCAGCCTTAGAAGTCAATAAGCCAAAACACGCATTTGGAAATAAATATGAAGAAAAAGAAACTGTCAATTCTTTCGGGCAAGGAGCACAGTATTATCAGAATAGAAGTGAGATTAGGGAAAGATATAAAGGACCAGTACCAAGGATGGAATCATTCCGGTGGGAAAATCAAGGTAGATATAACCAGGAAGGGCATCACCAAAATAGAAATGGTAATCTAAGGGGAAGAAATATAAGGGTGAATTATATGAATACAAATAGATTTGATCGAGGTAGACGGGGACGTTATTTTGGACATAGTAGAAATTCAAATGATGGGTATTGGACAAACAGAGATAATGAGTTTAGACCGAGGTCACCAAGACAGGGAGAAAGGTATTCTAATGGACGAAATTCCCCCGAAAATGCTGAAATGGTTGAGGCCATTAACACGGTCAAAAACATGGTAGGAAGTAACCCCGATTTAATGCAGGAAAACAGAAGTAACAATTTGGGAAATAGTACAGGAGCAATACATAAAAATCAGGGAAACACCAGACCCGGTCAAACGCGCCTTCAGTGAGAACTGGGTATCCTAGTAATGATTGTGATAAGTACTCGGAAATAAATAGTCCTGGAAGGCAAATGATGATACAAAAGAAAAGAGAATGGAAAAATAGAATTGACGAAAACAAAAAAGTAGGAGATCCACCTAAAATCAAAATTGGAGTAAATGGAAAACAATACAATGCAATTATAGATACGGGATCAAATAGCACAGTATGCTCACAAAATTTTTATGATAATTTACAAAGTAGTGGTTTTAAAGTAATGTCTTTACCAGTTAATGGGATATATTGCTCGCTAGCTGTGGGAAAACGAAAAGAGAGAGTAAAATTTCAAGCAATGATAAATATTGAAATAAATGGGAGAATACTAGGAATTTTATTTCTGATTGTAGGAAGACTTGTGACAGATATTATAATAGGTTGTGATTGTCTTTATGCCTGGGAAGCTGTGGTGAATTTTAAAAACATGATTCTAGAAATGAAAGTTGAAGATGAGACCATTATAGTGCCTTTTGTGGAAGATAGTAGTTCAGAAACTATTGTACGAGAAAAAGAGGAAGAAGAAATCCAAGGGGATACATTCTTTGTAGAATATGTTAAAGTAGGAGCTATGGAATTAACTGAAGTAAATGTCAAAGAGTACAGTGTCGATAATAAAGAAAATGTAGAATGGGATAAAAATGATTTCATAGACAATTTGAGATTTTCTGATGCAACTAGGTACTATGATAGGGAGAGTAGTGAAGACTTAGAAGAATTGTTGAAAAAAAAAAGTAACTCAGGCTGATCAACTAAATGAACAACAGAGGGATAAACTGTTTGAAATATTAATCCGAAATAAAGAAGTATTCTCTGAGAAACCTGGTAAATGTAATATTTATACTCATTCGTTTGAGATGATACCCATCAAACCTTTTATACATAAAGCGAGAGCTATCCCTAGTACAATAAGAGAAGAGGTAGATGCAGTTATAAAGTCAATGTTAGAAGATGAGGTTATTGAGATTTCGAATTCAAAATTTGTGAATCCCCTATGTATTGTAAATAAGGCCAATAGAAAGATCAGGGTGACATTAGACGCGGGAAAATTTATATTATTGTTCCTCATACTTTCCATCAGGGAATCCAACAGAACGTGTCCTCCGAGATATAGGAATTTATTTACGTGTACTTACACATCATAATCACAAGGATTGGGTGAAATATTGTCCATTGATAGAAAAGATTATCAATCACACCATTAATGTAACTACTGGGTTTGCACCAATAAAATTAATGTTAGGGATTGAACCAGAACCAATATTGATCGGGGTACCAAAAACACTGAAAATTAATGACATTCAGTTAAGTGAAGAAGAAAGAGCGAAAATTGCTTTTGAACGAATCAAGAAAAAGGCAGAGAAGCGAAAATTAAAGAAAAAGAGTAGAAAACATAAATGGGAACCTAAGATAGGCGGTTGGGTACTAGTTAAAGACCATAAGTTATCAAGTGCCTTGCGAGGTAGGAACAAAAGGATGGAATTGTTATATAAAGGTCCTGCAGAAATTATATCAAAATTTGGTTATCATACCTATGAATTAAAAGATGTTAAAAATGAAAAATGTCTGGGAAGATGGCATAAACAACTCCTTCGACCATACAAGAAACCGTGTGGTACCTTGGAACCTTGATTTCATGTAAAAAAAAAATTCGAAGTGTCATTTGTCTATTGGCGCCCAATCAGCTTTGAAATAAAATTTAAATGTTAGCTTACTTGAAAACCATATATTGGTCAGGTACTTACATATTCATGAAAAATGCAGAATGTGAATTGCTATATACTACAAAGAGCTTAAAAATATATTGTATAGAGCTCACAATAACAGCTTCAGAAAGATTGTTAAAATGTTCATCTCCGCATAGAGAGAAAACAGAATATTTAATTTGTAAACATTTGTTAAAATATTTAGATGTATAGATAGTTATCACAGAAAGACAAAGAAAGAACTTGTCTGAAGAGTGTAATGGATTTATATAAATATATGTACATTTTAGTGCTTAAAGGATATAGTACAGATATGTGTTACAATAACAAAAGTGAAAAATTACAGTGCAAGTGATAGTGAGAGCGAAGTGAGCAAACATGAACTAAAAGAAGGAAGTATAAAGAAAGACTCTTGAAATTTAACCTTTATATAAAAGCTTCACAGAAGAAACCATAACATATTGTAATTAGTATTTAAGGATTAATGTTTAGTCAAGTGTACAATTGTTTGTCATGTTAAAAAGATTAATGAGAAAATGTGTTAATAACCAATTTCAAAAACAGTGTAATTGAAAATTGTATATAATGGGAGTGTTGCCGATTATTCAAAATACAGGAGTAATTTTTAATTTTTCTTTCGGGCAAGACATTTACATTATTTTATTATGAAATAATAAAATAACATAAATGGGGGCATTTGATACCGAACTTTAGATTTCCAATCGAATGGGCTTGATAAAGACACGTTTTAATTTAATTGCCGGATGTGAGATTTGCGATAAGTGTTGAGTAATAACATACATAGATAATAGAGCAGGAAATGTTGTAAGGTGAGCAAGATATGAGTAAATAATAGTCGTTAAATTTGTAGGATAAACACATTATTGGTTTGAAATTAACGAGTCATGACGTCATACTACATAGTTTAAATACACGTTCGAAAGTCAGGTCTGCTAACCTTAAAAGTCGCGCGATATATTTAATAAAATATAAAGTAAACATCGTTTAATCCTAAAAAGGTAATTATATATTCGAAATTCATAAAAGAACATGTTATAATAGAAAGGGACATTTCTAAATTGCGGGAAAAGGAAATAGCATTTTGGATACGAGGCTTTCTTGGATGACGTCATGACATTCAAAATTGGAGAACGGTTTCTTAGCGTGGGTAAGAGAGAAAGCGTCTGGTCACTGCCCAGACCAGCGCCGCACGTTGGGGAGTGCAGACGTGAGTGCGATTCTTCTGCGTGTAGCAGATCGGCATAGCTCCCGCAAGTATCGAAGATGCAATAAATAGTATGCAAAGATTTTCTTGGGTTGTCTATTACACACCTACGCAGACCCGAGATAAAATAAAGAGATCTCAAGCTGAGCTAGCGGGAAAGAACCGAATCAACGGGCGACAACGAGAACCGAACAACGACTTCAGCTTCAAATGGCGACCACGAGACCAACAACATTTAAGCATCAATGGCGACACGAGAAGTGAAGAACGACTTCCCGCTTCATAGTAGAGAAAATAAAAATTGTATTAATCTCAATTGTTAAATAAATTGAAATCCAGACAGTCATGTGAGTATATTTTGATCAGAATAACATAACATTGATTCCAGAGGAGTTTCTTTATTCTTTATTACCAAACCAACTTTTATAATAATACATAACTAAGGGATTCTGCAAAACATTCTGCAAATTATATGCTTTTGAATGAATATTTCTCCTCAGATTTTGTGCATTCTGAAAGGTACTGCAATCATGCAATACATCATCTTTATGAAAGCAAGTGGCAGCTAAGGATTGAAATCATAATTAACATTTATGTTCTAATTGGAGCTTATAGGAGAGATTGTCAAGGCAGCTTCACTGTTGCACTTTCATCATAAAACTTTACCAACATGCCTTTGAACATCAGTTAACAAGAATTAACAACACGAAAATAAGCAGCATTGGTAATCTGTCTCGACAGTTTTCATCAGAAAAATACTGAGCCAATGTTCAACAAAAATATATCAAAGGCGAAGAATTAGAATTTTCACTCATCAATGCAAAATCCATTAAATCTCTTTCTGTTCCACAATCTAAATTTTTTAAAGTAACAAGTAACATTAAGGAATGCTTTAAGCAGCTTTTATTACTGAATGTTTTACTTACATTTACCATCTCTATTGGTGGTCTGACCACAGTTGGGGAAAGCATATCGTATCTATTGGTGTCTTGTCCTGGCTCTTCCAAAATCTGCAAAGATTAAGTAAAACAGCTTTAAATAAATTTTGAATGTTAAAATGGAAGCAAATGTCTTTTTGAGGTATCATTAAATAAACAATGTTATCATTTATGCATAATGCTGTACTTCTTTCTCAGTTGCATTTCGGAATACACCTAATGGTCTCATTTCTGAAAGTTCTATTGTGTGGCTCTGTTAGTTAGGCACTGGTCCACTGTTTTAATATTATTATTTACATTATATTGCACACTTTGTAGTTTAAATATAATTTCATTTTTTTAAGGAAGTTTAATTCTGACTTTATTTTTAATTTTTAAAAAATCAAAATCTAATAATAGTTATGGATCAAAAAAATTAGCTTCTAATAACTCACTAAATTTTAACCAATTTAAGTACAACCCACGGTTGAAGGTTCAAAACCAGCTCATACTGATGGTTTTTAAGTATAAAAAGAACTTCTGTGGGAGGAAATTCTGGCACACTGGAGGCACTGATGCAATCCTTTCCATTTCTGAAAAGTAAATTCTGGAATTCCAAATTTGCAAAATACTCATTCATTAAATTGCAGTTAAATCTTTCTTTTTAAATTCTGTTCATAAAAACTGTTATTCTATAAATTAAATAATTGTGTTATTATTTATTCTTTACATCTTTTCAATTTGTAGAGTTAAACGATATCCTTATATATCTGCAGATACTGCAAGTGGTGGATGTCTTCCTTGAAGAAGGAATATTGAAGGACAATGTTCCAAATAGTGGTCTGCAGGGTAAGTTTCTTTGCCGTGTCTATGCATTTCACCTTATATGAAACCCCTAACCATTGTTTGTCTTCCTTTCCTTCTGCAAGTATTAGTGACTTCTTAAAAGGAAGAGGCTATGTAAAACTATATATATAATGCATTCATATACAAAAATTCCAAAGGGGAAAATATTTTGCAAATTCAACTGTTTGCTGCTGTGGAATGCTATGTAACAAGACTTGGACTCCAAACTTTATTCTACTTAACAATATGCAAAATTATATAAACAGCAAAACTTTTCAAATGATTTGTAGAAGTATTTGAATCAACCTATAGGCACTTAAAGTTTCACTTAACTCAAAGATACGGATGCTTTTCGAAGATTTATTTCATTATCGACATAGGCTGAGGTTGAAAGATAAAGCACTGCTGAGTAAAAGAAAGTTACTTTGCCATGAGTACAACATTTTAAAATTGTAGCTGTTTATTTATTCTATAAGCAAGCTGCATATAATTTATTATTCACATTATTCTTCTTAATAAAGTAAATTTGTTGTTATGATTAACTGAATGAAGTGGCTCATACATCCTAACAATCCATATCCATAGCCTCCTCTGGACCATACAGACCCTTTAAGGCAATATATGTGGACTTTGGTCTTAAAACATAATAAAAGCCTAATCAGCAAAGAAAATACCATAGTAGAGCAGAAGTCTTGCAAATACAATGCATGAACTATCGCTTTGCTGCTTCAAATTGAAAAATTATTTTAATATTTGAAAAATCTTACCCATCTTGTAGCTTCAAACATCTTCAAATCTAAAGGGTCACCAGTCATCTGTCCATCTATTATGGTTAAGGAATGACATGTAGCCATAGCAGCAATAAAAGGTGACTTTACTGGAAGTATAGATACATCTCTTACTGGTGCACTGTTAGGTACAAAGTTCTCCAGTGGTAGAACACCCCATAAATCTAATCCTTCTTCTGTTAATGTTCCTGTCTGCAATAAATAAAAAGCATTGATAAGCTTGCATTCAAAATTCAATTAAATACAAAAACTGCAAAGGAAAAGAGGTCTTGAAAGTGTTTGTATTTGAATAAATCTACTCTCCAAGTATATGCACAGATCTACAACTTAATTTCCATGATTGAGCAGAATTGAGATATATTCTTCACCACTCTGTCCTCTATGTGATCTGCAAGAGGAAACGGACCAAGACCACCATCAAATATGCCCTGCCACTTCTAGCACCCCATCCATCAGTGAACAACATTGGAGAGCAAGAGGATTAATGACTTCATTGTCAGAAATCCAGCATTAGCCAACAACTTAATTTCCATTTCTTGCAAGGTACAATAATTTTTTAGCCCATTTCCATACAGTTTGATCTTAGTTGGGATCAGTTACCAAATAAGGTTTTTCCCATATTTTCATTTAATATGAGAAGACAAATGTCAGGTAAACTCTAAACCCTATAGACTGTGACTCATCTGAGCATCACTTCACCCACTTCATTCATTCACTGCCTGATATGGCCTATACAGCTGTAGCAGCGATTATGTGCCCAGGAAATTTAATTTAAAATAATAGGATGATTCATGTTAATATTTATATGTTTACTGTGCCCAGCAAAAATGTGTCAATTTCCCGTTATGTGAATGTCACTTATTTTTGTAAAATATACTATTGTATCTGACACTGTTTGGTAACATAGAACATGACCAGCATCGATTGAGTGAAAATTGTGAGAAAGGACATAGGAAAGACAATGGTTGCTAAGTTCTGTAACCAAAATAAATAACTAAGGAACCTTTGAGAGGTAGAACTGGAACTTAAAAATTCAATGCCACAACTGGGATTTGAACCACAAACCTTCCGCTTACCGGGCTGTAAGTTCCAGTTCTATCTCTCAAACTTCGCCCACACACAGCTTGTGTGTTTAAAAACACCAACAGTAAGTTTGTTGGCATAAATAAATAATAACTAAGGAACCTTTTTCAGTACAGTCACAAAATATAGACGTCAAACTGAAAAAGTCTAAAAAGTGTGACAATTTGCAAATGTTTATTTGCAAATTTAAATAAAATTAATTTTGGTGGAATCCAGACTTTAACTGGAAAATCATTAACCCTCACCATCCATTACCCGCCAGGTACGACCCTGAAAAAAAGAGCTCATTGCCACCAACCAACAAGAAACCTCCACACAGTTAAAGAATGCAAAATAATTAATACTGAAAAATTTAGTTTCTAATTTGTTCTTATTTTAGATTATGTTCCTTCACTGTTAATAGCTTCAATTTTTTCCTTAATTTATCTGAACAAAGTTTCTTTTATAGTTGCAATGTACTTTTAATACTATAATAAATATAGAATTTGGAAAACATATCCCAGTACAAGGAATCACATGCCGAGATGGAAGTTTTTCAGATTTTATCTATTATTTTATTTATTTAACATTATTAAAGAAATTTAGCTGTAGCCATTCAATAATTTGAAAGAAAAGTGTGTGCATGTATGTGTACATACACAAAACATAAAATTAAACTAATTACAGCTTTCCTTCCAGAATTATTAAATACCATTTTAGAAATGTTGCTGTAACTCAATAATTTGAGAGGAAACTAAACAAAAATGTTCTGTACCCTTATCCATAAGGACCTACTCATTCTTTTATTTTTTTTAACTCAGTTAATAAAATATTATGCATCCAAGTGCAGTATAAACATACATACTAAAAAGGATAACTGAACTGCAATTAGCAACAGTGATCCAAGTGTCAAAACAGAAAAAGTGAGGTTATCACTTCACTGGACAAGTCTATTCTAGTTTAGCAAAAATAGATCCAACCAACTGCATCTAGCAGCAGTTTTAAAGATAGCTATTAAACAGCTTTAATAGGAAGAAGATTTGTAAAAGATGAATGTCTCAGTGTGTGATTTTGACGCTTGGATCACTGCTGCTAATTGCAGTCCAATTCAACCTAAATACAGCCAACAAACCTTGTCAAAACAGACCAACTTGACCTTTCCACTGACATTGATTCTTGGTGGTGATATGCAGAATATTCCTTTTTTCTTTAGTCTGTTTTGAGAGTACACTGTTCCTGCAGTCATCGCTGCTGGGAGTGCTGGAGGTACTACAATTGTAATAATGTCCAAGGTTCGCAGGAGAATAGTTTCAATATGAGCCTGAAATAAGTTTCACGTTAACAACATAATAAAAGCAGAAGTTATTTAGGGACAAGAAAATAGCACTCATGTAAGGATGAACATGCTGAAATGCAAAAAAAGAAAATTGAAACATATTCTTTTCCTAGCCTTGTATAATTATTCTTTTGTTGATTTGGATGCTACTAACTTTTGTATTAATATCTACAGCATTATGGCTGGCAGGATAAATGACCTCTTTTTAATTTTTTTTTTTTTTGGTAGTATTTAAAGCCCGCTTTTACTACATACGGCACTGCAGGCAGTGACACCGATGATACATGGAATGAAGATGGAGCACCGGTGGAATGAGATGGCAGGGGAAACCAGAGAACCTGGAGGAAACCCACCCCAGCACCGCTTCATCCACCACAAATCCCACATGCTGTTGCCTGGTATCGAACCCGGGCCACTTTGGTAAGAAGCAAATGGTCTAACCACTCAGCTACGGCATGGCCACCTCTTTTTAAACTATTTGTGCCTGCTTTGTATTAAAATCTGTCCACAAGTGAGACTCTTGACACTCTATGTGAGAGAAGAAATGAGAAGAAGTGCTGAGAATGACAGGGGAATAAGAGATTAGAAGTGCTGTCAGAACTCAGAAGCAGTCATATATGCAACGCATTGTATTCATTGCACTTACAGATCACCCACACTCATTGACCGCACTTCTCTTATTATGCTATTGCACATTTTTGCTTCAGGAATGGGAAATGTAACAACATTTTATGCAAGCTGTAAGATTAATCACGTGAGATTATATTTTGTAACAGATTGTACATAACAGCAATTTATATATCTAATGTGCAATGAAGAAATAAGAGTAACTGTAATCTCAAAACAAGTAACTTTTCTAACTTACATGTCGAGCCAGATAAAGATACACACAATATGCCATTCCAATTGATGCAATGACAAAAAGCACAATGATAAATTTTACTGAGTCCTTATAAAATTTGAATCCTGACATAGGTTTTGGAAACAGAATGGATCGCACCAGCTCTCCTTTGGCTGTTGAGAATCCTGTTCTCACAACAACTGCAAGAACCTGAAAAACCAAACCACCATGTAAATGTTAAAAATAGAAAACTATTAAGAATGAAAGATTCTTCATGTTTGATTTCAATCTTTGGAGTCAGTCTTTTTTACACTGACCTTCACTTTAAAATATTGTTTATACTGACATGTTTTCAGATCATTCGATCTCATCCTCAGTCGTTAGGTGACAGCTGGGTGAGTGTAGAAAAGTGACTCAAAAAATTGAACTCAAACCATGTGAAGCTTACTCTTATTACTAAGTAATGCCAATTACCAGAAGCTTTAGTGTAACATTCCTTGTTTCCCTACTTAATTCCAAATGGATCAAGTCGCTTGATTGCATCTTTTACCAAGAATTTAGCCTTACTAGGAGACCTTCTCAAGTTTATATTCTTGATAACGCTAGACATTTTTTGGATTAAAATACATTAAAAATAATGAACACACCCATAAAACAAGCTTTCCATGAACAAAACACAATTTAGTTGAAAGATTTATTGGAACCGATACAGGAAATGCAACAAAAAATATTAATCTACTGACAGTGAAGCAATATAAAGCAACATATATTAATAAATATTTAGTGACTAAACTTCACTTATCTTGAGTAATTGTGAATTATATTCCAAAACTAGACATGTTGGATGACAAAAACAACATTTCTACTGAAGATATCAGTAATTGGCTCATGAAACTATCTATACCCTATCCGGCCCTATACTTCATTACAATCACTGCATTCAATTTGGTATATGCTAATTTTGAATAACATCGGCTATTCTACCTAACAAAAAATCTGGCATATACCAAATTGAATGCAGTGATTGTAATGAAGTAAACACAGGAAAATCCAAAAGAAATTTAGAAATTAGAGCCAAGGAACACGTTAGGAACATCAAGAGCAAACAATTGGAAAAATCAGCTGTTGCCTTTCACTTTTGGACAAAAAATCACGACATAAAGCCAGAACCGAAACTCCTCAAACACATAGCCGGAAAACAAGAGCTGTCCACATGGGAACAAATCTTCATTTTAAAAAATAGAAACTTAATTTCGACATTCCCCAGAAAGATATTTTCAGCAAGTTCCTTGAACCGTTACTAGAAGAAACATCAGAAGCAGTATCGCCATCCGCACCATGGATACCCAGTTATTGTCCGGTTGATAATGGAGGAAAGTTAACCTCCAAAACATGTTCCAGAAAATTATAAATGTAAGTGTTGTTTAGTGTTATTAATTGACCCACCTTTTAAATTAAATCTATAAATATTGCTGCTACAGTTTTTTTTTTGTGTGTGAAGAGAATCTTTAGTTTCTTGACTAAATTTCAGAGTCTGTTCTGCAGTGGAGTAGTGAGTTTGAAATCCTGTTTGAGCTAATGATATTAGATTTTGTTTTTTTCTAAGTACCATATAAGTCTAGACTGAACCATTCATTCCATTGTTCTATAATCCAAATTTTCTATAAAGTTTTGGAAGCATTGTTTTTTTTTTTTTTAATTTATAATTTCCTTTTTCATATGAGCTGCTTTCTTTCTCCAGATGTGAAAGTCCATTGCTAATTTAGTTTGTTCAGCTATTTTCCTTGCTAAATTTCTATCTACTTTTAGTTCAGTAAGTTTATTGGACCAGAATGGTTTATATTTAAAAATCTTTCCTCTAGGAATGTGTTTCTTACCAGCTTTCAAGATTATATCACATAATTTCTTACAATTTTTATCAGGGGTGTTTTCATTAAAATCACAAGCTGTATTTACCAGCTCGTCATCTATTTGGTTTTGGAATTTAATCCAATTTGCTTTTCTGAAATTCCAGGTGCTTTTTGGTTTGTTAGATGTAGATTTATATTTATTTGTAGGAATAATGGTGATAGTGGATAATTCTAATCTTGTAATTAGTTACTATGTCATCAAGGACTTTTCTGGACAGCAGGAGAGATATATCTGAGGAAGTGACAATTAAATCTGGATTAGCAGAATTTCCATTGTAATGTAGATATGTAGGGGGATCTTCATTTTTATACATCAAATCCATACCGTTTGTGTTTATGAAATCTTGCATAGTTTTCCCTGCTGTATTGGTATGTTTGTAGCCGACTTCACAGAAATGGGCGTTAAAGTCTCCAATAAACAATGTTTTATCAGTAATGTTTATTAACTCTAGGTCAGGGTTATTGCCTGGAGGGTTGCATATATATTGAAAATTTCATAATATTTATTACATTTCCAAATATCAATTCTGATTCTTTCATGTTTGTCTTTTTCAGTCATTTCTTTTTTTTACACTAAAGTGAAGTTTTATATCTTTATGGATGCCTATTAATATACCACTGGCAATTTGACAATGTTTGAGTAATATATTCATTGTGTCATTTCTAAATTCAAAATATCTTTTATAGTTTCTTGAGATATATATACATCAAGTTTATATTCATTTACTATTTTAATTAGTTCAGATTTCTTGGCTTGAGACATTCCACCTGCATTTCATTGTGCAACTTGATGTTCTTTGTGCTTCTTCTGGTCCCCATTAGGAAATCTGTGCAGGGGACATTTTTACCTCTGGAATTATTTGCTGTTAGAGGCGAGTTCATGATTGATTGGGCTTATATGTTGTTCACTTTGCATCACTCAAAGGCACATGTAGATTAAGGGATTCTACGTACGCAAACAATTTTAGTTATGAAGTGATGAGATCTTTATAAATGGCATTTCCTCCAATTTGAATGGAACAGTTTTAACACTGTAACTTGGTCCCCTGAGACTCATCTGTTAAAGCAGGTGCACCAAGGGCAGGAAGACGTTAGGATTTGAATAGGAGAGACTATAAGAGGCTATAATCTAATATTTATATCACCAAAAACATTAAAAAAATAAAACATTTTCAAATATCCTCAACAATGAATTTGAGCCGGTTGAACTTAACACAGTAGGAAAAACTGTGTGCTGTTACTGAGTATTAAAACTAAGATCACTCACCACAGAGAAAAGCATGTTCCATTTATGTTTTCTAACACTTCCAAATAATTGCAAATTGTGCTACCTTTCTTGACTCTGATTTGTACCTGGTCTTATGTACAGTGGTTTGTAGATCGTCTCAGGGTGGCATCACACCAGGTGAGGACTGGCGTGTCCTCTGAGTTATATTAAAATGACCATCAAGTCATAGTTACAGAACACTAACTACTGATGTTGAAATTGATGACTGTCAACGTAAACACATTTCCTTTATCTCCAAAAACAATTCTGGTTTACTCACAAAAGTTCATGTTAACTTTTATAGCCTGCATTTCTCTCGTGATGTTACCCTTCAATTCTTGCAACATGTGCAATTTAATCTTACACTTTACTCTTTAATGTTCCCCATAAATAAAAATCACACAGAGAAAGGTCAGGCAAGCACTCTATTAATTATTCTGTCATTGACACATTTTCCAATTCATGCATAGAATTTGCAGCAAGTGCGCTGTAGCTGAACCACACTGAAACCAGCAACAAAATCTTTCATTTCTCATTAGTTGGGGAAAAATTAATTAAAACAGAGTTTGCATAAATACATTACTGTTGTGTCATAAAATATGGGACCAACAATTCTATGTGCACTCACTGCACACCCAATGCCAACTTTTGCAGAATGGTGTAAAACTTCATGAATAATATAGGGATTTTCGGTAAACCAGAATTTTTTTTTATGAGATATAGGGATTGTGTATGTGTTGAAGGTTGTCAATTTTAACATCTGCAATGATGCAAATAAGCTTAATGTAAGTTAGCACAGTAATTAGTGTTTCGTACCCATGACTTGCCAGTCATTTACATGTTAACTCTGGCGCCAATCCTCGCCCGGTACAGTGCTGCTGCAGGGTGGTCCAGCTAATCTACAAATGCACTGTATAAACTTTAATCTAAAAATAAATTCCAGTATTAAAAAATATGCAACGTACCTTTTCATTGCCATAAAAACGTGTCTGAATAACCTGTGTGCCACAAAATAATGTATGTCTCTTGTGTTGAACTGAGTCATAAGGTTCATCAGTGTGAGGAGGTGGTGTTTTAGTTACTGGAACACTCTCACCTGCAAGCAACAATGGTTATTATAACAGATAAGAAATCTAAACTGTGAAACAAAATGTAATTAGAACAATATGAATTGCTATTGTTTTCTTAAAATGTTACACAAATATCTCCATGACTAATCATATTCCAAACTAATTCAAATCTCATATTTTGTTGTTACAACATCCTTTGGCATGCCCAGGTCTTCAGAGATAACTATTCACCCTGTATATTGCAAAATTCTTCTGGACACATTACATTATTCAGAATAAAACATATTTGCCTAGAAATAACTTTGAATTAAGACTGGTTACATGCAATATGCTAAAGCCAGCATTTTGCAGTTTGAATTGCTAACCAGCTTTTGTTAGTAAGGAGCTCATACAAAGGATAAGAATACAGAATACAAATTTTCAAAATGTTGTACCAGAAGATGTCCTTTAACATGGAAAATTGTAAGGATACAAAAAGAAATATCCCAAAAACGACCAATGCTACGAAAACATTAGTTGATCCCATTGTCTTTTCTTATGGTTTCCTAATTATACCAAATTATGCAGATTTAATTAGAATGAAAAGGAATTCATACACTATTTACAAAATACTCAAGATTCATTTTATTAGTAATTATAATTTCATTCCCAAACACAAGATGCTTTAATTAAAATCAATGAGAGCCCTTTCTTGAGGAAAGAAAAGATAATGCATTTTTCCTCTATGAAAGGATGCTGGGAGGATTAGAGGTATTCCAGAACATTTTCACTGTTTTTCTTGAAGGAAGTTGGAATTACATTGTTTGGTCTCTCCCTCCCTCTTCCCTCCCCCTCTGATATACATAATTTGGCTTAGAGAGACTCGGATTACAAATTTTTACTTAAATTGTCATATATAAATTTGGGTAGGGGAAGGCGGGGCATGATGGGGAAGGTAACTTTAACCACTTACAAGGTGAGCAAAAATAAACCAATAAAAGCAGGTTTAGTTATAATTTGTTTATTCAACTATTAAACTACAATAATATACACAAAGAAACTTACAAATGTGATGAATTTAGTTATATATACCCGATTTGGAAAAAAGTATATTTTCCCCGTTTTGCCCAAATGCGGGGTAACATTAATACCATTTTATATCCTGAACAAATAAAGTTTCTGGAATATTCAGTAATGAAACAATTAAAAGGCTTAAAAACATGAGTTTGTAAATGTTAGTTCAAGTTTGAGAGGTAGAACTTTGCCCACACACGGCTTGTGTGTTTAAAAACACCAACAGTAAGTTTGTTGGCATAAATAAATAATAATTACCATCTGAAGGTTATTTAATCCTGGGATATAAAGTACTTACAATAGTAAGCCACCAATGGGGTAATTGTCTCTGATGTGAGACTACCTTTGTGGTTTACCAGGAGAAATACGAACTGGTTTGAGAATTTAATGCCATTCTGGCAGTTTGTCACAATAGCTCAGTGGTAGAGCAGCCGCCCGGTAAGCGGAAGGTCTGTGGTTCAAATCCCAGTTGTGGCATTGAATTTTTAAGTTCCAGTTCTACCTCTCAAACTTTGCCCACACACGGCTTGTGTGTTTAAAAACACCAACAGTAAGTTTAATATAAGTGTTGAGGCTTTCACGGCCGGCATTATCAACTATGTTAAGTAGATTTTCCGGGAGCCGGGAGCCAAGTTTTGCTTATCTGCTGTCTCTCTTCCTTTCGATTGTAGGAGTTTTTATGCATAAAAATCTCTAATAAGAGGGAGAAGAAAACCTGAAACACGGAAAGCTTTCTCCTTTATACCATGATCAGAGACGTCCCATTTGCCGGCATTTTGAGATCGATAGTCTCATGTTGGTTTTCGTGAGAACGAGCGATCATGAAAATTTGTTACCATGGACACTAATAACAAACAAAGATGAATATGAAAGTTTGCAGTGAACTTTAATTTATGTGCAGCCGCTAATAACAGAGGTTGACCCTGAAGATGCTGGACGCAGTTTCCAGCGAAACGTCGGAAGAAGGTAATCCAACTCAACCACGGCCCACAAACCCGGAAAATCTACTTAACATAGTTAACATAACAGTAAGTTTGTTGGCATAAATAAATAATGTTAGTTCAAGTGTTTTACATCTCATTTAGGACCTTATCCTATTATCTTTTTCTCATAACACGTAAATGTGAATTGCTTCATTTTCATCACTTTCTGTTCCCACGCAGAAATTGTGGTTCCAGTGCCCACATGCAATACACTGTATCCAACGAGAAGTCATAGAGCTCTTCACTTTTTCCTTGGAAGTAAGGTGCTTCTTGTTTCTTCATTTGATTAGTGCCCTTTGTGAACAATTTTTGTTCTAGTATGGAAATTTTAGATGATTCTTTTCTTTTAATTTCTTAAAAACAACCCATTGTCAGGAGACTCAATTAAAACAGTTGTTTTTCGTCAGCTGGAGCACACGTGGGAATAAGGTTGTGTGATGTTGAAATTGACGAAGTTGATGTTTTCCAAAGACAGCAGCATTCTAAATATAAAATACAGCACTTCCCCATCTTTCCCACCTCCCTGTCTTGTCCCTCATTCCGTTATGTTCTATGTGAGCTTCTTACGGCAAGTGAAGCAATATAAATAGCTGCACTTATAATCAACATGGCAAGGTGCCTATAGTCCATGGAAGAAGATAGCAGGCAACTTTGGTCATTATACCAATAAATTAATTAATATCATACCATTTTTTTTTTTTTTACGTCATCAATAAAATGAATAGAAAATCACATACATTATCAAAAGATTTTAATAAAATGAGCGTTTTGTCGTCCAAAGCAAAGTCTTCTGAAATTAACCAAATTATGAAAATGACAAAATCTACCGACATTGCAAACTTAAATACAAAAATATCTGGGCTTGATGGCATTTCCAAAGCTGAACTAAAGATGTCTAAGTTTGTTGACACTCATCCATCTAGTTCTAAAATGACAAAATTAACTGACATTACAAGTACCATAATGGAAAGAACTACAAACGATGATGACTTAACATCGAAAATGGATGCACTTAAACAAATTGAAGACAATGCATCTACAATAAGAGATGACTTACAATCCACAACTATTGAACTTAATGTACAAAAGAAAGACAACGAAATAGAGGACATAACAAATACTTACATACCCATAATAGAAGATAAAGAACCATTTCCAACACTTTCAATAATCTCAACTACGACAACACCTACAAAAGTCAATCCCGCCTTAGAAAATAATGAATTTGAAAGTAATTTCACGGAAGCAATGTCACAAATAAACTATTTATTAGGAAATGAAAAAATAAATACCAAAAAGAAAGAGAAAATTTATATAACGTTAGGAAAACTAAACCTCTACTATGAAAACATAGTTCGCGAAAACACTAAATTAAGAACTGAAGTAGAGGTTTTGAAAGAAATAAAATCAACTCAAAAAACACAAGAATTACCGACTTTTGCCTCAATGGTGAAAATACCCTCAACTAATAAAACGGATGCACATATACGTAACACTGTGATAAAAAAGAATATATTATTCATTAAATCAGAAAATCAAAATGTCAAAAAAATACAAGAAATAGTTACTAGTAAATTGAATCCAGCAAAAGATAAAATCAAAATTAGAAATATTCGGAGTAATAACAAAATGGTTATAATAGAAGCAGACACAGAAGAAGATATTAAGAAAATTATAGATCATCCGCAACTACAACAACAAAACTTGACAATGGAATTGCCAAAAAGAAGACGTCCATTGATGATTATTTATAATGTATTATCTGGACAAAGCAATGAAGACTTAATTATAAACATATATAAACAAAATTTTGAACATCTTATGACAGAAGAAGAATTTCATAATAATTTTAAACTTCGATTCAAAACAGGTCCTCGCGAACGAACAACAGTTCATCATGTTGCTGAAGTTTCTGCACAATTCCGAAAAGAAATGATTAAAACAGGTAGAATTTTTGCGGGATTTCAATCCCTAACAATTAAAGATTATCTCTCTATTGCAAGATGTTTTAAATGTCATGACTTGGGACATACCGCAAAATGGTGTACCAGAGTGGAAGAAGGAGAGCATGCAAACTGTAGACATTGTGGTGAAAATACTCATGATATTGAAAACTGCAGTAAGAGAGCTCAACCGGCGATATGTATCCCTTGCTCTAGAAGAAAAATAATCTGTAAAAACCAAAAAGACTGTCCGACTTATCGATTATTAATGGATAGACTCATCTCTCGAACCGATTATGAGTAACAAAAATTGGCCAATTAAAAGAAAAGAACATCAGAGAAAATTAAATAAATATATAAGAATAGGGCAAATCAACACCCAAAATTCAAAATTAGTAATGGGTGAATTAAGAAAACTAGTTGAAGAAATGAATATAGATGTGCTATGTTTACAAGAACCATACACTATTCATAATAAAATTCCTTATTTCCCAAAATCAACAAGGATAATTTGTGACGGTGCCAGCCCTAAGGCAGCAATAGCCATCATCAACAAAGACCTTCAAGTTGTTAAAATAACTCAAGCTTGTGACATTCAAATTGTGTTGAAATCACTAGTAAAAATGGCAATTTTGTTATTGCTAATTATTATTTTCAATACAGCGATGAAATAGAACCATATTTGGATAAAATTAGAGATGTTAATAATCTTCATGTACAAAGTCCATTAATAATCACTGCAGATGCCAATGCCAAATCACCTTGGTGGGAAGAAAAAAGAGATTCAAGAGGTGAAAAAATGGAAGAATTAATTGCGGAACTTCACCTTCATGTTCAAAATAAACCAAATAATCCTCCAACTTTTGAAAACCGAGCGGGAGCAAAGGCGAACATTGACATTACTATTACCAATAGTAAAGCCTCTAAATTCATTCAAGAATGGAAAGTAGGACAAGGATTAACCTCTAGTGACCATAACTTCATATATATGAATATAAATCTTGGATCTACGGTAAAGGAAACATGGCAACCTTTTAAACTTAATTTTGATTTAAGTAAGGTAAACTGGAAGAAACTCAATGAAGAAATTAAACTTCCATCACCAACAATCTTTGGTGATAACATTGACAAAAAAGCCATGGAACTTACTAAAGCAATCACTAAAGCAATGATAATCGCTATTCCTAAAAAGACAAAGCATAAAGCTCATTTTCCTCTATGGAATGAACAATTACAAAAACTTAGAAGCAAAATGAGGAAATATAGAAGATCTTATCAACATGCTGTAGTACAACATAAAAGAGAAAGATATCTAATAATGGATCAGGAATCTAAACAACTTTTTAAATCTAAACTAGAAGAATGTAGAAGAAAGTCTTGGGACCTCTTTGTAGATACACAATTATCCTTAAACATCTGGGGAATCCCGTTTAAACTTGTTAGCAATAAAATAAGAACACCTGAAACTATATCAACTTTAAGGAAAGAAAATGGATCTTTAACTAACAATTGGACGGATACTACATACACTCTACTTAGAGCTCTTCTACCACCTGATATTAAAGAGAATGAAACTGAACATCAAACTCAAATGTGCATGGATTTTGAAAATGTGTTACCAAACTCAGGAATAGTGATCCCGTTTACTGTAGAAGAAGTAAGGGATTGCATTTATAAATTAAAAGAACGTAAATCCCCAGGACCAGATGGTATTCCAGTAGAAGTTATACATCATCTACAGCCAAAAATTGCTCCATTATTAAGAGACTTATTTAATGAATGCCTTATACAACAACGAGTACCCTACTGTTGGAAACAATCAAAAGTAGTCATAATAGGGAAGGGCAACAATAAGGATCCATGCCAACCAAAATCTTATCGACCGATATGCCTCTTAAATGTCTTAGGGAAGTTGCAAGAAAAATTACTTAATAAATGATTGCAAGAACATCGCAATATTTTTGGAGCAACTAATAGACAATATGGTTTTAGAGCTGGAAAGTCGACGGAAGATGCCATAATCAAAGCACTTGAAAATAAAAATTCTTCTCATAAATATGTCACTGCTATATTTTTTTGACGTACAAGGCGCCTTTGACAATCTCTGGTGGCCAAGCCTTTTCAAGAGATTAAAAGATATCAACATCCCAAAATGTCTATATGGCACACTCAAGGACTACTGTACGAACAGATCAGCGTATATAGACGGAATTACCCATAGGATATCAAGAGATTTATCCAAAGGCTGCCCTCAAGGATCTATACTTGGTCCTATCTTTTGGGATATAGGAATAGAACCTCTTATTAACCAATTGGAAGAAGATGATGAAATAAAAGATGTCATCGCATATGCGGACGATTTAATGGTCATTGTTGAAGCTGACAATAGAGCAGAGCTTGAGCGCAAAGGAAACTTTGTTGCCATGAAAATACAGGAATGGTGTAAGCTAAACAAACTAAAAATAGCTTCAAATAAATCTATGTATATGCTAATCAAAGGAAAATTAAAACAAAACCCAATTATAAAAATAAATGGCATTAATATACAGAGATCACATGTTACAAAATATTTAGGTTTCCATATAGATGAAAAAAATAATTTCAAACATCATGTGGAAACTGTACGTACTACAGCCGAAAAAATAATGATGCAAATCAGCAACATCGGACAAAATAGATTTCGTCTACCACTTCTTCACATTAGAGCATATAATAACGCTATAATGTCCGCCATCATGAGCTACGCAGCAGGTGTATGGGCACACTGTGCCAAAAATGAAAATATAAAACGTTTGTTAAGAAGAACACAAAGAAAAATACTACTAAGATTCACAGGTGCAACCAATACCACCCCAACTATGGCGTTATTAGTAATTACGGCAATATGGCCAATAGGTTTACAAATTCGTAAAAAGGGAGCCATATACTGGTTGAGAAAAGAAAAATCTGAAAAAGTAAAGGATATAATAGGAATAAATTGTCAAACCAAAGTAGACATAAAAAGAGCTCTTTTAAGAGATTGGCAAAACGAATGGGATAACATCAAAGAAGGGAGAAGAGTCTACAATATATTCCCTAAAATAAATAAAAGATTAAAAATGAAACATCTGAATCCAACAGAAGGACTAATTCATTTCTTGACTGGACATGGCCCATACAACACCTATTTTTACAAAATAAATAAATCTCCTACGAACATGTGTGAGACCTGTGAAACTATAGATACGCCGGAACACAATATATTGGAGTGTGTAAAATTTTCAGAATTAGTAGAAAACGAACGACTAGCAATACAAGGCTATACTTTGCAAGAAATACTATTAAATAAAAACTTATTGAAGAGCCTACAAATTCTAACTAATAAAATATCGAAACAAGCGATCACGGAATACAGAAGATCAAGACCATTACACATCCAACCTATTGCTGCATCAAATACTCCAAGAAGATCCTTAAGGCTGAATACACCTAAAACAACTAGAACTAATCTTTAACAAAGAGTCGACACCCCAATAGTTGAAGGAAACACTATGTAGTTTCTCTAAGAGGAAGAAGACAAACTATATAACAATCATATGAACATTACTAACTTACTTGTTTAGATTAAGTGTTATGTTAGTATTTAGTTTTCATTTTCTGCAACATAAATATTGTTAAAGGAATGTTAAAAAAAATTTTAAAATGTGATGTAACCAATATAATAATTAACTATCCTGATGTAAGAAATTAGGTATCAGGATTAATAAATGCAGATTATCTATCTATCATTATACCTAGAAGCTACAGAAATTTAAAATCAAATTCACAGCCTTGCTATTTTATGCCAACCAACTTACTGATGGTTTTAAACACACAAGCCATGTGTGGGCAATGTTTGAGAGGTAGAATCAGGACTGAAAAATTCAATACCATAGCCTGGATTTGAACCATGGACCTTCCATTTCATGCAGGGCTGCTCTAACCACTGAGCTACCATGGCAACTTGCCAATAACTCATGGTAAAATGAATTTATTTTTTACAGTAATCAAACATAATTCACGTTACAACTGCTTAAAATAATAACTACTGGTAATGTGATATTTTAAAGTGCTATGACACCACATATAAAGATAAATACTTATTATTCTCATTTATCAATACTGTTAATTACAGGGACTCCATTTAAATCTGTGAATAGATTGTTAAATAAAAAATCTATTAAACTGACTTGATCTAACTGGTATACCAGTAATGTTTGATATAATAATTTAATTTAGTCAACTTCAGTTTTACTACGGGGAAAAATCTCACATATATTATCTAGGGAGTGGACAGGAAATCATAGCTGGCTGGCAAGAGATCACAGATAACAGCTATAGAGATAAACCATCCTATCAGAAAGTGCACTAATCCACTAACTTTGATACAATAGTTAGCTAACTTCAGTTTTACTATGAGGAAAACCTCACACATATATTATCTAGAAAGTGGACAGGAAGTCATTGCTGGCTGGCAAGAGATCACAGATAACAGCTATAGAGATAAACCATCCTATCAGAAACTGCCCTGACTCACTAACCAGCACACCCGTGTTCTCTACCTTTCACCTGTGTGCATGTTTCAATTGCACCAGTATACTGGGATTAAGTTTACATAAGAAATGCAAATCCATAATGGTGAGGAATTACACTTGCCTTGCATGTAAGAGTGAACAAGAACCAACTATTCAGAATAAAATACAGTTAACATTCAACTGGCAAAATTTCTTGTTTTCCCACAATGTGTAGCTGTCACTCTAATTAATTTGTTATTAATACAATAAGACTAGGGATTTTAGTAAAAGGGCAATGAATTATACAACTATATGTTGGAAATCTACCTGCCATTGAACAGTAGAAAAATGTTGGGAGACAGAATTTTTGCAGATTTTAAGTAAAATATTAATGTCAATTTGATACAAAATTTTAGCTTTGTGTCTATGAAAACAAGTATAATAAAATAATTGGGAAAGGAAATTTTTGGTAGAAACATTACGGCCTAAGTTATGGTACCTTTCCTACTTTTGCTGGTTATGACTGGGAAAACCCTGATAAGAACCTCAGTTGGGGAGGACACTCCCACTCATGAGTCCATGCTTTAAAGTGTTGGCCACACATGTTAGGTCTGAAATGTTCTTTTGAATTGAAAATAAGCAACACTACCTTGTAAAACATGAAAATTGTAATGTTTTATAAGCACGATTAGAATTACATACTCAAAATTAATTATATCAAATCTTACTGGAATGCATTTTGTGGATTGTTGTTGTTGTTGTAGTGTTTAACGCCCGCTTTTACTACTACGGCACCGCAGGCGGTGACACTGATGATACATGAAGATGGAGCACCGGTGGAATGAGATGGCGGGGGAAACCGGAGTACCCGGAGAAAACCCGCCCTGACGCCACTTCGTCCACCACGAATACCACATGCGGGTCCCTGGGATCGAACCCGGGGCATTTTGTGGACTGTTGTCTCCTAATTAGCACTGACTAAGTTTTGGTATAGAAAATGAAGCTAGAATGATTAAAAATTAATTTTGAATGTATAATAAGTCAAAACATTTCACTGTGTTTTCCCAAAAGAGAAGAATTCAAATGTTGAAGAGTGTTCCCTGTGAAGTCGACATGGTTGCTATATCTATGAGTAATGGGAGACTATACCTAATGACTTCACTGCTTTTCTTTTCATGAAGTAATTTCACATTGAAAAGCATCCTCATCAATTTTCTGCTCTTCCAAAACATTTTAGCCTATATTTTAATTCTATGCAGTACAGAGTAAGCTGTTACAGTACCAAACAGAAAAGCAGTAATCTCTTTCAGTAACAAAAAATCTGTATGAGTTACATTCACATTACTTCACTTTCAACAAATTGTTCTTACAAAAGCTTATTTTCCTAACTACTTATCTTAACCTTTGCAGAAATAATTTCATTACAATTTTGTTGCAGGCACATGGGGAATAGAGAAAACAATTGATACTCAAATGTTCAAAAGTGAGTCTAGCCCTACAAAGTGACAAGTATTGAAAAATTCTAACCAATAACAATGGATATATCACAACTGGCTGTTACCACCACAAAAAACCTTATTTGGAATAAAATGTGTGTTTGAGAGAAATCTATGCTCTTTTCTCTTTCTAAAATGTTTCTATCTCTCTTAAGTTGCACAAATATGCAAAATTATTCAAAATTCCTTCCAAATGAACTCCCAGAAAATTAAGCTATATGTTTTATTGATTATATATCTTATTTTTTATATCTTACATTTTGCTCAAGATCATTAGGGCCATTATTGAGATAGCAAAAAACTGTGAAAAGCTCTCCTTATAAAGGGTAATTTGAAGTGGCCATTTCTTCTTGAAAATCTTCATGTCACATCTCTCTCCCCTCCCCTTTCTCCCACCCTCACCATCTCCCTCTCAGACTTTCTCTTTCATACTCTTCCACAAACACACACACACACACACACACACACACACACACACACACACACACACACACACACACACACACACACACACACACACACACACACACACACACACTCACTCATTCACTCACACACTCACTCATTCACTCACACAAGCTTACTCCCACCCACACTCACATTCATTCAGAACCACTCACACACACTCTCACTCTCACTCTCACATACATTCTAACTCTCACTCTCTCTTCACTCTCCCACACTCTTACTCTCTCTCCCTGCCTTTTTCTAAAAATGCCCTTTTTGCATTCACTGAACCTCAATGCAATATTTGGCCGCGCCATAGTCGAGTGATCAGACCATATGCTTCTCACCAAGGCGGCCCAGATTCGATCCCAGGCACTGCATGTAGGATTTGTGGTAGACAAAGCGGCGCTGGAGCAGGTTTCCTCCAGATTCTCTGGTTTCCCCCGCCATCTCATTCCACCAGTGCTCCATCTTCATTCCATGTATCATCAGTGTCAACGCCTGTGGTGCCGTATGTAGTAAAAGCAGGCGTTAAACACTACAACAACAACGCAATACTTCCTCTCCCCGAAAGGTATGTGTAGCGAAGGTAAAAACAGATATAAAACATAAGTTACAGTGAGGTAACTATGGTTCATCTATCAATAATTTACTTATACAAATAGAACGGGTAAGCAACTACACAGTGTATGACACATACTGATCACGCAATCAGCCCATGATACAAACATCTTGACAAGGCCTTGGAATTACAGCAATATCAAATAAATGTCATTGAATATATGTTATATGACACAAAATAGGAGCAGAACAAAGAACATTACCTCATTTTATACTTTTCAAAGGAACTTGGAACAGTATATTATGTTACCACTTCTGCACTAATCTCTTATTTTCTGCTATATAAAACTTAATAAGAAACATAAAACTCAAGAAATTCATACCTGTTAGCATGCTCTCATTTACTATGCAGTTCCCACTTAGAAGTAATGCATCACATGCCATTATGCATCCATGTGGAGGAATTACAACAACATCTCCTGGCACCAAGTTTCTTGCTGGAATTTCCACACATTCTGCAACAAAATTGCTTTAAATCAGTCTTTAAGCCAAATTCATAACTTGATTACTTCATAAGTAGCAGAAAACAAACAACAAGCAGACATTTATAATTGTACAGGTCATTACACACCTGGTTTTTCTCTCATTGCTTGCAAACTGCCTGCAAGCAGAAAAATTAAAATTTTAAAGCAACATTTGTTAGCTGAAACATACATGTAAGTAAACAATGAATCATGGGTGAATGGCCATTTACAATCTACAATCCAGTGCAGAATGTGCATTTCTTCTTACACTGAAATGCAGATAAATGATGTTTATAATCTGGTTGGCAACATTTTTTACCCTGATAAAATAATGGGTGATTGTTGTATGCTTAACTACCCTCAATCTAAAGTGGGTAATGAAATCTTTCCATCACTCACAGTTTTCAAGAGCTAAGGGCATAATTATTGCAGAAATATAGATTTTAGCATTAAACATTTTTTAGATTAATTTTCTTGTATTTTATAAGTTATATTACTATAAAAGAATTCTACAATGTATATTTTTGCTTCTTAGTAAAGTTAATTTCACATTTGAAGTCCTACAATCGTGACAATATGCAAACATGGAGGACTGCAGTAGATGGCAGATACCTGGCCTAGTGAGAGTGTGGTGAAAAGCAAATTAATTCACTATCCTTCCTTACATTCTTATTCACAATAGTCTGAAATAACATTTTGAGACAGTGTTAATTCAGAAATCATGCAGGTGGATTATAGTGCTTTCTTTGAATCTCAAAGGTGAGTGATGGAAAAATTCTGCTGTTCGCTTATTATTCAGGATGACTATCTATACAAAAACTCATATTTTTTTCAGGGCTAAGAAAATATAATTTTTTGCCAACCAGTGTCCAAAAAGCTGCATCATCACATTACAGGTATACAGCCTTTAACAATACAGCTTCTAAACAATAATTAAACGTTTAAAAGGATATCACTTTCTTCTTTGTATCAGAGCACAAGGTTCTAGTAGCTTGCAATGCTATGACATTTCTAACTAAAGTTTAAGCTAGTTTCAATACTTTACATGAATTAGTTTCAAATATAAGACAGACATCTTTATTTCATGTTTCAATGTTATTTAAGAAACATCTCATGTAAATTAAAATATTGTATATCAGTGACTTTAGGTGAAATAAAGATTACAAGATTCAGGGGGTATTTATGCCCTCAATGGTAAAAAAATTAATTCTCTTTAGCTAATTAGCATTTCATTGTGAAGCAAATGCCAACTTTGTGTGAGAAACAAAATGGTTCAATACCTACAAAACTGACCAATGCATTAAAGTACCTTATGCTACACTCAAATTAAGAGTATTAACCCAAAAGCAGCCCTTCCTTTTTTTCAAAATGTTACACTTTAAAGAACCATTTACACCACAATTTCTATAATCTTCCAGATAACTGAATAAACCTTGCATAGGCATTTTCTTTATTGAAATCAAAACAATGAATGTCAATCTTGAACCCAATTAAAGAAAATTAATTTATAATTAGAAAATTAATTTAAAATTAAATTTTAGTAAAGGAGGCTCAAACTGTAGATTAAGAAGCATAGAAGTATTAATAAGGATTATTAAGAGAAGTTAAACATTTTGGGAATAACGTTGTAAGTGCTCTTTTGAAAAAACTCTGACAAAAGAAATTTTAATACATTATAACTTAGAAATTTCATAAAATATAGGAATTAGTTTCATCTTATATTGAAAAACATCTTTTATAGATTAAGCACAGAAAACTGAAAAAAAACTGTCAAAGGTGAGAAAAACAACTGTGACAAATGGAAAATTTGGTAACCTTAAGCACTTTTATCACCATCACTACCACCTCCATTTTACTATCAATATTGATGCTGATGGTGTGTTTCACTTGGCAGTCCACATTAATTAACACCTAAACAGATAGAAAAATGTCTGGCATGACGTAATTTTAGTATGAAAAAAATAATGCTCAGATATAAAACAACATGCCTTAAAGAGTGGGCCCTATTCATGATGCTATATCAGGGTGCTTTTATTTTGTCAAACACAAAAAAATGGCTTATTTCTTATGCTTATATTAAAACCATACACTGATACTAAAGTAATGTTTCAAACATGAAAAGAACACTCTTACCTCCATCTCGCCTGCATACAGTGACTGATGTTGTATTGGAAGCTGCCACCAAATCTCTAAGAGCTTCACTTTGCTGAAAGTGATTGGTAAATATTTATTATGGCTGATTTCAGATAAAACAAGCATAAACAACAGATTATTTGATTATTAATGGCAGCTCTTTGGAATCAAAAGAGCTGATAAACTCTCCTATGATAAAATAGTAAAATATGTGTAGCTATAACAAAATATAATTTAACATGTTAATATAAGTTGAGGACATCATGGCAAAGATAGTGCTTAACTTTCTGCCAAGAGTGAGTTTTAACACAACAGTGTCGTTCTACTTAGCATTAATTTATCTCCCTTAAATTACAATGGTATTTTCCTGCTCTAGGACCTCATGTGTTAGAAGAAATATTTCTCCAAGCCTTGTCTTCATACAGTTGACCAATGTACATGCATATTTGAATATCTACTTTCTAACCATATCTTGTTTCCCAAACCATAACTCATAGCTTGGGTTACCAGATGTCTGGAAATTCCCGGACATGCCCTATATTTTAACCATTTTACCAGCGTCCAGGGGGGATTTTTGAAAAATCTCTGAACTGGCAATTGTGATAGAAATTAATAATTGGCTATAGCCGCAACGGCAGCTTGCTATGGCAACATGGCTACAGTCAAAGAGTATACTCATGAATAGTAAATTGAACAAGAGATTGGCAATGCAGCATTTGCACTCTAATGCAAAAGGTTGGTATTCTGTGGAAGTAAAGCATCATAATGCTAATGTTGAAAGAGTATTTTCACTAATAAGAGCACACTGGACAGATGTAAGGAACAGATTATCTATTCATTCAGTTACAGGTATTGTTTTAGTGAAGTATAATTTTAAAAACTTCAGTTGTGTAAAATTTCTTGATTATATTTCAAACAAGCTATATGTTTTGCACAAGATTACTTCTTCAGAGAAGTATAACTGACAATTCATGATCACAATTAACAGTGTATGTTTCAGGATTTTAAGAAAATATAAGCGTATATATAAATGGCATTTAAATTATAAATTTACATTACTTTTTCCATTGGCCAATGTCCTACATTTTTGTGAAATAGCCTACATTTTTTACCATTGTGTCCTACATTTCCATAAAATAATCTGGTAACCCTACAAGTAGGCAATATTTAATACACTCAGTTCCAGTGATTTATTGTAATATTTTAATTCAGAGATAGATAACTTAAACAATACCATGATTGATATACCTGAAGCTAGCTCCTGAATTAAAAAGACTAGAAAATGTGTGAGAGTGAGTGAGTCTGAGAGTGTGTGTGTGTGTGAGTGAGTGAGAGTGTGAGAGTGAGTGAGACAGAATGTGAGTGAGAGTGTATGAGTGGAGTGTGAGTGTGCTATGATCGCTTCTTATCTTGTTTATTAGAAGAACAAAATAATGGTAACTTGGGGTATAGTCAGTGATAAAACACAAATAGATGATCTCTCATGCCTGCTGATATATGAGACGTTGCTGTCCTGAAGATATGATTGCACCTGAACAGAGTGTATGCACACTGTCTAGCCATGTTTACGCGATAAGCTCGTGTAAACATCTGCACAGTTTCACATTCTTTCAGATACGCTTCATGGCTTTGTAGGTAGTATGAGTTCATCAGTAAAATGTAGAAAAGCTGTTTCTGTTTTATGTTTTGCTGATTAAACATATAGGTATAAAATAATTAAATTTTTCAGTAGATAAACAGAGCGAAAGTATTCTGCTGTAAGTGTAATACAGAACTATGTATCATAAATTGTGTGACAAATTGGAATAAATATGTCTATAATTACATTCACACACTAAATAATAATACAATTAACTGCCGCTAAATAGCCAAGTAAAGTTACATGTTTGCATATTCCCTTATTGATTTGTCCTTCTTAAGCAAACTTTGATGTAATACATACACACACTTAGTAATGCTATAAATGTAGAATACTGATTCACTATTAATAGACTCTCAGGTTAATTTGACCTGCTATATGGTTAGTTGTGTCATCAATAAAGCATGCCACTGACATAACTCGAGCGCCACACTGAGGCTCTAAGGTAGCCGCAAGACCAAACAAGGCTCAATCGGGCAAACCCTGACAGTGTCTGCATTGGTGTACAGCATGTATTTTCCTAATTCTTTATTCTCTCTTTAATAATGTCTTGGCTAAATTTTGTATGCCAACAAATTATTTTCTAATATCAATATAAAAGACGTTGACAGTACTGTGATGGTGATATTTAATAAATTTAGTTTCCTAATGCTTTAAATTCAGTTCCCAATACCTCTAGGTATACCTATCTTTATTTCCATTGCTGCAAATACTTACCTTTCTTGTCTGAATAAGAGAGGTAATGACAGATACTGATGACAGAAACACAACACATCCAGCATAGTAATAGTACTCATCTAGAGACCAGAGTGTCACACTAAATACTTGAAATATGTAAAATGGATTGAAAACTTCCTCAATAAACAGTCGCCAATATGACTTCACATTAATGATTATCAGATTTTCACCATGCTGTTTGAGCCTGTAACAAAACACCTTTTATACCTTATATACTCACACACTAGATAAATTTCAAACACACTCTAATATCATCATAAAGGTCAAAAGTTACTTGAATAATTAATGTAGTTAGCAAAATGTATTAAATTAACCGTTCTTACATTTGTTCCTGTTCATGGGCTGAAAATCCATAAGATTTTTCCACCAGATTAGCCAATGTTGTCTGTCCATTGTCAAGACCATGAAGTCTGGTAAAGCTGTGCCTAATATCATCCCATACAAATTTTAATAAACGATAATGAAAATATCTGATCTGCCTCACTTCCCCTGAACCAGGCCAGCTAAATAATGAAGTATGAACATGCTGTACACAGAACTGTCCATGTGAATCCTGCAAATGACATCAAGAAATATTTCAGTCAACTCAGACAACAACATTTTTACTTCTAAAAGTGATCAGAAAGTGACTGCTCATGCTTCTGCAGTACATTTAGTCATTATTTCCTTGAAGAAAATCCAAAGAAATATTCTTTTTAATATTATATATTGCTACTGTATGTTTATAACTATAAAGTATTAAATGGAAAATCTGCAACTTATCAACTTCATCCATTTAAAATGTTTCTGACTACTTCTCTCAGGCACAGGCATGCACAAGGAAATTTTAAGAAGTGCAGCTGCACATCAGAATTAAACAATCCTCCATTTATTCGGGTTTCCTTTAAATATTGGATATCTTCCTATAAAAATAACTGTATTACTTATCACAGTAGTATTTTACCTATAATTCCAACAAAGTACAAACAACATAACCTATACACCATGTTCATTTCTAAGTAATCCTTCGCTTTCCAATCTATGATGTCACTCTTTGAAACCAGACTACAGATATCTAGAAATGCACATCCATGTGGCATCATCTAACAATGTATGATTGTGGTGTTTCTATCAGCATCGGCAGCTGAATTAGTGGTTGGTGTCAGATGAGCTTGTTAGAATATTTTCCACTTGGAGCTGCAAGCCTTTTTTTAAATTGTTTCCTTTATATCCCGCCTTTAACTACAAGGTCATATCGGCAGCCTTGCCTATTGGCAAATGGTGTTACTTGTTTAACAGTGAGTTTTTTGGTTTTTATACGTGAATTCACACACACATTCACACTTTCATTCATTCATTCAGACTCAGGGAAGGATGAGGAATAATCTTGGCTGGAGAAAAATTCCTATCCCCCTGCTGGGAATCGAACCCAGGATCCCTAGCACTGCACAACAGGCAAGTGCTCTACCAACTGCACCATGAGGCCAGCCGCTGAAAGTCTTTGTACAGGTTTAAGGAGGTTTCGTTTTCATAGCTCGCCTGAATCTCCTGCTTATGTCTTAATTCTTTCACGAAACATACCCCATTCCTATTTCAAACTATAAAACTATAATGAGCACCTTCTCTTTAAAAACTCCTGCACATGCCTGTGCACATTCTACAACAGATTAACATTATTCCTGCCATTTTTATTTGCCAGATATCATATATGATGCAGCTATTTGATTTTTCACACCTACTAGAAATATGACTGATGACTGCATTTTAAACTAATGATATATTAACATTTAATATACAACAGCATCATACACAAATCTGTAATTAAAATTCCCAAGACTTCGAGGTTACAACATTATTCTCACACATTTTAAGAAGTGCAAAACCTGATGATGCAAGAAGTAATTCTACAAAATATTTTAAATGACATTGTGCATTTCCAAGCTTTATAAAACAAACAATTTCTTATATCCATAATAGCACCCATAAGAGCTCATTCTTAAAGTATGTCTACTATTATAGATTAGGCAGTGTAGTAAAACAAGCAACTACTTGTGCTACCCCATTGTGGATCATACTTAAAAACAAATGAAGGATATGAAAACATTATTATTAGCATAATAAACGCCCACAAGCAAATTTACTATTTGTATTAGTCATTAAGTTTGAGGAAGAAAATTGGTGTGTATAGTTCACTTCCCAATAATTCCAAATTTTCACCTAAAGAATATTGCTTTAAAATCATCCTACATAAAAGTATTGCACTGTACATTTAAACACAGCATACATTATGCATTACAAAATACATGTTTTTCACAAATCTTTTTATGAAAGAAAGAAAAGAAAGAGCCAAGAAAGGAGACAGAGAAACTGTAGATGCCCAAAATCTTAAAAAGTGGCACTATCGCAATTATAAATAAATATTAAGACTCCCTGCTGATGTTACCAAGCCTAAACATGCAGAAAAATAGCATATGTCTGAATGACTCAGCACTATACCCTTACATTTCACCAATATAAAAGGTAATTAGTTGGTAGAATAGAACCGCAAGAAATATTATCTTTGTAATGAAGTAAAAGCTATGTATAATTATGCCAATCCAATTGAATTTATTTTCACCAACTGAGGCTAAAACAAAATGAGTGGTTTACTGCATACGCTTGCATCAAACCATAAGGACCATAAAAAGTAATCTCTTTAGCCCCAGGCTGCATATATTAATTTTTCCACTATCCATATATAAAACTTTATACATATTTGAAGCCTTAATTTTATTTAAATGAAACCTTGAGAATGTGGTCTAACCAAGAAAAAGCATTTGCTTCATTACTATACCTACTGAACTGGGTGTATTTCTTGTATTTCATTCAGAAAAAGAAATCTGACGGAAGTATGCACACAACTTCCCATGACAAATTCATTTGTCATAGATTGTATCCATATAAACATTGATATTTCTATCCACATTACATTAACTATATATTTTTATCCAAGGATTATTTCAAATTTAAGCAATAGTTACATGCTGCATTTGGACACACAGTCAAATGTTTAGCTATGATAAGAGCTCTTGTGCTGAAAATAAATAAATTTATTAATAATAATAATCACAAACTTTCAACCATGACAACATGTGAAGTACTCAGGTATCTGTAAACTGTAAACAAGCAATACAGAATATTTTGGAAAGAGCTAACACAGCAAAATTTATTTGACACTATTTGTGTATTCTACATTCCTCCTAAAAAGGGCAGTGGTTTCCTTTGCAGCATTCATGTTTTGATTTCCAGCTCAGGAATGGCAATTTAAGTAGGTCCTAACCAGGCCTTCATTCAGATAAGTTCATGTGAAGTATTGCCAAGGCCCAGTGTTGTTCAGAGTCCATGGAAAAAGCAGAAGGCCCTCTCATTCCATAGCCATCCTCATCATCCTACCATCAAAGCTATTGGATTCCACCCCCTGGGTGCCTTCACCTCAGAAATGGGCGCAATCATTACCTGGTGGAATGAGTTTACCCCTGGTGGTCATAGACCATTATTAGAGATGAAATTTTTCCTAAAATAAGTTTCTATCTCCCATGATTTTCCAATTATATAAATTCTACAAAATTCAACAGTATGATGGGAACTTATATTATATTTTAATTAAAATTGTGTAGCCATTTTTGAAAAAATAAAAATAAAATGTTACTATGCAGTGAGAAATTTTCTTGAAAATATTTTTCTGAGATGTTTGGTGACAGTGTCAAGCATGAACTTTTGGCAAGCTTTATAAGTGAAAGGAGATACACCTTTTATTAAACATCCTCCTGAACAAATGCATATTAATCCAAAACTGTAATATTACAAATATGAAATTACAGTTTTAATTGAAATGCAGAAGTTAAGGGAACGAGGTGCTAGTAGAAGTGACAATAGAAGTCAGTCAAACGTTTATCTTCATTGTATGAGTTATTTGAATTAATTTTGAGAGTGAATACATCTCAGTGAACAACTGAATATCTAAAAAGAATTCTTTTGTTCCAAAGAATGTTGGAGTAATCTGCTGGTTTTATATTATGGTAGTGGAAAAATTACATAGTTCCGTAGTCGTTACACACCTACAAGCTATGTTACACCAGAAAATTAGAGATTTTAATAGTATATTAATAGCATTAATTTACATTGAAAGATCAGCACTATAACAGCACAGCACCCATGAATGTATAAAAGGCAACTTTTGCTCCAGTTCCATGCCCAAAAATTGTAAACAAAGCTGCCATGTTAGAGCAGCTAATTCTAAAATAATCATGTCCACCATTTTTAGTAATAAATAAACCATGTCTGCCATGCTCAAACTTCTAACTTAGAATGGCTTGCCTTGTGGCATGAAGATACGTGTAATGAACTGCATGATTCCTGAATTGCTGTTCAGTTCATCTGAATATTTGCAAGGCAGAGTCAACAGGAATTTCTGTTACGTCATTCCTTACTTTCCTTCAAGCAGAGAAAATAAGCAGCACCTAAATATAATACAAATTATCTTTAAAAAGGTAAAGAGGCATTGTTTGCTAATAAACAAGAGTGCTTAGTGCTTCAAGTTGGCCTATCATGACAGAGGTTTTATTTTAACTTTCTACAATATAAACACACTTCTCTTACTCAAGAACTAAGAGGTGCATCCACAAAGTAAATTTCCCATTCATTTCACAGCTGGTAAACCATATACTGTGCAAAGAAACTGTGTTTATATGATAGAGTGATGGCACAGCATGGCACATGCACTAGCAGAATTTCTGCAGTTCCCACAGTAGCACTGTTGCAGTGGTTGAAGATGGCAGCTCTTATTTCAGCTCCTGCAGAATGTGAAGTGCAATTTGTGATAAAATTTTTAAATGCTTAGAGCACAGCCCCATTCAGAATAAGTGGCACAGGATGCCTACTGCTGGTACTGTCTTGCTATGTGATAAGGTTCAGCTACACACATCTCAACGAACTACAGAGTTCCTGCAAGTTCAGCTGGGAAGTATTGAATCATACACCCTGTAGCAAGAACCTCGCTTCCAGTGATTTCCATCCTTACTTACACCTTGAGAAATTCCTGTCCGGTCAACATCAGCATTTTCAGAATGACAGAGGTGCAGAGATGATTATCACACAATGGTTCCAATCCTGGCGGCAGACTTCTACGGTGCAAGGATACAAAAATTGGAAAATGTTGAAAAATAACTCAACATTTCCTGCATCTATTCCAATAAATATTTCCATTAAATTGTATTTTGTTTCTGTAAATGGTCCCAGGGAAACATACTTTATGGACGCACTTGTAAAATTGATTAAACATTAGAAAAATAAACTTTACATATGAAACTTTAACCAAATGTAAAAAATAATATACATATATAAAGTTTATGTTTCTAATGATTTAACACAGTGCAAAAATGAAGAAAATATGAATAACATTAACTTCTTTATAGTGTAGTAAGAATTAAAAAAACAGACGAAAGGAAAAACCTAAAGTGTTACATTTGCATGGCTTTTCTACCCACTATCATGTATTTTATATAGCTTCTACAAATTTTTCTTACAAAAGCTTATTCTTCTATCTAATTCATATAAATCAAGAGCACCTTTCTAGATATTATTTTATTGTAAATTTCAACATACATTCAAGGGGAATAGAGGAAACTGAATTGATAGCCAGATTTTTAAAAGCAAACAGCTATGTACTAGCCTAGAATTTGATACTCTTTCCATGACATTACAAGAGCTAACTGAATAGTAACACTTAAAAAATGACAAAGTACTCAAAAATAATATTTTTCCTTAAATTCATGCCTAGAGGACAGACCATAAACAAAGTTGCTTACAGTGAGATATTACTCTGGCTGCATTGTATAATTTAACATTTGTGTTAAATATATGACAATTAATTGAATGAAAACTAGAATACCGTACTTATTTTAATAATTCTTCCGGTCAGGTCAGTGAGACCCGTAAACCAACGACAGGTGTGGTCCTCCAGACATTCTTGGGGTTGTGAGAGAGCGATGTAACTGCCAAAACATAAAAAAATGGTGCTCTCTAAAAAGCGGTTACTATTACTGCTATTGTTCTCTTCAGTATCTTAATATTGGAGAGCAAGAGGATTAATGACTTCATTGTCAGAAATCCAGCATTAGCCAACAACAACATTTGTGTTGCTTCATAATGTTCATTTGCATTCAGCTCAAATAACTTAAAATTTGATTAAGTTATTCAGCTGGAAACAAGTTTTTCATCCACCTTACAGCCCTGACTTGGCATCCCCTGACTTCCATCTCCTTATCAGAAATTTCCTGCTAGTCCACATTTCGATATCAAAGCAGCCGTGCATGTTATCAAAGGTGGAAACATAATATGATCATGAGATATAAAAACTGTGCCACAATACAACAAATGCTTCAACAATTGTAAAAACTACATAGAAAAATAGTTTAAGGTTTGTACAATGTAATGAAAATTAACAAATACTAAGAGGCTGTCGCATTTAAACACATTTAAATGCTGTTGATCAAATCCACAATCTTGGATACAGGAAGACATTATTGTGCTAAGTCACTCAAAAGAATAAATTGTTGTCACCAAACAGGAATTATGCAGACTACCTCCGCATTTGAGTAATCAGCATTGTCTCTTCTCAACAAAGAAGTACCGGGTTTGATTCCTAGCTCAGACAAATATGTCTTCTTTTTTAACCAGAATGATTCCCTATGCTCCACAGATTCTGGAAGTATGAGTGCGGGAGTGAATGAGTTTAATTGTTGAAATTCCTTCACTGCAACCACAGACTCGAATCTGGTTCATTTGAGTGCAGACTTCACTTTTGGGAAGAGAAAAAAAGCTACATGGTGCTAGGTCAGGAAAATATGGTGGATGTTCCATCACTGAAATGTTGTTTATTGCCTGCCCTAAAGCTTCTTCACAAACATTTTGTATAAACCAGTGTGGTAACGTGAGTGATTCTTCAACAGATCTGGTCCCCTTCATCACACTTGTTGATGGAATGTGTTCAGAACTGTTTTATAATAAACTTAATTGACAGTCTGACCTACAGGCACCCAATCAATGTAGATAACCCCTTGGGTATAAAAAAGAAAAACATTCTTTTCAGATTTCAAAGTGGAAGGATAGCCCAATTTTGGATCACCTTTGATGTCTTCCCTACCTTCCTTGAACCTCTTAACCCACTTGAAAACTTATGTACAAGATTGATGCTTATTTCAACAAATCATAAGTTTCTGTGACAAGTTTTTCAAGCTTTGTAAGATATGTTATGTTAACATGTTGTTCTACCTTAGAATGTTGCACAATTCCAACGGAGCTCAGACACGCGACCTGTTTCTAAGAAGGCTCACAGCCAGACTAACTACCGCAGTAGAGTGAAATTTTATATGCCTGTCAGGGAGAGTCCCAAGGCCAATCCCACACTCTTCTCTTTGTCATCGACGAAGCCAAAAATGTGCACAACAACCAGTTTGATTTTTTTATTGCCACACCTAGTATGAAGCCCGAGACTTAAGTACTTGCAGCATTTTAAGTCGCCATTTGGGTATATTATCTCATACGAATTTGAGAGCTCCTTGTGGTTAATGGGAAAAATATGGTCAGCTGGACAATTTAATGTTGTGCTGGCATGTTGCCATGGTAGCTCAGTGGTGAGAGCAACCAAATGAAGACCGGAAGATGTGTTTCAAATCTTGGCTATAGCATTTAATTTTTCAGTCTGATTCTATCCTTTCCAACTGAAAACACATCACCTGAATCACAATTTAATCAATTTGCTTTGCTGTCAATTGACTGTTATATGCATGTGTCTAATGATAAAGTTTCAAATAAGTTCGGTAATGTCAAGATGACTTGATTTTGTATTAAGAATGTGTTTGAACTTTCAAAATGTTTGTAAAATTGTAAATAGAAAGTGTGTTAACACTTGGACAAAATGTTACAAAATCCATTCTGTATTTATGTAGGCATACCACAAAGAAAGGGAAAATTTCTGCTTCAAAGTCCAAAGAGTGTGCTTGCTTGAAAGAATAACTCTTGACAATTTTGTGTCAATGTATTATTGCTTTGTCTCATCTGCAAGTGTTCCAAATTTTTAATTGTATGCTGGTTTGTCACTTTTGCACTCCCCACTCAAAAAGAAATTAAAATTTAGATAGGTATGCCCCCTATATTAGTCACAAATTTCATTGTTGCTTCTGGTTTTTCTGACAACCAAACATAATTAGCAGATCATATTATAGTTGCAGTGATTCAGTTTTTCTCAAGGAACATAAAAGTGGAAGGTTACTTCCAACATACAAGTTAGGGGCAAGGGGTAGAAAATATGTTTTGCAGACAGAAATGCCAGAAGTCCAATCCCTGTTCACTCCACCACTGATTGGATAGAAAGAGTCAAACCTTCCCTCACTTTCCCCATAACAACTAAGACAGAAGCTAAGTGAGTATCCGCACCTCTTTTTAACATCTTTCTCTTTCTTTAAGCACGAGACATGATAAACCAATATATTCAAGCTGTTCTCGGGCTTCGAGCCAGGTGAAGTGATGAAGAGCCATCGACGTTTCGGGAGCGTACATCTCTCCCATCATCAGGATGATGAATGGCTACCAAGGTTGAAGGGACCAGTACATATGTTAGTATGTACCCAGTAGAAAACACCAAGCCTAGTCTGGAGACGGTTCACGGCTACGCTGGAATCTGTGTTTTCTCAGGCGGTCAATCTCTAACTTTAAAGCTGGTTTCCAGGCAGGACTGAACTGCAAACCTGCGTCCCGGTTCAGTGTGTTCCTCTCGGAGGAGATGGACAGAGCCTCCTTAACCTTGCGTTCCCAGACACCGCTGCATTTTGCCACAATGGTCGTACCTTTGAAGTTAGCTCTGTGGTCTTTTTCAAAGCAATGTTCCGCCAACCCTGACTTTTCAGGCTGCATTAAGCGTATGGACCGTTCATGTTCCTGGATCCTGGTGGAAATGGTCCTGCCGGTTTGCCCTATGTATGGCGTCCCACATTCACAGGGGATGCGGTATACCCCTGGTACCTTAAGGTCCAGTTTGTCCTTAACCGATCTCACAAGATGTTTGATTTTCAGAGGCGGACTGTGAACGGTTCTGATGTTATGTTTGGCAAGAATTCTACTGATCCTGCCAGATAGATTGCCAGTGTATGGGATGCAGGCAGTGGCGGTCGGCTTATCTGGTGTTAGTTGTGGTTGTGGTTTTCCTTTCTTGGCCTTGGAGATAGAGGACTCAATGTCATCTACGGAGTAGCCGTTCTGGCGGAATGTGTACCTCAGGTGTTGTAGTTCTTGCTTGAGGTGGCTGGGATCGGAGATAGACACAGCTCTGTGGGCCAAAGTGTTTAGAACTCCAACTCGTTGGGACTTGTGATGGAAACTGTTGGCATTTAGATAGAGGTCGGTGTGTGTAGGTTTGCGATACACTGCATGCCCCAGAGTGCCGTTGTTATTTCTGGAGACCAGAATGTCCAAAAACGGGAGAGTTCCATCTTTCTCCACTTCCATGGTGAACTGGATTTGGGGTCGGAGACTGTTGAGGTGTGTGAGGAAGCTAGGCAAAGTGTCTAGTCCATGTGGCCATATAACAAAAGTGTCGTCCACGTACCGGAAGAAATGGGATGGCTTGAGTGGAGCGGTCTTATTTCAGTTCTTATTTTATGATAAACCAAATCCCTATATCATCAATCACTACTCTGTGCAACACTACTTCAGCAAACAATAGTCAACACCAGTGTTTATGATAAATGAACACATTAACAACACAGACAACAAGAGAGAAATTTCTGAAACTTTTTAAAAGAAGGGATTGCTTATTATGTTTTCACTCTTCATGATCCTAAAAGTTTAATGACATGCATTCCTTGAGAAAAAGAATCCCACTTGTAATGCCACAGAATAAGTAATAATAGGCTGCCTTAGATTACCTCTAGTTTATTTAGATCGTGTCTTGGATATTCCAGTTACAAGACATATATATTTGTAATTCAAGACTTGAAGTCTGTGGATTTGTTTGTTTGTTTGTCTGCACTGAATGCAAATCTATATAATAGCAAAAACTTTGAACAAATTTTTTTGTAAGCACAGGAGTGTAGCAGTTGCAACTGCAACTACACAACAGTGGCAAGGCATAGCCAAAAATATCACAGAAGCTAAAACCCAATATTTGCCAACTACTACTTATTAACTCAGGATTACTATGTGTGTATCCTGGAATCCCTAACAAAAGATTTTCCCTCCGCCATACGGTACTGGGTTACCATACGCTATACAAAACTCTTATTGAAAAGTTATTCATCTGCCAAGGTTGCACTTTTTCAAGTGATATGTGAACATTTTAAAATACAAATTAATAAGTACTACAACCCAAAGCTATAGTTTTTACCAAAACATAAAACTTGCCCCACTCTGCTGCAAAAGACAGCATTACTTTGAGGCATGGGTTTTACAAGGTAGGCAGTTTAAAAATATAAAGGAACCACAAGATGGCTGCATTGCCTCTTGCCCTGTTTATGACAGTTGTCTTTTGTTGGCTAATAGTTACAATATAACAACAAAGGAGAGCAGTTCCCTTGGAAGTTTGTTAAATTTTGGCAAAATGCATAAATTATTATACCTGCATTAATTTGTAAAAGTGGAGAAAGAATTGAGATATAGTGTTACAATACCTGGCTATTCATAGTAGGACTGGATGTTGTTGTTAGCTAATGCTGGATTTCTGACAATGAAGTCATTAATCCTCTTGCTCTCCAATATTTTTCACAATGATATTGAAGAGAGCAATAGCAGTAATAGTAACCGTTTTTTAGAGAGGACTGGATGTTGCCTCTCTAATAACACAGGATCCTGACATCCCAATCATATACGCACACTGCCTTGGCATTGTAGCCTAATACAAACTAAATGTTGATACACAAGACCCTGTCGCCCTGTTCAACTGAAATCTAAGCATTGTAGCCTATATAATACGATCAACTGCATATAGAGACATGGGACAAAATTTGATGCCGGTATAACAGCTTTTCCCAACTAACAGTAACATGTTCCTTTAGCATTTGACAGTACAATGTTGATGGTAACAGAAATGCATAAATTAGTCCATTTACATCCTATTCTCAATTAATGTGGTTGAGATGAAGATTGCTGTATGACCTAGGGAGAAAAAGAAAGAAAAGCACTAAGCGTACTTACTTACCTGTATCAGTAGAATTTTTGCCTCTGCCAGTGAGCTTTTGCTGCATTTCATGTAAACCGAATACTGGCAATTCCAGTGTAAAAGTAAATATGGTATCCCTCCAAGAAGCAAGGAAAACATGTGGAAAAAACATTGTTTGGTGAGGCTTGGGCTGTATCCAAAACATTTTATGTTCTCTTCACATGGAATTTCCTGACTGTATTCATCATCTATTCTTTCATAACCACTATGATTAGTGATACCTGTGATTCTTATCATGTTTTCCAGTACCTATACCCTACAATATAACACGTTAGATATTTCTGCATAAACAGCATGCAAATTTGAAGATGTGTACGTTTACTTTGTCGCCTAATACTGATGTCAATACTTCGAAACACTTAAAAACATTAATGAGCTACTCTGCAATACTATTAATTTTTGTACCAACAAGCGCAGATGAACTGTTTCGGATAAAGGGCGTACTGTAAACGTGTTTCCCTGGGATTTACCAAAACGGATCACTATTTTGACATCTCCCAGGGATGCATTGTCCTATGTAGAGTTTGTCAGCTGGCTGACAAAGAATCTGCTTTAAGCTGCGACACAGTTTCATTAAATTTCTTGCGGAGTTCTTGTTTGGTATTACAACTCATTCCGTTGACTAGTTAAATATTTCTTCCACTTCGCAACACGATGAGGTCAGCACGCCTTCAAACAGTGTAAGCTTTGTGTGCCGTTATCAACTGCGCCTTTGAATCACAAGACACATATCATCTGATCTGAGATAAATCTGTTGTGTTTACCATACATAAGTATCACTGTCTGCTAGCCTGGGTCAAACGTCAAACTTGACCTTCCAGCCAGTCATGCCAACATAAGCAAGCTTGTCTGAATACATCAAATACCAGAAGGTATTTGGTATATAGGTAAATGTGCTAAATTCAAATGCTTTAAAATGCATAAACGAACTATATTGGTGTTGTTCCCAAATCAATTTAACGATATTTAGCGTCATACTCATAACGATATTAAGTTTCGTGCTTGTGCGTTGTAGAAATATATGTATATGATCCATTTAGCAAATTTTTATCAGGTTGACAATGCAGAAATCAGCTGGTTTAATGAAGCGCGAGGCGCGTTTCCTTCTGTTTATCAAAACTTAGTAAATACCTACTATGAGAATTATACAACTTATGAGAAGTTAGAACAACCAAGCATTGCATTACTTATAAAAATAGCGCTGCTATCGCGTTATATTCATGTAATCTTTATCAGGGTTGTTGCTGCCTTGTTCCAAGTAAACAACGCTAGGATTTATATCCTGAGTAATATTATTCAAATATAACAATATCATCATCATCATCATTATCATTATCATTATCATTATCATTATCATTATCACTATCATTATCATTATCATTATCATTATTATTATTATTATTATTATTATTATTATTATTATTATTATTATTATTATTATTATTATTATTATTATTATTATTATTATTATTATTATTATTATTATTATTATTATTATTATTATTATTATTATTATTATTATTATTATTATTATTATTATTATTATTATTATTATTATTATTATTATTATTATTATTATTATTATTATTATTATTATTATTATTATTATTATTATTATTATTATTATTATTATTATTATTATTATTATTATTGTTATTGTTGTTGTTGTTGTTATTATTATTATTATTATTATTATTATTATTATTATTATTATTATTATTATTATTATTATTATTATTATTATTATTATTATTATTATTATTATTATTATTATTATTATTATTATTATTATTATTATTATTATTATTATTATTATTGTTGTTGTTGTTGTTGTTGTTGTTGTTGTTGTTATTATTATTATTATTATTATTATTATTATTATTATTATTATTATTATTATTATTATTATTATTATTATTATTATTATTATTATTATTATTATTATCATTGTTGTTGTTGTTGTTGTTGTTATTGTCATTGTCATTGTCATTGTCATTGTCATAATAATTAATAATAATAATAATAATAATAATAATAATAATAATAATAATAATAATAATAATAATAATAATAATAATAATAATAATAATAATAATAATAATAATAATAATAATAATAATAGTCGTATTAGTTGTAGTACAGTAGAACCCCGTTTATCCGAAATAAAGGGGGCCAAGTCATTGCGGATAACGCAAACAATAGATATATCGTTTGTTTGTTTAATAAGTGCAGAGTGAATGAGTGTGACTTACGGATGAATTACGCCCAAAACTAAAATTAATGAAGAAATTGAAAAATTGTCTGACTGTAACATTGTGTTAAATAGCTAAAACACTCTTTTCATTGCCAGTTCGCCGCGAAAGCAGACTTTGTAATAGTTCACTAATTAAGTCAGTCATACTAGTATTACAACACACTGGTATTACACAGAGTGATAGCGACCAGCGACCGAGTTCAGGTCGTACAGGTTCTCCTGTACGGGATGTCGTGTTTGCACAGCACCTAGCCGCTAATGCGACTTTATCTGTGCGGTATTGGAGGTTGTCTTTGTGTTGTCATGCTTTTTGTGTCCTTGGCAATGGATTCTTTCTGTATGCCTAGTTTAGGATACAGAAAGGGGGCAGGAATAGGTGTTGGGGTAATGATGTGTTCGAAGATGGGAGTGGCATTACCCTTATCCAAGGGCGTCCTTGGGTAGGCGGTAACTTTTACTTCTTCGATGTGCTGTGTGGTCGCATTGACCTAATGTCCGTACCAGCTGATTGGCGTGGGAGTTTAGTTTGGAGTGCATGGTTCGTGATCGCTCCCTTACCAAGTCCATGATGTAGGGAAGTCCTGATTGGTTGTGGAGGATGTAAGATGGAAATCTACGTCCGGTATTGTATATCATTCATAACGCCTATTTCTGCAATGATTGCAGTTTCCACATGGTATATGGTGCTGCCGATCCCCAGGCTTCGCAGCCGTATAAGATCAATGGCGGAATGATTGCCCAATGAATCCTTAATTTTAGGTGGTTGGGCATGGTAGATCTGAGGATAGGGTAGAGCTGTCTGAGCGCAGCGTGACCAAGTTTGAGCTTTGCGCGGACGTGTGGGGAGTATGTTTGCCCGCGATCGAGGAGAACGCCAAAATATAAGGCGGAGGTTACCAATGGGATATTTCTCCGCCTAAGCCGAAGAGACCGTTCCGGGCGCCAATGGCGAACATTACCAAGAAGGAGATCGGAGCTTTTCCCCGGACTAATAGCCATTCTCCACTTCTCACTCCAACGGTCGACGGCGTCGAGTTTTCGTTGAAGGGGAGGGAGGCAATATCTCACGTTTTTATTTTGTGCCATGATGAGGACGTCGTCCGCATACTGGCATGTCACAGTATGTTGTTCCGTGGGGAAATCGGACATGTAAGCTGTAAAGAGTAGTGGGGAGAGTACACTGCCCTCTGGGACTCCTACCGCTATTTGTCTTATTGTAGACAGTTTTCCTTCCACTTTCACTCTGAAAGTGCGGTCCTGAAGGAAACTGCTGATTATAGCAGGAGGGATATTTGCCTGCTTTAGTTTGTACAGTAGGCCTTGGTGCCAAGACGGAATATTTCCTTATCCATGTTTTCAAGGGCCTCGTACTGAGGAAAGGGGCCGGGCCGGCAGAGGTTAAGCTTGCTGGCTCTCCACCACCCAGGTTCCATGCGTATCATTTCTGCCGCGCGTTTCAAACACACAGCGCAGTTTTGATGAATCGGAATTGAGATTCAAGGATTTGACCATGCTTTTCTAAACTGCAATTTAGGGAAAATGACGGTTCAAATGATAAAATGCAGTATCATAGTTAAACATTATTTGTTGATGTATTACGGTAGGGCAGGCAATGCCTACCCTGCCTACCCTGAGGAGCCGCGCCTGGTACTAGGGCAGACTGGAGGGCACAGAACACCTAGCTGGAGGGGAAACGGAAAGGTTCATATTCATGTAGGACCTTCTACCGCTAGCAGCACATGCAAATTATCTGTACCAGCTTTGCCAATTATCACACACTTGAGGGAAATTAAGTTATATTGAGAAATGAGAAATAAGTCATCAATCACTACTGCAGCGTAAACGTAGAAAAACGTATGTTATATCAGTACCTGGCCGACCGAGCTTCGCTCGGCATTTTCTCCCTTTATTGTGAAATCTTGTTTTTTTGGGAGAACATACTTATGCAGGTAAACTTGAAAAGCAAAACGTTAACTAAATAAAAAGCTTTGTCGCAATTGTTAAGAGTAATTTCCGAGATACAAGAGATATATAGATACATATAAATATTTCATAAGCACCATCATTTGAGCCGTAAAACGTCTACTGCTGAACACAGGCCTTCCTTATAGATATCCATCTAGTTTGACGTTTTCGTCGAGCATTTGTTCCACTATGGAGTTCAGTTCTTTGGTGCTGCAGTTGACTCTATCTTCCAGCAGTGTTAACACGTTGGCCTAGGTCCTTCACTCTCCGTCGAGTTCTTCCATGGCTTCTTTAATCCCGGCCAGTCGCTCGCTAGTATTCTCCGATTGCTCATCTTCATATCGCACATTCCCGCTTTCATCTTTTCCATTCCGTAGTTCACGTTTTTCAATTCCGCTTTCATATTTGTTTCCTTCTGCCGGCATTCATTTCGTTTCCCATTATGTCCATCTTGGCTAACATTTGCTTCATCAACTGTTCCATATCGACTTCTTTATCTTTTACTAAAACATCGGAACGCCACTAGCTGTGGAACAATAACAAATACTACAGGAAAAAACGCTAGTTGATAAAGCCGTGTGAATGTAGTACGCATTTCTGTTTTAATCATCGTATAGAAAATCGTATGAATTGTTCGTCGAAGAGGGAGTAGTGAAAGAAAAGTGACTGCGTTTATTAACAGAAACAGAATGGAAAAACCCTGTGAATGTTATAGGTTGCACTTATACTTCAAATGTATGGATTGTTTGTAGAAGAGGGAGTAGTGTGATACGTAAAAGAAAAGAGTAGTGGAAACCATGTGAATGTAATAAGCTGCGTGGTAAAACGAATTGCATAAAAGCCTTCGCCATGAAAAAAACACTTAGACATGTCAATTTTTATGGCGATCGATCAACCGGTTTTGGAGTTTACTCACTCTTCAACACACAATGTGTATAGGTGTTGTATGTACGAAGTTGATAAATGAAGAGAATAACGTGTGAATTTTTACGTAAACACAAGTGAGTAGAGCAAATAGTATGAATGTAATACGTTGTATTCCTATTTTAAACACAGCAAATTGTATTAATTGCATGTTGAAGGGCGAGTAGCGAAAGAAGAGTGATTGCGTCTCGTAAAGGAAGAATTGGTAGAAGAAACTGAATGCCTTGCATTTATATTTCAATAATACAAAATTGTATGAATTGTTTCTTGAAAGGAAAACAAAGGATACATCAATGTGCTACGTAAAAAGAAGCGAGTAGAAAACCAGTTGAAAGTGATAGTGCCATCGAACCACAGAAGTATTAAAGAATGTAGATGTTTCGTATTTTCTCATAAAATTGTTGTAGTTCCGTTAGATTCGTGACAGAGCCATTTAGTACCAAATGTAAGTTATGCATCGAACAATGTATACATTCAGCATTTGGGACCCGTGTTTTGATTCTTGCCTACAAACCTAAGTACTGGTCACTCATAGATGCAGCACCGCTGTTTCGTATTTTCTCATAAAATTGTTGTAGTTCCATTAGATTCGTGACAGAGCCATTTAGTACCAAATTTAAGTTATGCATCGAACAATGTATACATTCAGCATTTGGGACCCGTGTTTCGATTCTTGTCTACAAACCTAAGTACTGACCACTCATAGATGCAGCACCGCCATATCCTTAGCCGCTTCACTTATCCGTTGTTTACCTATCTTCTTTAAAGCTGCTATTATATCTTTTTCAAAGCTGTCTGCATCATGGCTGCCCATCTCAAAGAATCTAAATACAATTCTTTAACTTCATTTTCCTTAATGTTTTATTTACTTCGATTTAAACGCAAATATCTTATGACTACATTAAGCTAGCCCTTTCTTGATATATGTTGTTAACTAATGCTGGATTTCTGACAATGAAGTCATTAATCCTCTTGCTCTCCAATATTTTTCACTGATGATATTGAAGAGACTTAGCAGTAAATGTAACCGCTTTTTAGAGAGCACCATATTTTTATGTTTTGGCGCTCACATCGCTCTCTCACAACCCCCAGAATGTCTGGAGGACCACACCTGTCGTTGGTTTACGGGTCTCACTGACCTAACCGGGAGAATTATCAAAATAAATTCACCGACCATATCCTCTGATTACCAATCAGAGGACGCATTACAAGCCATGACAGGTCAGCATGTTAGGGGTTAAGATTTTATAGAGAAATGGAAAGGTTGGAAAAATAAAGACTCCCTAGCCCTCGGGAACCCTAATAGCATCGGGGTCGGAAGAGAACAAGAGATGACCAAGGTAAGGTCAGATAGAAAAGTTACAGTGAGGAGCAAAACACCAGTAAGTGGAAGTAATGTTCTGCTCAGCTTGGGTACCTTGTGGTCGCTATTCACATATCCCCTAGACGGAGACCCCTGAGGCCAAATATATAATATGTAACTATATTAACTTTTGATAGGCTTGTTCACCGTGGAGATTATGCTCTTGTAGTTACCCCGTAGTCCCGGACCTCCCCATACATACATGTTTATTATTGCACATATGGACATATCAATTACATTTGATAGTTGAATTTACCATTTAAATCTCACCTGGTCTTTACTTCCATGTTAGTTCTTAATGTTTACTTATAGTTTAATTCATGCAGCTCTTAACCCTTGTGCAATAACTGTTAATAACTTATTAATTTTATTTTTGCATTATTCTCTATTCACTATGGTCAAAAAGTAGTATGCAATACCTATATATTAAGCACAAAATAGACAATAAGGCACCTTGTCTTATATTTTCAAACGTTTCCTTATTTTCCAATGATGCACTTTTTATGGAATACACTGTATTAATGCACAAGCACAGTAAGTTTTAACAAAGAGACTGACCATGGTAAAAACACATACAACTTATTGTAAATGTTTAGGAACTTGGCAAAAGATAAAATGCTAGTACTTGGAGAGATGGAAAATGAACTCTTGTGTAGTATCTTAAGTAAACCTAATTACTACTGTAAACAACGGGAATTACATAAACTTTTCCTCCATATTTCCTTAAAAAATATTTCAGCATGGAAGCAAATGTGGTGACAGTACCAAATGTATAAAAAACATTTGCTGTCCTTAAGGAGTTAAACTTGATACTCAAATTACTTACAAGGCAAAAAATGAAATAAAACAGTAATGCAATAATAAATTTTCCGGCATAACTACCAAGTTATAAGATAAAGTATCTTCAGGGCCGTCTGCCACGGTCTGCTGGAAACCGGTGTCCCAGATGTTTCGTCTACAGAGAAATGTATGAATGGCGTAAATTTCGATAGAAGCGGTTTAATTTCGCTTATGCGGCGGATATTTAAAAAATGAATGTGTATAAACGAGTATAATATCAGAATGATTGATTAAGGCATTTACGTTGAAATTGTTGCATAAACACTACCCAAGTTGTAAACAACTACTGATAATATAAATAAATGGTATTACACTGAGTTAAAACATGCAATATTCAAGACGAAATTGGAACATGGTTTATCGTTTAGTTATTCCTGGATTCTTTCCGCAAAAGTTGCCTAGACAACCAATTTTGTTGTTTAATAACTATGCAATACTTAAAAGCACTATAAAATTGCCATTTGAAATGGAAGGCATTCCTTCATCAAATACAAAGGATAAGAGGCTAAACTTGATACAACCGTAAATGTGTGACACATACATATACATATTTTTTAATTGTTTGAACAACCTTGTCACAGATTTCATTTCACTGCACCACTGTATTACTATAGACAGATACCATTCTTCCCAAACAGAGAGAAAAGTATATGGACGAGTGATAGATGAAGTAGCAATGCTTTGAGAAGTTGTTATTCCTATAATTCACAAGCCGACACCACACACTAGTTACATGTATCCATGACTATTGCTCTTGATATATGGCGAGTTGTGTGTACAATAATTTGGAAGAACAGCTGTTGTTCAATTTCATTGATGATCCGCTCTAAGATGCAGTTATTCAACAGCTGTATCGTCTGGTTTTTGAAACTGTGGGCTCAAACATATTGCTTTACTTTTTTCATTAGAAATATATGCTTTCAAAAGAGGGTCATATCTGGAGAGCAGGCATATCATGTTTTAAAAATTGCCACTCTGCTCTCCTCTTTCAGACTCATGATGGCCCCGGAAAGCAAGCTAACATTGGCCAATGTCCTCGCTGCATCCAGTATTTTAGAATTAATAACATTCGTTTGTTCATGCGCTTCAGTCCTAAATGTACTAAGGGTACATTGCCACGTTTCCACATGCTGTACTACATACATTTAAATGTGAAGCACAAGTTTCATGTACTTTTATTTTGTTGTTTAGACCTTGCCAATCATGAACCTGTCCATCACGCCAAGTATTTTCTCCATCTCCGAACACGCAGCGCGCTTCACAGTATACTGAATTTCAAGTAGGAGAATAGCACAACCAGAATAGCTCAAACTTTTTATTGTAATTATAACAATAATCACAGCTAAGCGATATTTTGGTCTTAACCATCTCTAGCTAAAGGATTCTGAGGTTTGCATGGCGGGCTATTTATAATTTTTAACTTAGTTTCAGGATAGCTATTAATTGGCCCCTCAGGGACCTAACGAGGCTGAGTGCACCTAGAAAGGTAACTTCCCTAAAAGGCCAAGCAGTCGCCTTACGGTCGGGGAAGCAGGCGTGCTGACTCCCGCCACCCCCGCCTGCACTCCTCCGTGGCCTTGGCTGCGGTTCTAGGACACAGCAGGCGGGCGATGAGGGTAACCTCTGCATAGAGTGGACATCCTAGGGTTTATTCACTTAGTTTCACCATTCAGCTTACCTTGGAATTGTCCTCTGTTGGTGCTAAAGAGGGTATTTCGCCGATTATCTTCAGGTTGAGAAGAATTGCCTGTTACTGCTATTAGCGGTGGTGAGGGTGGTGAATCGGATCCATTGTAGGCAGTCCAGGTTCAGACTGTAGATCTCCAGAACTTCCTCGTGAATCACCTGCACAGCGGTTTCTTGTCCATTATGAACTTGTAAATCGCTAAATTCTAATCCCATTTGATTTTTACAAATGGTAACGGTAGTATGTTTGGGGAAAATGGGTCAAGAAAATTCCATGAAGGGATAAGTGAGATAATGGATTCCAACCAAGAATTACAATGCGTAAGAACAAAAATGGAGAAATTGCTAGTTAGCGAAATTGTTGATGCCTATAGTGTCCAGAACCAGTGTTGCCAGCTTAGCCTTTTTATGGCTAGATCTGGCCTTTTTGAGAACCTATCTAGCTATAAATTTTCCAAAAAGCTACAAGTAGCTTTCCTGGCCTTTTTTCTAAGCCTCACTAGCCTTTTCTAGCCTTTTTAATTTTTTACTCTCTACGGTACCTTTAAAATAGTACATAATTTAATCTCACTACTGCAGCTATTGCACGTAATGATACAATTCTTTTGGTGGATTCCCGAATCTTTTGAATCTGGGAGTGTGGATTCCATCAAGTTGTTAGATTCTTTGGCACGTTTTAGAAAAAGGTCTGTGTGTGTATTTCGACCCTGTGGCAACATAACTCAGAAACGAAAAGTTGGTTAAAAACCAAAGTTGGTATTTAAGTTTAATGTCTTTCAAGGATGCAACACGAAGATTATGAAGAAAATTGTTCCACCTTAAACTACCGTTTACATGGAAAATTTCGATTTTCTTGAAAATGGCTCTAACGATTTTGACGTCGGCCTGGGTGGCTCAGTTGGTTAGACGCTGGCCTACTAATCCCAAGGTCGTGGGTTCAAATCCGGCCCAGACCGATGGTTTTTAAGTATGCTTAAAAACGACAGCTCCATGTCAGTAGATTTACTGGCATGTAAAAGAACTCCTGAGGGACAAAATTCCGGCACACCGGCGACGCTGATGTGATCCTAGCAATTGATAGCGTCGTTAAACAAAAAAATAAAATAATAAATTTTGATTAAAATCCCATAGGTTTGAAATATCTTTATGACAAATGAAATGTATATTTTGAATTTTCTGGCTATAACCTCTGTACTCCTATTTACTCTGAACGAGTTTTGCATAACTGGTAAACCGTTAGAGATAGACCAAAGCTTACTATGAAAAACGTAGATCTTTCTAAAATACACAATTTATGTCTGAATAATTTTTTATAGAGTGTACCATTTCGGAGATATACCTTATTTGTATTTCTGTCAAATGGTACATCGTTATTCAATTTGTTATATTAACCCTGCAAAGAGAATGGAAGCTTTAAAAGATTTGACAATCAATTAAAGCCTACTGTATTCTAATATACCCCTTCCACCTACAAGGAAATAAGCAATACGATAATTTGTACATATGTTTATCTCAACTAACACGAAGAAGATATTAGGAATAAGAGTTTGTAAGAATGGTTAGTACAAGAGTAGAGAAAGTCATGTGACCTCAACACATCGGATTTTTCATGGGAAGTCCCAGACGATATATTGAAGCTTGTTGGTACAAATCCTGCATACATGCAAGAGCTTAAGGGAGATCCAGGACCTTCTAGATTTAACGGACCTGACACTGCCATCAAAGTTTTTAGGAGGTATTTAGGAGGTCCTGGGAGATCCCAGCTGCAGCAGTAGAAATGAGACAGGGGGATGACGAAGACCACGTTTATTTTTGGTGGGTGATCCATGCGTATTTTTTTAATAATGTAGTTTTCTAATGTTTATATAGGTATTAAAATATAATCTAGTCTTTTCTAGCCTTTTTGGCAAGCCGGTTTAGCTTGTTTCACACTTTTAAGCAAGAAAGTATAGGAAATGCTTACATAGTACACTTCTGTTGTCAGTATGTCATCAGTGAACTGCATCTGTTCCAACACTTCTTCCTAGCATTTTTCCATGGTTGAATTTAATATAAAATGTCATCTTTAACAAAACTATTAAAGGCAGTCTGAGGGCTCCTAAAATTTGCGGGCCCGCGCCGCGATGTCTGCGGGGCTGTTATTTACGCCATTGACGCCCTGCGGACATGATGCAAAAATTATGCTGTCTGAACAATCAAACACCTTATAGGGAATAAAATCGAGCGTTCAATCTCAGAAATAGAAATAATTTGATGTTCTTCCCCACTGTTGCAGAAATTCAATAGTTAATTATCAAAATTATGTCACACACAATTGAAAGTGCTGGATATTGCTTTGCAATGTATTCCAAGAGAAGTAAAACAGAGAGAGGCTAATAATGAATTGAGCTCCTCCTTGGATCTGTGGATCTGTGCCTCCATGGCTCCGTGGTCAGGTGAACAAATGACAGACGCTCGTGCATGTTGTAAACAATTAATTTGACCTTTAAAATAATAGTGTTGTACTGTGTTTTTAAGGTGGTTAGTTTTCCGTGAAAAAATTATATACAATGACGGAAAATGCTGATCCAAAAAATTTAATAAAAACAAGGGAGTTATTGTATCGACTGATGATAAGGTATGTTAATTATTTAAGCAAAAGTCGTTTAGGTATAAACCGGTGTAAAGGGACTGATTGTTGTAATGCAGTGATTTAACAACGTTTTCGTATGTTATTTATTCAGAAGAATGGTACCATGTTTTTTTTTTTTTTTTTTTTATGAAAATAATGATGCTTCGCAATCTGTTACAACGAGCTAATTTTCTAACCTCAACATATTCCATTTTCAAACTGAATCATTACACGTGTTTGTGGGTAAATTCTGTAATCAAACTGTGTAAGTATAATTAGTACTATCTATTGATTTTTTTAATAGTTTAGACTTTAAACTATATAATGCTATTTATCCATGCATGTACCATCTATTTTAGCCAATTGTTCTATGATGGACACCAAAGTCTTGCTGTGGGTTTGGCTTCCATTGCACAAGCTGACCCACCATGTCCACCCTCTGATAGATTGCTCCACGTGGTTATGGCAGGACTTCAGCATGAACCTGACAGGCAGCAGAAATCAACCACAACAATTCCTGGACAGGAAGCTCTAGCAACGCCAGGATTAGGTATGATGTGATTATATTTTTGGAACTTGGGCCCAACTTTGTAACATGTAACAAGAATTTTTCTAAGTCCAAGATTAGTGCCATAGTTTTACCAAGTACAACTTAACATTTTGTGGTGTAATATGTATCTAAAACTAGTTAGTAGCATTTTGTAGTATCAATAATTTGACGATAAAGATCATACTTTTAAACATACGTTCAAAGTTTATCATTTTTTATTTATCTTTGTGCAAAGGGCCATATTGAAGAATGTGATAAACTTCTGTTTAGGGGAACACTTGCACTTGATACATTACCCGTACATATAATTCTCTTATTGTCTAACTATGACCAAAATGAACACTAATGAATGCTCCAAACAACTAACATAACAACCATCCTTTTGCTGACCATCATTTGCCAGCAGCAATACTCCAAACATAGTGAAAGGTACCAGTGCTGCCAACACCTGGGAGTGTGGTCAACATCCAAAATGTAGAAACCAATTACAAACAATGAAGCGCAACATTGCTGCTAATTTAGTGCTCTAAGCTGCAAAACGTAGCCAAAGGAATGAGGGTTAAGGTGCAAGGCATAGTTGAGGGATGCTCTTTATAAATAGAGGAGTGAAGCACTTGCAGCTCAGGCTGCAACAGCAGAAGGACAATAGGGTGCAACCAAAAAATCAGTGGAGCTCAATTCCAATGATCCAAGAGAGCATATACTCTTACCTTTTATTTTGGTGGTGGATACAGGCCAGACTTACTTTTTCTGCATTTTCATTCATTGGCAACTATGCTTTAGCAACCTTTTGCCATTTTCCTTAGTCTCTGTTTACTAGCTTCAGTCTCAATATTGTGTAAGTTATGTTATTTAAGTAATGTCACTTAAAAGAGTGGGTGGATAGACCAAATGGTTTGAGCAGGTAACTATTCTTAACATTCCTTAATTACTCCAAATTATTACTCAGCTACCCTGTATTTGCTTATATATGTATCACATATTCCTTTGATTCCCCCATATGCGAGTGAAACAAAAATGCAGTACAGTCAAATTCTTGTTTTTGCTTCATTTAAAACAATGTAGTTGAGTCTTTTTATTTTCTCTACTGGTAAGTAGGGGAAGTATTGTATTCCACTCAAAAACTCTGTGTCGAGATTTCACCGGAAATATATGTTTTGAGACCCCCTGAACCCAAAAAAAAAAAAAACATTTTTAAAAAAAGGTTTGTGTGTGTGTGTATGTCTGTCTGTGGACAGCATAACTCAAAAATGAAAAGTCGGTTAAAAACCAAAGTTGGTATTTGAGTTTAATGTCTTTCAAGGATGCGACACAAAAGTTTTGAAGAAAATAGCCCCACCCTAAATTATTCTTTACATGGAAAATTTTTTGAAAATTTTGATTTTCTTGAAAATGGCTCTAACGATTTTGATTAAAATGCCATATGTTTGAGATATTTTGATGACAAATGAAATGTATATCTTGAATTTTCTGGCTATAGCCCCTGTAGTTGTATTTACTCTGGACAACTTTTGCATAACTGGTAAACCGTTAGAGATAGACCAAATCATACTATACAAAAAATGTAGATCTTCCTAAAATACACAATTATGTCTAAATAAATTTTCTTGTAGGGTGAACCATTTCGGAGATATTCCTTGTTATGTGTGTGAGTTTTGGAAAACTTAAAACTTTCGTGAAATGGGAACATCGTTGTTCATTTTTTTTATATGTTAAGTGTGCAAATAGAATGGAATCTCAAAGCTTTAAAAGATTTGACATCGCACAAAGCCTACTGTATTCTAATATTCCCCTTGCACCTACAAGAAATAAGGAATAAGATAATTTGTACAAATGTTTATCTCAACTAACACGAAGATATAGCAATAAGAGTTTGTAAGAATGGTTCATACAAGAGTAGAGAAAGTCATGTGAGTGCAACACATCAGATTTTTACCCCTAAGTTACACCAACAAGCTAAGTTTGTACATAGTTTGTCCCAAAATACAGTGACTAGCTATATACACTAAACACTAATTCATTAACTTAGTCACTCAGAGCCCAAACTTCAGCTGAATCTAATGGCTTCACTACGGGGTACATCTGCTTAATATCTCAAGGGTCTGTTGAACTGTTTCTAGTTACAGTCCATGAACTTACTATGCAGTATCTTAAAAAGGGAGGGGCCCGCCTCTGTAGTGTGATGGTTAGTGTGTCTGCCTCACGTTCAAGAGGTCGCGAGTTCGAATCTCGCTTAGGGTAAGTTATCCGGGTAAGGTTTTTTTCCGAGGTTTTCCCTACTCTGAGAAGACGAATGTCGGGTAACTTAAAGCTCCATGGACCTCGAGCTCATTTGAGCATCATTTCACCCATTTTCATTTCATTCATTCGTCCGATATGACACAATGTTGGAGGACGTTAATAATAAAAAATAAAAATAATTAAAAAGGGAGGGTGGTGGATTACAGGTTGACTAAATATTCATTTCTCCTCTTAAAGCCACTGATACATGCATTTTTGTTCCTTAAATCATTTTTTCTCTTTTTTTCAGCATTTTAAGGGAAAGGTATGTATGGAACTGTTACCAAAATTATCATTCAGAAAAAAACAAAAATGAATATGAAAAGGATTTGCCTATTGGAGTGAAGTATCATTAATGGAGAGTTTAGTTCTTTTCTTTGGTATAGATTTTTGCAAAACATGACAACCCTCAAAGGGGAAGCAATGCAGCCTGTCTTCTAGTTCCTTTATACTTTTAATCCGCAAACCTTGTAAACCCATACCTCAAATTAACACCATCTTTGACAGAGAAGTGGAGCAGGTAATGTTTAAAAAAATCTGATGTGTTGCACTCACATGACTTTCTCTACTCTTGTACTAACCATTCTTACAAACACTTATTCTTATATCCTCTTAGTGTTAGTTAAGATAAGTACTTGCACAAATTATCTTATTGCTTATTTCCTTGTAGGTGCAAGGGGAATATTAGAATACAGTAGGCTTTGTGCGATAGTCAAATGCTTTAAAGCTTTGAGATTCTGTTGTCTTTGCACACTTAACATATAAAAAAAATGAATAACGATCCATTTCACGAAAGTTCTAAGTTTTCCAAAACTCACACACATAACAAGGAATATCTCCGAAATGGTTCACCCTACAAGAAAATTTATTGAGACATAAATTGTGTATTTTAGCAAGATCTACATTTTTTTTTGTATCCCAAGCGTACAAAAAACAAGATAAAGCTATCCAAAAAACGATCAGAGAAACTAATAAGCCAAAAGATATACAAAATGATATTTTTATTCAGGATTTTAATGAAACAGAACTAGATTTAGCAATAGAACAATTACAGAACAAAAAATCTCCAGGACCTGACAAGATCCATCCAGAGTTTATTAAACACCTTGGCAGGAAAGGAAAAGAAATCCTACTTAAACTGTATAACACGTTGGTGCTGTTTTTGCGATTATTAATGACGCTGTGTCTTTTAGCTAATGAGATCTTTTTGATCTCAGGGCTTGGTAACGGATGGAATGAACATACACTCGGGTTTAACTTTAGTGAAACATTTTATTTGCACCTTCTTGTTCACAATTTCTAAATCATATCACAGTAGAAAGTCTTATTTTAGCGGATCAGCTTCCCTAGCATCGCCGAAATTTAATTAAAGGTCTCTAAACACTTAGTGAATTCACTTTTACTATTTCATGACGCGTACACATAAAAATACGTCCATCCACACCAATGATATAGACGCTAGTAGTTTCTTTGGCATCGTTTTGACGCGACACACCGCCTTTTTCATATTCATCCGCGCAAATAGTTCTTTCTCGTTAGGGAAGCGATCCCAATCATCGTCTCCTACTTTTATTATGGAACACAAATAATTCTAATATTTATACACACATATTAAAATCAAATATGGAAAGATTTATGACGTCTTTGTGCAAACTTAGTTGTTCGTAACAATGAACCTTATCAACACGTTTTCGTCATTTAACCATCTCATACCAACACCAAAAAACGAATTACACTTTTAACAAACATTCACATGAACGACTCCCTTTTGGGGTCTTCTAATATTCTGTCTCATATGCCCCTTGTTTTGTTTTTCAAGTTGTCACCTATATTTACAATCTTGAAACACAATACAATCCTTCTCCTTACTCCTCTGATGCAATCACTTTGTACAATATTTTTTTTTTCTTTACAGTCTTCTTCGCTGTTTGTCTTTGTCTTTTGTTTTGGCATGACACAGCATGTCTTTATAAATTTCATATTCAATTACTACACAATACATGTTCAGTTATTATACATCACATATTCAGTTATTATACAATACATATTCAGTTATTGTACAACACATTCAGTTATTATACAACATATCCAGTTATTATACAATACATATTCAGTTATTGTACCACATATGTTCAGTTATTATACAACACATATTCAGTTATTATACAACATATCCAGTTATTATACAATACATATTCAGTTATTGTACAACATATCCAGTTATCATACAACATATGTTCTGTTATTATACCACACATATTCAGTTATTATACAACACATTCAGTTATTATACAATATATCCAGTTATTATACAATACATATTCAGTTATTGTACAACATATCCAGTTATCATACAACATATGTTCTGTTATTATACCACACATATTCAGTTATTATACAACACATTCAGTTATTGTACATTTGACATTGACACAAATATAATTTAAGTGTATCATGGTTTATTATGTGGCTTTTGACTTATGTTCCTTGTTATGAGGAGAGAAAAACAGGATACAAATTTTGAGCTAATGATTATGATCATATTTATGGCAATATCTTATTCAGTTCTTTGCCTTCTTTGTCTTGTAAGCTTATTACGTATAGGCAGGTCATTGAGTCGGTTCTTAAACTCTGATGTTACTAATGGCACCATTTTTTTAATTGGGTTCTTATTCATTATTATTTGGTTCAATATTTCTTCGAGCTTAGCATTGGCTATATCCATCTTAATTCATGGGCATTGCTTTTCTGATTATGGTTTTCCTTACTTCACTAATTGTCCCCTCTTTGTCTCTTATCTCTATAAGAGAAAACTTCTATACTTATAATTATTCTGCAATTGTATTATTTTTCTTCTCAATTCACCCTCGACATCTTTGTGTCGAAATATTTTATCTTTGTCATCACAATTGATTCCTTTTTATTTTTGTCCCTGACATCCTTATGTCAAAAACACATTATTTTCCGTCGCTATAATTCATTTCTTTAATGACAATCAGTGTCCTCATCTGTCTGTTGATAATACTCTTTGTGGTCGATATAGCCAATGACTATGTTGGTTTTCTTTCTTGTTGTAATTTCTAATCTGAACATAATTTTCTATAAGTAACCCATTAAAAATTGTTATTTTCCATCATCTCTACTATTCCTGCCTTACATATTTGTTGGCAAAGACTATTTGGTCCTTTCTTTGTATCGTTTTAATTTATTTTTATGGTATCTTCCTACCAACTTGCCATTTGTATTCTGTAGCTCATACATGTGGTCACCCAGCTGTTTTGTTATGACCAGTGGGCCAGCGTACAGTAGTTCCATCTTTCCAGATCTTTTCTCAGATGCCTTGGATGCTTTGTGGCTTCTTAAGAGCACCTTTTCTCCAATTTGTGGGGACCATTTCGTGACAAATCTTTTTACCTTGTTCCTCCCTTTTTCAGCCTTTTGCTGTAACCTTCTGAATGCCAATTGACATTTTTCCTTCTCTGTCAATTCCCTTTGAGCAGCCATCGTAGTGTCAATGTCAATTGTCAATCTCTTGGGTTTTGTGTTGGTCATCAATTCGATTGGGGCGAACTTGGTTGTGGGGTTCACCAAATAGTTAATCACCTCCTCTCGCCATGATTGTGTGGTTGTGGGAAATGGTGTGCCCCTCTCCCCCTTTCATGGGTGCTCCTAGTATTTCTATCTTCTCCCTCATTCTGGTTGTTCGTAGCCGTGCTCCGGTTTAAGATGGGTGAGTTTGGGTGACCGTTCCTATGTCTATGCTCATTAGGCCGACCATTTTGTGTTTTGAAGGCTGTCAGCAATTCTATCATATCTGCAAAGTCTACTGGCCTCGCAACAATTAACCCTGTTCTCACCGTGTCTGGGAAATGTCTTGTTATGCTGGTAATTAGCTCTGCTTCCGACAAGTTAGGGTCTAATAGCTTTCCTTTGTTGGCTACTTTCATAAAATAATCGACTAGCGATAACCCTTTGGTTGGATCATATCTACCTGTTGCTAGCTCTACCCTAGTTTGGTTTTGCTTAGCTGGACCCCAATACCTTGATAGGAATAAATTTCTGAATGAGCTATACGACTCATGACCAGCTAGTGTTAACCTGAGCCATTCTAGTGCCTTGTTTTTTAAGCTTTTCTTGACTATCATCATCCTAAGCTCATTTGGTATCCTTTTCACTTTAAAATACTCTTCCATCTCGTTAACAAAGAGTTTTGGATCGTCTCCCTTCTCCTCGTCAAATGTAGGTGGTGTGATTTCATGTAATATGCTGTTGGTGTAACATGTGTTGTGTGTTGTGTCATTGTTTGGTTGTGAACCTCTTTCTCTGTATGGTGAGTCAACATTTTGTACATTATTCAAATAACTCTTATCTTGTACATTACTTACATCTCTTGCCTTTGTAGTGCATTCACAACATCATTTACATTAGCCAAACTTTCTTTCGCTTTTTTCATTTCTTCACAAATTGATTTTAAATCATTCTTTATTTCTAAGTGACTTTGTTTCATATCATTTATAGCATCCTGTTGCGAATGTACTACTTCAGTCATCGTCTTAATTTTAGGAATTACAATTTGTTCTACAGTTTCATTAATAATGTCTTTCTTTACTACCTCAATCTCTTTCCTTAATTCCTCAGTTATTTCTGCTTTTACATTTGTAATCTTACAGTCTACACTTGTATTACATTCTGTTATTTCATCTCTACATCTAGCAATTTCTCCTTCTAATACAATCTTATTTTCTCTCATTTCTGATTCTATTTTTCCCATCCTATCTCCTATGATTTCTATCCTAGCTTCTAAGGCTTCCTTTGTCTCATTTAAGTTTTTATGTACTAATTTTAAATTAGTTTCCATTACTTTCATATTTTCTTCACACTCCTGTCTTCCTAATTCTATTTTCTGTTCTAAGTTCTGTCTCACTTCCTCCATTTTCTGACCTATTTCTTCCTTATTCTGGCCTGAACTTTGTTCTATGTCCTGCTTTAATTCTGCCGTATTCTGTTCCATTTTCTGACCTATTTCTTTTTTATTTCGTTCTAGTTTTTGTTCTATACTCTGACCTAAACTTTGTTCTATGTCCTGCTTTAATTCTACCTTATTTTGTTCCATTTTCTGACCTAATTCTTTCATATTCTGTTCTAGTTTTTCAAACATGATCATCATTAACCTTTGGTCTTTGCTTATTGCTAGCTGTTCCTCACTTTCTGGTTCTATTTGATAACTAGGCCTATCTGCCCCTTTCCCCACTCCTGTTTCTATCTCTTTTCGTGACATTTTAGTTTCTTTATTCAATTCACTTAGGGTTAAAAGTCCCACTACTTTGCCGCTTCTCAGTAACAGAAAAATGAAAATAAACTGGATGTAAAAATAAAAATTTTTGATCCTACTTTTTTTTTCGTTGATTTGTCCAGTTATGTACATCTCCTGGGCAGTTGGCTTCGCTAGACGATCTCCGGTGTTTTCCGGCGTTGATTATCCGAGCATCGGTGTTCTGATGTATCGTTGATTATCCATTCATCGGTGTTCTGATCTCGATATCAAATGATGGTCTAATGGCGTCTTCTTTCCTTTTGGCGCGATGATATGGCGTCACTTAATGTTTATCGCAAGTTCAATTTCTAATTTCCATTCCATCCTAAATTCGTGTTCCATGTTGGGCAAGCCATTTTGGTGCTGTATTTGCAAATATTAACGACTCTGTGTCTTTTAGCTAATGAGATCTTTTTGATCTCAGGGCTTGGTAACGGATGGAATGAACATACACTCAGGTTTAACTTTAGTCAAACATTTTATTTGCACCTTCTTGTTCACAATTTCTAAATCATATCACAGTAGAAAGTCTTATTTTAGCGGATCAGCTTCCCTAGCATTGCCGAAATTTAATTAAAGGTTTCTAAACACTTAGTGAATTCACTTTTACTATTTCATGACGCGTACACATAAAAATACGTCCATCCACACCAATGATATAGACGCTAGTAGTTTTTTTGGCATTGTTTTGACGCGACACACTGCCTTTTTCATATTCATCCGTGCAAATAGTTCTTTCTCGTTAGGGAAGCGATCCCAATCATCGTCTCCTACTTTTATTATGGAACACAAACAATTCTAATATTTATACACACATATTAAAATCAAATATGGAAAGATTTATGACGTCTTTGTGCAAACTTAGTTGTTCGTAACAATGAACCTTATCAACACGTTTTCGTCATTTAACCATCTCATACCAACACCAAAAAACGAATTACACTTTTAACAAACATTCACATGAACGACTCCCTTTTGGGGTCTTCTAATATTCTGTCTCAACGTGTTGGAGAAAGACTGTGCCTTCTGACTGGAAAAAAGCCATTATCATCCTGATTTTAAAGAAAAACAAACCCTCAAACAATATTAATAGTTTCAGGCCAATATCTTTGACCAGTGTTATTGCAAAAGTGATGGAAAGAATGGTGGCATCTAGACTAATATTACAACTTAATTAATAGTTCACAGACCGGCTTCAAACAGAATCATAGTACAAGTGAAAATGTACTCCTACTAAGCCAAGACATCAAGGAAGCTTTCAATAGAAAGGAGGATACCTTGGCAGTATTCATTGATTTTAAATCAGCATATGACTCAGTCTGGAGAAACAAATTAATTGAGAAGTTACAATCAATAGGTGTGAAAAGTAACATGCTTAAATGGATAACTCAGTTTATTTCACAAAGATTTTGTGCCACAAAATATAATACATACATTTCCAAATATAAACAAACACACTGAGGACTTCCACAAGGTGCTGTTCTGAGCACAACACTCTTTAACATATATATAAATGACCTTCCATCAATAATAAAAACCTTAGAAACCAAAATTGCTTTATTTGCTGACGATGTAGTCATTTGGACTCCAGGCTCTTCAAAAAAACCTGAATTAATTAAAGACAGAATAGAGACAGCCCTAAACAAAGTACATGAATGGAGCTCCCAAAACCTCATGACTATCAATGTAGAAAAACCAAATTATGAATTATTTACACTAAAATACAAACCAGTTAATATTAACATAAATTATAATGGTAAACCACTCAAAGCAGTTGATGATGCCAAATACTTAGGCATCACGTTCGACAGAAAGCTAAGTTGGAAAAAACATATAACAAACATCTCAGAAAAGGTTGAAAAGAAACTGCAAATCCTGAAACGGTTAGCTGGTGCTAAATGGGGCTGCTCAAGGAGAGTCCTTAACACAACATACAAAATGTACGTTAAACCAAACCTCTTGTACTGTTCTGAAGCTTTAATAACAGCAGCAAATGCTAACATCAATAAACTTGAACAAATACAAAATCAGGCTCTTCACCTAATCACTGGAGCAGTTAAATCCACACCTATTGATGCCATGCTTGCCTTAACACGGACCCCATCAATAACAATAAAAATAGAAAAACAAGCATTGCTCCAACACGAGAAAATGTTACGACTGCCAAACTCTAAATGGACAGAAGAGAATCTCCCACCTTCAATCCTTAAAACTCATAGTAGTTTCCTAGAAAAAGTAACACAGATTAAATGCCAGTTGAACATTCCTAACACCAGAGAAAATCTACTTATAAAAGAAAATCCATTGGAATTATTGCAACCTACCTTCAGTTTGGAATTAATAGAGGAACTAAGTAAATCAGACACACCAAAAGAAATACAAAAGCTTCTGGCTCTGGAAACAATCGATACTAGATATCCCACAGAAGAATGGCTGCACATATATACTGATGGATCCTCCACGGAAAACCTTACTGGAGCTGGAGTTACGTGTTCACATTTTTCCTTTTATCATTCTGTTGGCAGAGACACAACAAATTATGATGGAGAAATAGAGGCTATATACATTGCTCTCCAAGAATTATTAAATCTTCCCTTAAATAAATTTCATAAGGCAGTAATTCTTTCAGATTCTAAAGCTGCAATTCAGGGAATATGTTCAAATACTACAAAGAAGTCAACAAAAATTAGAGAATGCTACAAAATGTTAACACAACTCCAAAAAGTTAATAAGACTGTTCATCTCCAATGGATTCCAGCACACTGTGGAGTCATGGGGAATGAAGCTGCAGACTCACTTGCAAAGAAAGGCATAACTATAAAACAAAAGTCTAAATTCAATTTCTCATATTCCTCAATAAAATGCTTGATCATTAAAAAATTTTCTCATTCATATCTACAAGAAATAGAAACAAATCCCAAAGATAAAAAATGGATTACACTACTTTCCAACTCAGATATAATCCCCCAGAGACCAAGGAAAACAGCGGTTGCAGCCTTCCGACTACTGACAAATCACGACTGCTTAGCAAGTCATCTCTACAGAATAGGTATCTCAGCTTCACCAATATGTGTCCTGTGTAACGATCCAGCAGAAATGAATGAAGAACACTTGAAGACCTGTGAAGCATTAAGATCAGAAGAAACTACAGTTCGAAAGTATTGGAAAGCACGAATGCTAATGGCCTCATTGCCAGATGCAAGGCACTAGAAAACAACAACAACATTTTTTGTATAGTATGATTTGGTGTATCTCTAACGGTTTACCAGTTATGCAAAAGTCGTCCAGAGTAAATACGACTACAGGGGCTATAGCCAGAAAATTCAAGATATACTTTTCATTTGTCATAAAAATGTCTCAAACATATGACATTTTAATCAAAATCGTTAGCCATTTTCAAGAAAATCAAAATTTTCCATGTAAAGGGTAGTTTAGGGTAGGGCTATTTTCTTCAGAATCTTCATGTCGCATCCTTGAACGACATTAAACTTAAACACCAACTTTGGTTTTTAACCGACTTCGTTTTTGAGTTATGCTGTCCACAGACTGACACACAGATACACACACGGACCTTTTTCTAAAAATGCTTTTTTTGGTTTAAGGTGGCCTCAAAACATATATTTCTGTTGAAATCTCGATATCGAATTTTTGGGTGGAATACAATACTTCCCATACTTACCAGTAGAGAAAGTAAGAAACAGTACTTCGTAATTCAATTAACTTAGTGTTTATTGCAGTTCATTTTAAAGCAGCTGTTGCATTTGTTGCTATCAAACAAATAAGCATTAAAGTTTGAGAGGTAGAATTGGAACAGAAAAATTTAATGCCACAGGCGGAATTTGAACCTCGAACCCTCTACTTAACAGGCATATGTTCTAACCATTAAGCTACTGTGAAAGCCTACTAGAATGACATTGAATTCTACAACCAATTCATTCTGGCAGGTTGTCACTGTTAAAAGATACATAATTTAAGCATTAAAGTACTTAAGTACCATAATGTCTATTTTGTACAAAAAGCAAATGTGCTGAATAATGTATGACTCATTTCTGCTACATCAATGGCTTTCTTATGGACAGAAATGCTGGAATTGGCAACTTTGTTACCCCTGCTCATGAGTAATAGTAAAATTAACATATTTACAGATTCATTGTTTTGCTTCATTGTCATACAAAGTTTACTTTTGAATTTCAGATTTGGAATATGAGACAGATGTACAGACTACAGCTCCAGAACCTGCCCTTTATGAAACAGCGTATGTCACTTCACATAAAGGGAATTGCAGAGCAGGGGCCTTCAGTGTCGATGGCCAACTCATAGCAACAGGGAGTGTGGATGCTTCAATTAAGGTGGGTTGTGATTACAAAAACAGTGTACTGCTATAGTATGGTAATTCCTTGATTAGGCAAGTATTTGACACAGTTGGGAGAAAATGTCTGACTTTTCCATCAGTTGTACTGATTCTATGTGGTTCATAAGTTTATACCTTTGCTAGCCTTACTTTAAACTGCAATGTAAACAACAGCACGTGTTTGAGTAACACTGTGATCGAACTGCACAATTTCCAAGTCAGCAGGTGCGAAAATATAGTCCGTTAATTAACATACAAAATAGTGTTAAAATTTAAAATAACTACAAGAATTATTTGCGAAAACACTGAAAATCTTATAGTAAGAATAAATGGAATACATTAATTTGTATATCATTAGTATTATTATTTGCAATTCGAAATGCACATGCATGCAATCATAGAAGAAAGTGAAGGAACGGAACATACACTTTGCTCAAAATGGCATCTGCTGTGGAGTGCATAAACCATCAAGGAAAACCATCACGAAGTTGTGAAAAGCGAACTGTTTTAAACGTATTTGCAAAGTGTTGTGTTGTGAAAAATACTCAACCACGACTATTCAGGAAATAACAGCTTTTACTGCAGAGCTTACTGATGTGTCAGCCCAGAGTATCAAATATGCTCAAAAGTGAAATAAAATGTGATAGAGTGAAGTAATTATAGGACAACTAACTTAAGGTAGAATAGGAACACGAAAGCAAACATCAGCAGCGGTGAGTCAAAACACCGAAATCACCAGACGTGTAAAAATATTCTAGACAGCTCCCTTGCTCGCAATACTGTGTGCCCACAGCCCACAGCCTGTCCGAGTTACTGCTGTAACAGGGATCCATTGGCCGGAACGCTATCCACACAGCAAAATAGTGAAAATTGTACGTGCATAGTGTAAATATTGTGGGTGAGTGCTGTGTATGTGTTGGTTTGCGTGTTTGATTAAATGAATGTAAATTGTAAATATGTATATAAAACAAAAATCATTGTTAAAACAGTGATGAGTGACAGAAAAGTTAATCTAACCGACCGAGCTGTCCTTGGTAACCAAAAGTGGGTAACTGTGGGTTTGGGAGAAACTAGAAAGACAAATACCATTGTAAATAAGATAATTTATAACTACATGTAAAATTGTACCCTGAAAGCTGAATCCCATGTACTGGCATCAGGCCATGTATATATATTAATAAATAACTTGTAACTTGGAATGTCTCTCACCTGCCCTTCATCCCGCTTAGATCATAAGCTGGTGAACAGACAGTAGGTATTAGTTATATCACAATAGGGGATGAGGTGTGAAGACATTAGAAGAGGTGGAGCTCCCAGGGATTAGCTCACCTTGAGAATGTCTTTGAGCTAATCCCAACATGGTAGGAGACCCTTACCCTAAATGTATTTTATAGGTTTATTTATTTATTTTATTTTACTCTATTTTACAGTTTCAGCTAATGCTAAATGTGTTTCATATTTGTATAATGATTACTTCCAGACTTCGTGAAATGTAAGCAAAGTGATTCAACTTGCTTATTTAACGTTGCTTTAAACAATTCCCAAATCATAATGGCCAACCGCATTTTATTTGAGGAGGGTTTAGTTATTTAAATGTACACTGCATATGATACATTTTCTAATGTTATTCCTTATTTTATGTGAGAGTATAGAATATATCCGCCTCTTTCTTATATGGCTGTAAGTAAAAGCTGCTAGATGGTAGCAGTGCAGAATTCAAAACCTGGAAGCTACTCACATGGTGATGGTTCACATGATGCACATATTAAGTCGTGCCATATTATTTATTTCACACCATATGTCTGTCAATTGTAGGGGCTCGCGGAGGAATACAGTATTGCACTGTGTTTACATTGAAGTTTAAAGTAAGGCCAGCAGAGGTATAGAAGTCATGCCAAGGTTGAGTAATGTAATGGGAGGAGACCCCACTTTATGACAGTTCAAGCAAGAATAACATCTCTAGCAACAAGCAAGATGTAAATAACACTTATAACAGGAAAAGAAAAAAAACTTCAGCCAGTCTGTATGCTTAGTACTCATTGCCATCTGCTATCATAGAAAGGCACAGGTGAAACCATACAACATTTCTAAAACTATTTTTAAAGGCAACTTTTTACTTAGCAACTTTATAGAAGGAGATGCTGAAACTGTTCAGACATTTTTGGCACCTCTAGGAAACTATCCATCACTTGCCATAGTTCATGTTGAGAAATGCAGGCAATTTCCTCGCTGATATTTTGTTTTAATTCTTCCAGGGTGTGTGGGTTTGCCTTGTACACTTTAGGCTTTAAGTTACCCCAGAGATAGAAATTGCAGGGGGTTAGGTTGGGGGACTGAGGGGGCCACGAATCTCTACTAATAATTCTGTGCTGAAACACATTTGCAAGTTCTCATGGAAAGTTTCACTGCATGAGCTGTTGCAGTCTTATTGTAAAAAAGTGAAATAATGCTCCTTGTCTGTTAATTCTCTAAAAAAAGGGGCAAAATTATATTCACATATGTATGGGCGTCAAATGTTGACTTGAAAAAAATTGGTCCTATAACTCAGAACCTAATATTGTTCATGAAGTACCCCTTCATGATGAAAACATTAGTGTATAGTGCATCATTAGCGGAGAAAGGTTTCTCAGAGCTCCAATAAGTGATTTCTATCTGGAGAACTTAAAACATATTGTATTTTGCAAAATATGATGAGCCTACTCCACTTCTCTACTAAAGGCATACTTTGAGCTATGGGTTTACAAGGTTTGTGGTTTGAAAATATAAAGGAACCAGAAGATGACTACATTGCCCGTCACCATCTTTATGAGGGTTTTCCTATTACAAATCTTTAAGTTATGGAACTACTAACTTTGATGGAGAAATTGAAGCAATTCGAATGGCCCTACAAAATCTTTTGTACAGAATTTCACATTTTCAGCAAGCAGTTGTTCTCTCAGATTCCAGGGCAGCAATTATAGCAATTACTTCCAAGTTGTCACCAAAAAACCAAACTATTATAGAATGTTGGAAGATACTTAGCCATCTAACAGCACTTCAAAAACACCTAGTCTTCCAATGGATACCGGCTCACTGTGGACTGAGTGGTAATGAGAAAGCTGATTTTCTTGCAAAAAAGGGTACCAGCGGTGTACAAAAATCTATAGTTAATCTACCATTTTATGCAGCTAAAAGATTAGTCAACTCTGAATTCAAAAAAATTGTTGCAAAATATTACTATGAAAAATCAAAGAATAAAAGATGGGAACTACCAAACATCCAAACAGTGATTCCTGAGTATCCTCGAAAAACAGCAGTTGCAACCTTCAGGTTGATTACAGGACATGATTGTCTGGCAAAACATTTAAACAGAATTGGGATATATTCTTCACCACTCTGTCCTCTATGTGATCTGCAAGAGGAAATGGATCGAGACCACCTTCAAATATGCCCGGCCACTTCTAGTGCCCCATCCATCAGTGAAAAATATTGGAGAGCAAGAGGATTAATGACTTCATTGTCAGAAATCCAGCATTAGCTAACAACAACATCTTTATGAGGGTTGTCTTTTGCTTACTAATAGTTATTAGGCAGTACAAAGGGGAAGCAACCCACTTTGAGGGTTGTCATTTTTGCAAAAATCTATAAAGTGTACAAGACAAATCCATACACCCTGGAAGAATTAAAATATCTGCCAGGAAATTGTCAGCATATCTCAAAGTGAACTATGAGTGACAGCAAAAAATAGAAAAATGTAGTCCCTAGTTATGTGTCATATAACATCTTAAAATTTAAGATTGCTGCTTATAGCAAGTACAACAGTCATGTTTACTTTCTCTACTATGTATTATTTAATGCACATGGCTTTTGTGATTTATAAATGTATATATTTTGTTTTTCAAGATCCTTGATGTGGACAGGATGCTTGCCAAGTCTGCTCCTGATGGATTGGATCCTTCAGGTGACTCACAAGGTCATCCTGTTATAAGAACATTGTATGACCATTTGGAAGAAGTAACATGCCTTGAATTCCACCCTCGTGAACCAATTCTTGTGTCTGGCAGCAGGGATTTCACTATTAAGCTCTTTGGCTATAGTAAAACTTCAGTAAAAAAAGCATTCCGCACAATAACGGTAAGTTCATAATATTCAAGGTCAAAATAAAGGATGTGTTTTGCAAAGAATTATTTATACCATAAACTATATACTTGATGTATAGTATATACTTTCAAAGCAAGATATAGAATTTGTTCAAATTAGCCATTACAATTGAACAGTTTATGTAATTAAAGTAAGTATGCATAGCTAAAAACTCTGTGTTACATCTGCACAACTTTCCCCACCCACTATCATTTATTTTTATGTCGCTTCTAGAATCTTACAAAAGCTTGTGTTTATTTGTACATTGTATTAGTCGAGATAAATGTGCTGAAACTATTTTATTCCACATTTGGTTGTAGGAAGCGAGGTAGACGTGGTTGAAGCAATAATTATGTAAAAGCATGACACTATGGTGGCTTTGAAGTTCCACTCTTGGCATATCATGAGAAACAATTAACAAACTTAAAAGAATCTATGATAAAGTATTGGAGAATTCTTACCAATAGCAAAACATATCTTGAAAATAATTAATGTTATAGAAAATTTGACATAAATTGTGTGTTTTAATGAGATGTACATTTTTCATGGAGTAAAGATCAGTTTGACTTTTATGGTTTATAGAACAAAATTGTACAACATTCATTCATAATGGAGAGGAATTCACAGGCTATTGCACAGATAATTGAAATTAAACACTTTATTGGTAGTGCAAATGTGCAGATGGCATTTTAATCAGAATTTGCTAAGAGCCAGTTTTGAGAAAATAAAAAACGAAATATTTTTCATATAAAGTTTAGTTTCAGTATTCTTGACACTTTTTTGTGATTCCTCCAAGATACACAGCTTAACTACCAATACTAAGCTGGTATAAGCAGCGAAACTTAACATAATTGAAATTGTGAATGGATTGGTGACACTTCACTTTGAATAAATGCAATTACAGGGGCTATAGCCAGAAAATTCAAGATATACATTTCATTTGCCATAAAAATATCTCAAAGATATCAAAATCGTTGGAGACATTTTCAAGAAAATCAACATTTTCGAAAAATTTTCCATGTAAAGGGTAGTTTAGGGTGGAGCTATTTTCTTCAAAATCTTTGTGACACATCCATGAAAGACATTAAACTTAAATACCAACTTTAGTTTTTAACCTACTTTTCATTTTTTTTATGTTGTCCACAGGCTGACACACAGACACATACACACCTTTTTATAAAAATACTTTTTTTTATTCAAGGGGCCTCAAAACATTTCCAATGAAATCTTGACATTGAATTTTTGGGTGGTGGAATATAATACTTCCTCTACTTTACTATACCTATTAGAGAAAGTTAAAGTACCCAGCAATCCCGAAAGACACCATCCTTGAAAAATACTGGAAGTGCAAGAGAATGAATGGCTTCGTTGTCAAGTGTTTGGCAACCATATTCACAGACATCTTTCCTTTGTCCTAGGATTCTGATCAAATTAGGTGCATGTCATTTCATCCTACTGGAGATTACCTCGTAGTTGGTACTTCACATCCAGTGATCCGCCTTTATGATATCAACACATCTCAGTGCTTTGTTTGCAGCATTCCAAGTCATCAGCATACTGCTGGTATCACATCTATCAAGTAAGTAAGATGCTAACAGGTTCTTTAAACTTTAAGCAATTTCTTTTTGATGGTTACTGTAGAATGGATAGCAAGATTATATTGCATTTTATTGTAATTTTTGTGATATTAATTCATAATATAGCTTTAATTCTTAACTAATTTAATGATAAGATCAGACCCCTCATTGTATTCTCATCTTCAAAGAAAAATAGAAGCTTCAAAGATAGCTATGAGTTTATATCAGAATAAATTGATTATCCCTTAATTTCTGCATATCAAGGATAAAATAAGCCTGATAGAATAAGTGCAGTATGTTGACCAGTTATATTCCTCACAGGCTAAATACTTTATGTATTATGTGCACCTGGACATCTATCATGTCATATGATCATGTATGTTGGTCCATGTATACTTGTGTACTACAGAGGTAAATTCTTCCCTTTTACTATTTTACTTCAAAATGAGTGTTATACCCTGTAATAAGTTTTGTACCATAAACTGTGGCTTGTGAATAAGACTTGCTCAGACCAAAGAAAAATTGACGTGTGTTCAAGGAAGAACAGAAACAGTACTTTTTATTTCCTTTGCTTGTGTGAATGTCAGAAATCATTATTGTTCAGCCTTAAATTAGTGTTTCTCAGTCTAAAATCAAGAGCAAAAGGTACATGTAAGTATTAATTATAATATTATTATGTCTATACAAGTGAAGAATATAGTTTCCATGTCCAAGAACTACAGCAACTGGCTTAATGAGGCATTTACCTCAGAACTAGTTTTGAGGAATGTCTTTGCCAGTTGGGAAAGAGAGGGAGAGGGGGAGCTCTTTACTTTAAGTTCTGATATCAGTAGCAATATTACATCCTATAAGAAACCGGTGTTCCTATCATCAGAAAGTGTGCAAGTGACCCAGGTTGTTAGAGATGGATTGTTTGGATGAGCTTTTGAAGAGAAGTGAGAACGAGAATGGACGACATGGATAGACAAATTTTATTTGCTCAGATAAGAGAGAAAAGTATACTGATGTACTACAGGGAAATTAAAGGTAACTCAGATAAGGAGAAATACTTATCAGCTTGTTCAAAAAATGAAAGAGAAGGGTTAGCTTGGTTTAGATTAGAAGTTTGGAAACTTAAGGGGAATGAGAGGAGAGGTTATTCAGGGAACATGCCCAATTTATGGGGAGAAGGAAGAGACAGAATTAGACAGACTTTTAAAGACTGGAAGCAGATACCTAAATTGGGAGATCTCTTATGGAAGGTTAGGAGGAAATGGAGATTGTTGTTTGAAAAATCTGATGTGTTGCACTCACATGACTTTCTCTACTCTTGTACTAATCATTCCTACAAACTCTTATCTCTACATCTTCTTCCTGTTAGTTGATTTGCAGAAACTATTTTATTTGCTTATTTCCTTGTAGGCGGAAGGAGAATATGGGAATACAGTAGGCTTTAAGCGATAATCAAATGTTTTAAAGCTTTCAAATTCCATTCTCAACATATAAAAAATTGAATAACGATGTACCATTTCCCAGAAGTATAAGTTCTGCAAAACTCATGCAAATAAGGCATATCTTTGAAACAGTTCACTCTATAAACAATTTTTTTGACATAAACTGTGTATTTTAGCAAGATCTACATTTTTTGTATACAAGATTTGGTCTGTTTCTAATAGTTTACCAGTTATGCAAAAGTCGTCCAGAGTAAATACGGCTACAGGGACTATAGCCAGAAAATTCAAGATATACATATCATTTGTCATAAAAATATCTCAAACATATGGCATTTTAATCAAAATCATTAGAGCCATTTTCAAGAAAATCAAAATGTCCGAAAAATTTTCCATGTGAAGGGTAGTTTAGGGTGAAGCAATTTTCTTCAAAATCTTTGTGTCGCATCCTTGAAAGACAAACTTAAATACCAAACTTGGTTTATAGCCGAATTTTTGTTTTGAGATATGCTGTCCACAGACTTGACAGACACACCTTTTTCTAAAAATGCTTTTTTTTATTCAGGGACCTCAAAACATATATTTTCAGTGAAATCTCAACATCGAATTTTTGGGTGGAATACAATACTTCCTCTACTGTACTATACGTAGTAGAGAAAGTAAAAATAGGAAACTTAGATTTGGGTTAGATGGTGAAGAGTATTTAAATTGGACTTAAGTAGGATCTGGCTAGCTAACTAGGGTTAAGGTCAGATAATAATTAAGGTGATTTGGTGTAATATGATGTAATGGATATGTTGTATTTTTAAGAACTTATACCTAGTCATATTCATAACTATAGTAATTTAGCACTAATAAATGAAGTTATACTATTTTCAGGTATTCTCCAGATGCAAAGACATATGCTTCAGCTGGTCGTGATGGAAGCATCAAGATTTGGGATGGGGTCTCAAATAGATGTGTCAATACATTTATGAAAGCTCATGATGGTGCCGAAGTGTGTTCTGTAAGATTTTCTAAAAATGGAAAGGTGAGTTCTGCTAAGAACACCAGGAAAACTAGCATGCTTCTTTGACAATTTGTTTTTAAAAATAAAATACTTGTTAGCAATGCCATATTCACACCATCTTTTGAATAGCTGGCCAATATTGACTTCAGTCTGTATTTTTGCTAATAAGACTACCACGCATACTGCTGAAATTTAATTCAGGAATTCAATAAAAAACTGTTGCTTCACTGCTAGCTTCAGTTTTTTCATTGAAATGTTGCAGGGAAGTTAGAAGATAATTCCAAACAAGTTTAGGGGAACAAGTTCCATTATGGAGTGGGTGAGTTTGAGAGTTTTTTGAGGGCCTGTTCACTACTGGATCTTGACCTTGAAGAAAATCTAGTTTGCACATGTTCGAACCCTATTGTAATTATCAGAGATGTAGATGAAGGTCTCCTTTCTAGAATTTTAACTACAGTTTGTACCATGCAGTTTCTGGTACCTGTCCACCATGATGATATTCTAGATTGAACTCTCTGGAGAGGATATATAGCTGGACTGTCAATTGAAGGCACATGTCTCCGATCTTCTACATTTGATTTGTGCAACATGGTTGCCCATAAAGGTCTTCCACGAGGTTGGACATTTGGAAATCCAAACCAAGGCTATGTAGAATCAGTATAGAACACTTGTTTGTTAAACTTCATTTTTACAATTTTTTAACTTTGTTCATCAATATTCAATATTGATACAATATTGCACCACAGACATGGTAAGAGACTTGTAATGTGCTACCTTGGACTTAGGAGTGCAATCTTTACCTTTTGCTCTGAAATGACAGACTATATATATATATATATATATATAAATACATGCTCCATACATCTTCTCTGAGCATCACAAAAACCATGGAATTTCTTGCCAATTTGATGTCTGGTATTTATTATATTTCTTGGAATTTGTATGCTGTTTGAATAAGAGTAGATTATCACTCAAGATCAAGTTGTTGCTAAGTCACTGGATGATGCTTCATCTCATGTCAATCCTCTCAACCATAGTCGTTAAAAGCAGAATTTTGCACTTCATTATCACTGAACCTAAGAGACCAAGGGGATTAAATGTGATGGCTATGCTAGCTAACACTGCATTTGGTTCAAATGCAGGAAACTTTCTTGGACTAAACAGCCTGAAATTGAAACACATCAAGGGCAGGATGCCAGAGTACACCTAATTTTTTATAGTTTCTTCCTTTCCTTCCAGACTCCAAGGGAACTTAGATTATCTTATACAGGCACAACCTTCAATACGTTTAAATGGTTTGCACTCCATTTTCTAAGTGAAAAGCTAGCACTATTTAGCACTGCTGTCACTTCTTGATAAATCTGCTGGGAACCTTTGATAGTAGTTTCAAAGGCCTCCCTTATGATTTCTGCAGCACAACGATTAGTTTGTTGATTTTCACTGGCCAGCTGTACCAGGCTCCTGGCATCTTCTAGTGCTACTGAGCCATATGTGACAGTTTTAAACTTGAAAGTTTGTATTTGGCTTTTGACTGAGTTACAGGCACAAAGCCAGATGTGCAGGGAAAAGACGGTGACAAGTTATTTTTTAAAACCTTTTTTGTAGTGTGCAGTGGAGGAAGGGCAAAACTTAATGGCATTGAATTGTGGCAGGAATTGTATGCCAAAATTAAGGAAAGGATTTACATCAGTATTTGGCATGCCAAGTTGTTTCCACATAATATCTGTAAATCTCATATATGTAATGTAAATATCAAAGTTATATTTCTAGACTTATGTCCCGAGGTTATTCAAATCAAAAGAAATATAACCAAGGTCAATCATAGCCCCATATGATAGATATGTTACAATCAATAACGATAGGTATACTATGTAGATCAAGTGATTAAAGTGGACGTAAACAAATCACCTGTTTGTATCACTCTGCAGCCATACGCATTCGCAATCACAAAACACAGTTACCACTATGCATAAGTATAATATGCGTTTTACGCCAATAAAAGGATATATTTACTCAGTCTAAATAACTTGCAGCACATAGAAATTAACTGCTGCTTGCTTTATCTCTGTCCACAATAACACTTTTTTCGTTTTCTGCTCACAAACTCAAGAAGCAGCTTATGGAGGGAAGTTCGTTTTAAATCTGGAAAGTTGGGGGGTTCACTGTTAAGAAAGAGCTGGTGAACTTTTGGTGTGGTCCTCCAGACATTCTGGGGGTTGTGAGAGAGCGATGTGACCGCCAAAACTTAAAAATATGGTGCTCTCTAAAAAGCGGTTACTATTACTGCTATTGCTCTCTTTATATTGGAGAGCAAGAGGATTAATGACTTCATTGTCAGAAATCCAGCATTAGCTAACAACAACTTTTGGATGGATTGCAGATGTCACAAACATCCACCACTTGCCTGGCATGCTCTCTTCTTGTCAGGAGTTCTGACTTCACCAACTGAGGATTTTTCTTGGGTGCACTGTAAATACTTGAAACTGACACACTGATAAACTTGGGTGTTAATTTCAGCAAGTCATCTATAGCAAGTTCAGGATATTTCTTGCAGAACTTGTTAAACACTTTCTTTTCACCACTTTGTAATGGTTTTCCTCACTTATGCTTTACAACACTCACTTGTTCCGCCAGGTTTCTTTCGTAGTGAATGATGCACGTGCTGAATGAGTTAGGCTGGTTATAAATTCACCTGTGTATTTGTAGAATTCAACTATGCTAAGTACGCTTAGTTTTTGCTTTAGCAAACACAGTAAGATTTCAGACCTTAGGAGTCATATTTTTTCAAGGGACTATTTAGAAGGCAAAAGCATCGAAATGCATGTGATTTTGTTTACGTCTACTTTATTCACTTGATGTACAAAGTAGTAACCTTTTATGATCAATATGTTGCAATTGATAACGATAGTCAATAAGTGGCAATTGCTATGTCTGTAACTAGGAGAAATAAACAATTACCCTGATAGGCTATTAATGATATGTGTATCAAACAAGATGGATGCATATTCATGCTGCTGAATGTAAAGAGATTGTATTGTATTGCTGAAGGATGTCTAATAGAATACCATGCATAGATATTCATCACATGTGATATTTAAAAGAAGTGCGGATTTAACTTATACAAAACCACGAAGGTCCTGAATAGAATAGCTTTAGGACCTCAATATTTGTAAAAGAGGTAAGATAATTTGTTATTTGTTACAAGTTCATTGCAATAAAGTTGAATTGGTGGAAAATTGAATATTTATTGGAAACATAATTATTGCCCTTATTTATGCACTTTATCTATGAACGCCCTGAAGATACAACTCATCGCAACAGCATCTTTATAAAAACTGCCACAGAATGCAGGCCAGTGCTTACAAGGGGTGCTATTGCCAAACGTAGTAGACTCTGTACATCAGAATATGTTTTACATGCAAACAATGGTGCTGCCCATTGTTTCTGTAATTAAACTCATTAAGCATCTTCAAAGCATTAAACTCTTCCCTTTTATAATAAATATAACATATATTTAGAGACAAAGCTGTACTTATCTTTTGTGTGTGGTGTTAAGTTACTGACAATCACAATTTCAACAACTTACACCATTACCTAAGAATGTTGTTTATTTTTGTTTCAGTATTTACTATCATCAGGTAAAGATTCATTAATTAAACTGTGGGAACTGTCCACCAGTCGTTGTCTAATTGCATACACCGGAGCTGGGACTACAGGTACAGTAACGATGAAATCAATTATATTTTAAATAAGGATTATCAAAAGCTTCCATTTATTGCAGCTGCTCAGATAATTGCTGTTCCATAGTTCAGGTAGTACTGTCGCAATTGGATTGTTTCTTGCAATATCAGGCAGAGAGTATCACTTAGATATATAGTGACCCTTTTTTAAAATTTTACTCTTATTATTATGTGTACCTCTAATGAAATGTGTAACGAAACTATGAGGTGCATCCATTAAGTAAGTTATGCACTTGTCCTACAACTAGCAAAACATGTTGCATGAAGTGACTGCATGTATTGATAGAGTAAATACATGGCATAGTGCATGCATTAGTGGAACTTCCCAAGGTTTTACAGAGCAGCAGTTGAAAATGTAGATTAGTAATTGAATTCCTGCCATGTGTGAAGTGTGGTCTGCAATAAAGTATGGTCTGCATAGAGTATAGCAGCAATTGAAATTCATCAGCTGTGCCAGATCTACGAGTCTAACATCATTCGCCAGCAGATGTGTCGCTAGTGCACTTTGCAGCAGCTTGCCAAAATGATGAGCGTAGTTGGAAGCCATCCATCATTACAGGTGACCTTGTGAAGCATTATGGAGAATCGTCACTTCACACTCAGCCCCACTGGTGTGCCATCCCTTGTTGCATAAAATAGTCACAGAGCACCAGTTGTTTGGAAAATTGTGTTCAACTGACTCCAGAACACTAAGCAAAGCTCATAGAGGCAGCTTTGACATTTCTGCAGTGGTACCATGATTACTGATGAGTTTCTGGAGCAGATCATCACAGGTGATGAAATGGGGTTGCACATAATACCCCAGAAACCAAGCAGCAATCAGTGCATCAGCACCACCCTGCTTAGACAAAATTCAAGCAGACTGTGTTGGTATGGGAAGTCCTGCTTTCAATGTCCTGGAGTTCTCCCCATCGAATTTCTGACAAGAATCCTGTGCTTGACTGGGAAGCAATGCAGAAATTGCCATGGGCCGTTCAAAACAAGTGACGTGGGAAACTTAGTCATCCTACTACACAATAATTCTTGTCCAAACACAGCTTAGCAGACAATGGAGCCTGCAAATGTTCGACTGGGAGGTGTTTGATCATCCATCCTACAGTCCAGACTTTGCTACCTATGATTTCCATCTATTTCAGAACCTCAAGAAATTCCTGTCTGGTCAGAGTCAGTATTTTCAGACTGGCAGAGAGGGTTGTCACTGTGGTTCCAATCCCAGGCAGCACACTATGATACAGGGATACAAAAGTTAGTCCCCAAGGTATGACAAATGTCTGAATTCCGGTGGAGAATATGATGAAAAATAGCTCAACACTTCCTGTATCTGTTCTAATAAATCTTTCAATTAAATTGTTTTGTTTTGTTCATGGCCCCAAGGAAACTTACTTTATGGATGCACCTTACATTTATGCTATCTCAAATTAACTTCATGTAAACAGAAGAGAAAGGTTTTCAAGCACAGCTTGTAGAAGGTAGATGAAAGTAAACAGTAGATACAGAAAGACATGTGAATGTAATGAGTGTGTGTGCGTGAGGGGGGAGGGGGTTATAAGCCTAGAATTAATTTTTTCTCCTCCATTTTCCTTTTAATATTTACTCATGGTTTCTTGAACCTATTGTATTTTTAGCCCAGTTATTATGGATAATTAATTAATTTTTCAAAGTAAAAATTATATTTATGATTATTTATTTGTTAGATATGCAGTTTTTGATTGAATACTCTTTCTTTGTGTTTATTCTTTGTCATGCCTATCTAACTGATGGTGCTGCTCCTTCCTGGCACTGATTTACAAACAAAATATTTATACATCACCCTATTCGTTCCAGTCTAAGACCTGCATTAGCTCTAATGCTCTTCTGCTTTCAGTTGAGGATTCCATTTTCATCTGATTAACTGTATGATTTTGCAGGCAAACAAGAACATAAGGCACAGGCAGTTTTCAATCATACAGAAGACTATGTCCTCTTTCCTGATGAAGCTACAACATCATTATGTGCTTGGAATTCAAGAAATGCCTCTCGCAAACAGCTGCTTTCTCTTGGTGAGCAAATCTATCATTGTAGTAAAGTAGTCACATGCTATTTATGGGTTTTATTTGCAGCGTTTATGTAAAATGTATGTGAAATAGAACTCGTTTTATTGATATAGGTCACAATGGCCCGGTGCGGCTTATTGTTCACTCTCCTACGGCTCCAGCATTCCTTACTTGCTCAGATGATTTCCGAGCACGCTTCTGGTGTCGAAGAATGCCCCTTCATTGACAGCAGAGAGAAGAAGAAGTAGTCTTCAGTGATTTGCAGTCAGATGAGAAGACGACCAAAGATCCTGAGCAATACATATAGTGAACACCTAAAGAAAATTATTTTATAAATACTGCCAAGAAAAACTATGTTGCAATGACTTTTTATAAAAAAAAAAAAAGACTGTATGATGTGCAAAGGAGTAACGAGTTAACAAGTTTCTATATTCCATATGGAATTTGCAAAGAATATCAATTATTCGTTTACTACAATAAATGCTAAATTAAAACACATTCTGACATTCCTCTCCTTTATGTCTGCATATATTTTAAACCATTTTAGGATATTGCACATATTATGCAATGTGGGCCTTTATTCTCTACAATTGTTATACTCTGGTCACTTTAGATGTAAATAAAACGTGTTTGTATTCCTCTGTCAGGCAAGTTGTCACTGGATAGGTTTAAAAGCACCTTCCCTTTTTTCAGGATTTATCATATGGTTCTTAACCCACAAATGCATTTATGTAATACCCAGACACATCTAACTATGAAAACTGTGCACAAGAGCTAAGTTTGTATAAAAAATAGGAACTGTACTAGATTATAAATAACCAATGAAATAGTACTCACTCAAGATAATCCATGTTGCTCTCCTTCCTGTACAGTTTCACATTCCTTAATAATATTATCTCTCTCTATTATTACGTTAATGCTGAAAACCCATATAAATTAACAGCTTACGAAAAGTGGATCTCTTGAAGTTAGCCAAATCTGGATCATTATTTACGATGGAGGTTCATTGTCCAAAAAAACTTATGTTCCTTAGCTTGAATTGCACACTTAACAAAATCGCTTCCTATGACTGGTTTCTGTCATACTCTTTTGTTCTCTGATGTTCTTAACCTCTTGAGCGATGGCCATTTAAATGTCCGCGAGCCGAGAACTGCTAGCATTTAAATTCTTAAATGCGCTTCGTATATACACAGCTGTATTTTGTGTAAATATTAAGTTATTTTAATGAAACAAAAACTGGTATAAAACTCGTTATTTGCAGTATAAATGTACGTCATCAGCAAAGTTGAGTTGTATTTACAAAACGTTGAAATGGCACAATTTTGCTTCACTGTGGTGAAAAGTCAACTTTGCTCTGTCGAACGCATCTAATATTAGTTCTCGGAAAGATTCAGTAAAGAAACACCCATTGTATGTGTGGCTAATGCGTCAGCATCCTGTGAAATAAATCGCTACTGCATGCGTGGCTTATTGAGTCACCAGAATAGATCAACATTACAACTTTTGCTTACGCGAGTTTCGTAACTGAGTAGAGTCCGTGTCTTTCTTTGTTGAAATACATACGCATTCTTTCCTGCTTGTAGCTGAAGGGAGAAGTGGTATAAAAAGGTGTTTTTGCACCAACTGGATATAACCATATACAATTGTTTGGGGATTTGGACAGCTCTCTAAACCCACACAGGACAATGACCGACCTTGGCTACCGACTATAAATAACTCGGAGCCTAATTGAACAATACCACGTTGGGGGTTGAAAATCCAAAACCCCTGCACCCCTCAGACTTCAAGGAAAACATTATCCTAAAAGGATACCACCAACAGCAAAGAAGTCCCGCCCATTTCGAAAGTGTTTCGTGTGCCGCAAGAAGGGAATTCGCGAATGTGGAGATGTACGTACCCTTGTGTGTTTATCCCTGTTTTGAGGTAAATCACTGCAGAACGAACATATTAAGGTAAGCCAATAAAGTATATAGACCTTACTAAAATGTTTCATAAAGGGAAAATTATAATAAGTTGAGTTGCATAAGGGATAAATAAGGGTTAAATGCATAAATGCACAGGGCGCCCATATCGCTCATCCGCCATTTTAAATGGACGTGATTTCACGTCGATATCCCTCAAGAGGTTAAATTCCTGTTTCTTTAACCTGCTTATGGGCATTTGCTGCAGAATATTCACTCATCCTGTATATTCAGAAGTTGATTTAACTACATCACTTACTAGCACTCCTACATTTAAAATAATATGCTTTGTGCCACTTTTTAACGGTTTTCCCCTGTGACTTCTTCACTGCATTAAGGTTTAAATCTGTGCTCGAATGGATGAAGGTGGAGAGGATACAGAAGTTGAAAGGCTTATTTAATATCTTCTATAATGTGTTTCTCCCTAAAATGGAAACAATTAAAGAAATCCAAAAGATGATTTCATTGTGGAGCAGATAGTAACGAAAAAGCAGATGTTTTTTTGGGGCAAAGAAAGAAACCCACACTAAACAAAGAACTATTATAAAATTTCCTTATGAATAAAAAAAAAAAATAACACAAGAAAATAAAAACTCCAAGTGGCTACAAATTGCACAAAATCCTAAAATCACGCATGCAATGAGTTTGCTTTTTATACACTTATTACCTGTAAAGTTGCATAAATGTTAACTTCCCTCTTTAAGTTTCCATTTAGATAACTGTTTTTTTACATGCCACCAAGCAAAATAAGTGCATTCGTGACCAACCAATAAACATGAATGGAAACAGGCGATAATGTTTACATCTAGTCCAGGTCTTAAAGTGACCAGAGAATAGCTGGGTTAAAAGGCCTAGGATAGGATCCTTATAGTTCCTCCATTCAGTTGTCTTCCTACTTCCCAATTGGTTCTATAAACATTCCTTAGCTTCATCAAAGTACTGTTCCCATGTCGGAACAAATGTTTTGTCTTTATACAACTGATGTTTGTTGTCCAAAGGCATATTAAGGTACTTTTCTAGCTCTTCAGATAGGATTAGATGGAAAACCTTGAACAGAGCAATAATTCCAGATGTCCACGGTCAAAAGCTGTTGCTCTCTTTTAATTACATACAGGACATGATTGTTTGGCTGCACATCTGCATAAACTAAGCATCTTTCCAATTCTAAATTGTGTACTTTGTAGAGAAGAGGATTCTACAATAAATGTGGCTCATCTTACGAAGTATCAAAATTTAACAGCTGCAGATTGCACTACTGGGAAGTAAGAAGGCAAATGGAAGAACTCCAATATGCTGAGCATTAGCAACCAACCAGGATATGATAGGTATTTTGCTAACCTAAGCTGGAATAGGCAATCTGAATCTCGCTAATTTCTTTCACTTAGGTAGGCTGGTGTAGGCAAAGATAGGTAACCAGAGTATTGCAATTTCCTCACATACTCACAAGATAGGACTGGTACCTTGGACTGTGGTGAGAAATCTGAGGATAGGAAGAAGTTGCTTGGAAGGAGATGGTCAGCTAGCTGCTACCTATAAAGGAATATAGGATATATGTGTCAATAACTTCAAATAAAGCATTATTAAAATAATAATAAAAAACCAGTAAAACTGGAATGCAAGTAAGTATATTCAGATTTTGCATAATCTGACTATGCAACCCAGAGTATAAGAGCTTCAACACGAAAAAGGGGCGGCTATGTACAAAATATCTGTTGCATTCCTTACATATCAAATACTGTTTCAAAACAAATTCTGATTTGTTAATCTCTTTGAACAAAAAATACGGATAATGTAGCGTATTTACCAAACTCCAATTTTTGTCACAAATACTTACATTAGGTAATTGATAAATAACACCAGTATGTTATTTTTGTTTGAGGTCGTGCTACTGTCTCCTGAAGCTCTTAAAAACATGAAAATAGCCTTTTTTCAAGCCTTGTGGAAAAGTAGAGTGAGGTAGGGGACAGTGGTATTGCCAACATATGAACTGTAAGAACTGCCAGCCACATATGCAGGAAATGGCACGTGCAACACTACATGCTTGTGTTTCGAGTGCTGATGTTGGCAACACCTCCACAGGATTGGGATGGGATGAGCTGGAGAGGAACATGCCTTGGGTGAAGCCTGTGGAGATCATTTCGTTCAATTGTTTCACTTTGTGCACCTTTCCTACAATTAAGTGCAATTTACAGAAATAAACAACATATTAGTTGTGTTAATTATTGTTCCTAAAGCTGTATTCTTAATACTAGTGCAATATAGTGTTTAAAGTGCAGGAAAATTCATTTGAAGTGTTGTGGTAAATACACTACATTCAAAAATACTAACCCCACTTTGTGACAAAATAAAATGCACTATGTAAACTTTTAATTTTGACTAATTGTGCATTGGTTTTTTATGGCAGTATTAAGTACTAGTAAAAGAAGAGCCAGCAATGTTGCAATATATGATTCTGCTTTGATTGTAAGGTTTCAATAATAACATCGTATTAGTTTAAAAGCAACTTTTACTGAGTACACTAGTTCATACAAATTCAGCTAATACCATTTCCTGTGTCGAACAACCACTTTCCTGATTATCTTATGTGCAAACAACATGCACTTCTATGCAGAACAATTAGACAGGTATTTTGCTCTTTTCTGGTTACATGTTATAATAGATGTTTTATAGTAAACGTTTCCACAGATCTAGTAAATATGCTGCAATTTGTCAGCCATTATACTGCTCGCAAAAGTTAAAGGCATATGAACACTGGCCAATGCTCAAGCAGAGCGCTGTTGCCAAGAGTAGTGCGTGCACCGGCAGACGATCTGTACATAAGGTTGTGTGAGATGCATACACCACATTCGGCAGCGCTGGTAGGAGGGGAAAGCGTAGGATTCACTGGAGTCCACAGTACGCCCCGCCTCTTTATGCCTTTAAGTTTTGCGAAGATTATAATGCTGATACCTGATAGGTATCACTACAATCAAACCAGTATGCAGTTGATGGTTAATATTAAATTAACACATTAACTTTTACAGGTTGTTTTAGTAAACATGAGCTTTATACAATATTTTAGCTCGTGGTTAAACTGAATGAGAACTAGGACCTTGCAATAAAATACTAATGACTTCACTTCCCATCCTTCCTTGGTAATCATACAATAAGCTGATAAATGTACGTATGGAATAGGTAAATTATGTATACAGTAATGCACTACAAAATAAAATCTTGAGAAATATTCATCAACTTGATGTACGACTTCTTAAAATTGCACTGAGATTGCCATGATAAATATTACATTAAATTAATTAAGCAGCAATGACACAACCCTTTTCCCAAAATACAGTGGTATCTTTCACCAATTATTTTCATGCATGAAATGTAAAATTTTCAGCCTTATCTTTTTAAGTAACACCGTAAAATAGAGAAGCATGATTGCATAAAAACATATACAGAGTACAATTGTCAGCTTATATAATCACATTAAAACCATAATCATGTGAAAACGATTCTCAATGAACTTCACAAAGTGATGATGTTTGTTATGATCATTAATAATAAACCACATTAAAACATGTGGATAATTAATATGCACATTTCTTTCATGTATTTGTATTATTAAATGCTTCAGCTATTTAAGATACTGTGCCTGCATTTTCCATGAATTATTTCATAATGTCCATTGGACTATCACATATCTGCTATCATTACAGATGCAGTTTCAAAGTTAACAATTCTATTAACAAAGTTGACATGATGAATCATGCACCATATTATATTCCACCATATATTTGATTAATCATAATGGTAGAGCTCAAGTAGGACATTGAAGGACACACTACGACAGCTCTTTGATTTCAAGTTGAGTGTCAATTCCATATTTACTCTACAACATCAAGTTACTCAAAAAAAAAGTTCCTAATGACACAACATACTTAACAACTTTTTCTAACAGAATATGCCTATGTCAAGCCTTACGCTTACGTAATTTAGCCTGAGCTTCTCGCAGCAGTAGATCAAAAGAATCTTCATTGTTCTGAGGTCTTATCGGACGTTTGTATGGAACTGGTTCTCCCAAAGGGTCATTGTTTGCCATTCCATCTGCAATTCATTTAATACAGCTGATATATAATATCTGTAGTACTCTGACAATAAAATATCCTTTTCACGCAACCTTATGATTCAGGCATAGTTACTTACGCTAGATGTAACAAAAGTGAGTCACTCACATAGAAAATTGTACTAATTCTTTGTAGAAGAGGGAGTAGAGAAAGAAATTTGAATGTGTTTCGTAAAAGAAACGTGAGTAAAGATAACTGTGTGGATGTAATGTGTTGCATTTCAATTTCAAACATACAGAAAATTATATGAATTGTTTGTAGAAGAGAGAAGAGAAAGAAGTGTGATTGTGTATCTTAAAAACAGTGATTAGAGAAAACCGTGTTAATATAAATGTGACATTCTTATTTCAGTCATAGAAAATTGTATGAATTGCATGCTGAAGGATGAGTAGGAAAGGACATGTGAATTTATTGCATAAAAGAAAAGCGAGTAGAGAAAACCATATGAATGTTATGTTGTGTAGTAAAATGGATAGCATACAAACCTTCTGCATGAAAAAATACATATACATGCCAAATTTTGAGGTGATTAGTTGAGCAGTTTAGGGGCATTTAGGGGACAAACATACATTCATTTTTAAATATACACCATGGAGTGTTGAGCAAGCTGAGAAGGGCCCGCCTCTGTAGCGTGATGGTTAGCGTGTCTGCCTCACGTTCAAGAGGTCACGAGTTCAAATCTCGCTTAGGGTAAGTTATCCGGGTAAGGTTTTTTTCCAAGGTTTTCCCTACCCTGAGAAGACAAATGTCTGGTAACTTAAAGCTCCATGGACCTCGGGCTCATTTGAGCATCATTTCACCCATTTCATTTCATTCATTCGTCCGATATGACACAATGTTGGAGGACGTTAATTAAAAAAAAAAAAAAAAGCTGAGAAGTGAAAAGACATTTGGTGTAAGCTCCGAAAGTGAAAGGAAGAGTGACATGAGTAGCTATGGGAGTGGATCTAGCAAGGTACTGGGCAAGGATTGGACTCTATGCAGGCAAAACTTAAAAAAAGGACCCCTGGAGGCAGTATGGGAATAAGTTATGTGCTAGTAGTGAGTGTCATTACGGTACTTTTAATGATAGGAGGGGTGGAATTGAACCTGGGACCAGGGGACATCCAGGCACTGTTGGAAAAGCTCACAGACAAACTAGGATCTATGGATGGAATGGCGCAAAAGATAAAAGTTTAAAGAAAGTGGCCAGGGAAATAAAACAGGATGTGAGAGAAGAAATCAAAGAGATAAGGAGAGAAGTGAATGCAATTAAATTTAAAATGGGAAGACTGAACAAGAAGAGACAAAAGTTTAACTTGCTCTTTATAGGAATACAAGAGAGGAGTAGTTTGGCCAGCAGAAGAGATTAAACAAGTTCTGACTCAAAACCTGGGAATGGAGATGAAAGGCTGGGAGATAGTGGAAGCATACTGAGTGGGAAGGAGTGTTGGAAAAAGACCGATTGTGACTCAATTCACATCACAACTAATTTATGAAATTTTAGGGAAAGCTAAAATGCTGAAAAGCTCCAATGTTTATATCAATAAGGATTTGATACCAGCTCAAAGGGAGATAAGGCGAACTTTAATAAAGAAAATGATGGAAGCAAGAGCAGACGGAAAGCAAAGTTATATTAGAAATTTACAACTCTGGATACAAGGAACAAATGTAACCACTGGAGGGAAAATGTGCATACGGAGAAGGGAGCAGACAAGAAAGGAAATAACGCTGCAACATTGGCAGGATATTCAATCAAGGGCTTCTGGAGGTGATACACGTATTACCAGACATAAGAATGTGTAGAATCAAGCATTGACATCAGTGGCTGGAGTGACATCACCTAGAGAATCAGCTGCTGCATCATGTGCCATTAGGGAAAGAGTAGGGGAAGAAGGGGGAAAGCCAGCTATGTCAACAAGGTCGGTAACTAAGAGACAATCAGTGATGACACAAGAACAAATGGAAGATAGGTTGTGTCACCAAGAAAGGTGGAGTATACTCGGTGCCAAATAAGAAGGGGATTGACAGTTGCTACCCACATGCTGGAAGGGTCAAAATGAACTGGAGGGTATGGGTGCATCATGGTGATCGTCATGGGAACGAAAAGAGGAACCAATTAGAGCTAAGATGTTTCCATAGCTACGTTAAACGCTAAACCAGTGTTGTCGATATTTAACACGTGATTAGTATGTGCCTGACCTGCAATCTAGCAGTAACATAAACCATCCATATCTTGTTTTCCCTGCAATATATACAATGCCTCCCTCCAGCTCCAGCTTGCAATGTTTGTATCAGAGATAGTGTGTGTGCTGACAAGTTCGTTTGCATCATTCTATTTATTGTGGTTATTTGACTTGTATTTACGTGTGTCTGAATCTGTGTTTCTGTGCATATATTGTGAGCATTTACAACTGTCTCACTCTTTTAATGAATAATTATGTCCAAAAATATTGACAAAGACAGCGTAGCCAAACGATAAACTTTACGTACTTGAGAAGTGAATGAAATTGTGTTTGGTAAGGTACATATCTCAATTGAAGGATTATGCGGTTGATGGTATTGCTGAAGAACATGGTCGCAAAATTATTTGGTGTCGCCCTTTCCTAGTGTACTCCGATTTAAACAATTTGGGCCGAAGTAAAGGGTTACGTTGTGCAAAACAAAGATTTCTCTGTGTCGTCTGTTATAAAGCTACATCAATAAAAAGTGAAAATTGTGAACTAGTGGTCACCGATACAAAGGGCCTAATAGCTGTAACATGGGAAAATGGAGTCTTAGAAGCAAGGATAGAACAGCTTGTCATTTCCGCCGGTAATTCAAGCAAAAACAGCAATAATGCAAGCGAGTCGGATATCAGCGGCATTTCCCATTACAGTATTTCACAGGTATGTTTCTTTTGTTAACATTAATCTTTACAGTAATATAATACTTCCACATTCCATCCTTTGCATGTAGGTGAACTATTTTACTATTGTTTTCGAATCCGAATATAAATTATACCTGATCTACATTCCAAACGCAATCCAACAGTTTTCTTACACATAATGCTTACACGCTCTCCACATGGTGCGATAAGTGGCAACGTTGCCTCTCGTGCGCCACCAACTGTCAACACCTTTCTTGTTTGGCACCGATAATAGAAGAGTCCTGCAGTTAGTGGAGAAGGGGAAGGAGACGTGGTTGCAGATCAGTGAGGAGTGTTCGGGAGGGAGGGAAAGGAAACTTCCATTCGTGTGGTGTCATCGGAACATGGAAGTATTCTCATGGTGGATAGAAATAAAACAGCAAGGATAGGATATGAACTTAGGAAGAGGGATGTTTTTGATAAGTTTCACTTTACAACAGGCTTGCAATAGGGAACGGGAAGTGGTAGAAGGTTGGGATTCTGGAACTGTGAGGGGTTGAAAAGTAAAATGTACAAGGGAAATCTAAATCACTTACTGAGCAAGTTAGATTATTTGGGTGTGGTTGAGACATGGCTAAAGGAAGAGGACCTTGTGGTGAAAGATTTAATGTACGTGGGTATAAAGGGACAACAGACAGTGGTTAAAGGGAGATTGGCAGTGTAGGGTGCTTAATAAGGAAATCTCTAAGCAAGGGAATAAAAGAAATATGGTCCAGACAACAAAGCACTTGTTGAATAGTACTGGAAGAAAAATATTTAGATGATTGTATAATTTGTTTGGGAATAGTTTACAACCCACCTGCATCCTCACAGTTTCACAGCCCTAACCTAGAAGAAGATTGTGAAAAGTTAAGAGAGAAGTATGTGAATTCAGAGATCATATTAATGAGGGACTTTAATATTAAATTAGGAAAAAGGATGTGGAAACAAGAAACTACTGGATAAGTGATGTAATAATGGGTAGACAAGAAGTGGGGAGGAAAAGTAAGGATAAAATTACAGACAGTGCTAGTGACAAGTTTATTGAATTCTGTGAACATAATTCATTGAACATCTTAAATGGGAAATATGGTGAGGATATTTTAATGGAGAACCAACTTTTATAAACAAGAATGGCCAAAGTCCAATTGATTATATTTCATGGCCGATTAATTTGAAATGTGTTCCTGGAAGTTTTAAAGTTAACTTAAATTCCAACAGTGGTCATTTCCCACTGACAGTATATATCAAAAGTACATAAGAACAGGCAAAACAGAATCTGGGAGATAGGAAAAAGAATTACAAGCAGTAAGTGAGATTTAAGTGGAAAGATGTTTATGGTAGGGAGTTTAAACAAGTTTTGGATTTGTGCTATGGGAAATTATGTCAACTAGGGGTTAGTTATGTCAGAGGTAAATGAAATTGAGAAAGAGAATATTTAAACAGAGGGAGGACTGGTTTGATGAATGAGAAGTATAAAAAAAAGTTAGTGAAACACATGTTAAAGAAATGAACGGAAAAAGAAAATGTTGAAACGAAGGAGGAATATCTACAGGGTAGGGCATTTTGCAACCAAATGATACAACAGAAGAAATTAAGAATTTATATGCGGAGACATTTAAAAATGTAGCATTTTTGGGATTGTTTTATAGAATGTGCAATAAAGATAAAATGTTACAGATTTATTTGAAATGTAATGCTACATGTACATTTTCAATCTTCTTAATATTTAAATGAACTAAGTGAGTGGAAGAATTATACTTACCAAGATCAGCATATCGCGTTTTGCAGAATGCTCTACGTCCTCCAAAGCACAGATCATAATGGGGCATATTAGGATCATCATTTCCATGTTCCACTGCCTCATAAGCATCAACTTTGTATTGAAATGTCACAAAACCATAATTATCCCTAAAAGTAATTAAAGAGGTTAACTCCAGAAACATCTGTAAAGCCATCCTTATAACTTACATTTACATTCAATTTTCTTTTATAGAGGCGTGCATGAACCTTGTTACAATGTTACATGTTATTTATTTCTTTAGCTAACACATGGATCAGAAATGTGCTGCATGATTACAAGAACTTACAACTCTATACTTCCATAGGTTAAACAATCAGATAAAGCTAATGTCTGCTCATACTGCATTCCCATATGTTGCATCATTCCAATAATGTCTTGAATATATTGTTAGATATTATTGGTAAGTAAATGTAATACATATATTTAAACCCACCATATCAGTACACTGGATTCACATGCAGTGGTGTGCACCACATCACAATATTATTCATTACAAAATCTTATAAAGGTGTCATTGAATTATTCTTCAGCTGTTTTAGCTACTGGCCAAAAGGCACACCTGGTAGAACAGCTGCGTAATGCACCAAAGGTTCCTGGTTTGAATCTTAATTACAACTATAATCGCTCCACCCTTGATGTAAACATAAGCCGTCAACAACTTACCCGCAATATGCCGAAACCAAAGCACACCACAAAATACAGTACCTTAAATATTATAATGCTAATGGCTTCATTGCCAGATGCAAGGCACTAGAAAACCAGAAATATTGGTATTATCTGTGAGTTTTCAAGATGTATGATAACCCTGGTAAAGACTACTTGAATGTAATGCGATATCAGTGCTGTTCCTAAAATTCCTGAGTAAATATCATTCTGTTGCATTATAAACAGGAGGCATGAGTCAAAGTGGTGTTTGTTTGTGTTAGCCACAGCTAATATGAACAACAGGTTATTGCATAGGGATACAAGGTGTGGATCTAAGACTAGATGGAGTATAGTCCTCCCCAAAGAAGGCAGTGTGTGAGGGCACAAACATACACATACGTCTCTCTGCTCTGCATATAAGTTTAAGATCATTACTCTCTCTAGGAAAGATGTTTCCCTTATTTTATATATGTAATTTTATTTTATTTATTTATTATTGTTTTGGGCCATTTTAATAAATACATTATATTGCTTTTAACTAAAAATACAGAGCAAAATTATATGGCAATTGTTTGTAGGTGATTTGGCCTTTTAGAAATGAACCATACCACATATGCTGACCATTTTCAGAGCTTCCTGTTTGAAGAAGGAATTATTCTAATGCTGCACATGCAAATGAATCTGTAGTTTAAAGATAGTTTCCTTGCAATCTAGCCTTAACCTCGTAATACAACCAACCTTGTTCTCTACCTTTTTACTGCAAATATGGTATTTGTTAAGACTTACTGAATAAACGTCATAAATGCCATCTGCACTTTCTAACATTTTCAGAATACAGGAACCTTTGACAAAATGCGTAATGAAACTAAAGCTTACACAACAAGGCAGTTGAATAATCCTAATTGAAAAGTGTTGAAAGATGATGACAAATGGTGCAACACTGCAGCAAGTGAAATCAGGGCTTATTTTGCTTTAATTATTTTCATGTTTCAAGTGCATAATTCATTATACTTGCAGCAAAAACTGATTACTTGAATCCCCTATTTTTTGCAAAACATAGAGTAGATATTCAAACTGATTTTGCATTTCTGACTTTACAAAAGACAACAACGAAAACCAAAGTGATAAATTGAAAAAATATTCCTAACATACAACATTTCTCCTCAAAATTTTCAGAAATATATCAATCTTATCACATTATTACTTGACATGACAGTCTAATGAAATTCTGGGCCATGTTTCACCTGTGCAGTGCAATAAATCCAAGCAGTAAGATTTAGCATAAAAGTAAACAAAATTTGTGAGCCTCATTCAGGCTACTGCCTTTATTTGAAAATTTCTATGGGCGAAGATGCAATAGATTCTATTCTTCATGTCAGTATCCAAGTGTGTAAACCATTGCTGAGCCAAGGTCACCAATATTTTTAGACTATTGGTATTCCTCTCCAGATTTGTGTAGAAGACCCACTGAGAGACAAACAAATGTAATTAGAACTGTGTGATCTAATAGAAAAGGTATGCCACGTGATATCTATACAAATAAACCAAAGCATATCAGGAGCATGAAATATGCAGTGCCAGAATAATCCTGTCTACAAGTAGATAATAAGGATGTATGTTTTCTCTCGACTGAACACAAATCAGCTGACATCACAGAAGCAAGGAAGCTGAGAAGAAAATGAGCCCAAACACCAAAAGAGGTCAAGAAATCTAAATGTGTACTTGAATAACAGAAGGGGATGGGAGGTACTGATTTACAGAACCAAGTGACAGCTCTGTTTCCCATCATGAAAAGGGTCAGTAAAGAGGTTTAGGAAAATTATTTTTTATCTTTTGGACAATGCATGTTCAATCCTTTGTTGTGGATTACAAGACCGCAGGTCATGTGCTACAGCTAGGGCAAATGAATAAAAAGTGTGTGGCAATGTAAAGTGTTTGATGTTGCCCTTCATTTAGAGGATTGTTTCGAAGTGTACCAAACATAACAGCAATACTAGAACAGTAATGATGAGACTGATGGTGATAAAGTGTTTAAAACTGTGGAGCAATAATCTTAGTTGAAAACTATGTCAACATAACTAATGACATATGCAAACTGCAATTTAACGATATATTTATCATATCATTTGAAATACTGCCAAATGATTCAGTCAACATATTTGCTTTGTTTTCAACGGTTCGTAACACAGAAATAGTGATTTAGTGTTCATTAGATAGTGACCAATATAAACAAGAGTGGCACAGATGATGTGATAAGATATCGTGAAACTGCAGCTTGCGTTTAATTTCAAGAGCGTGCAGCAAATACCAAGGTGAAGCTTATAGTCTCTAACTTTAAGGCATTATTATTAAACTTCAAACTTTTAAAATGATGTAGCAGCAAAGAAACATTATCACCTCAAAAAAAAAAGATACAATGTAAAATACTGTGTCCCAGTAACATTTAATTCTGAACACTCCTGTTATACCTTAATAAAATATAGAAATCTGCCTCTTTTATGGCTACATTCTTTGGTTAATACCAATTTAGTAAGAAAGTAGTGTTTATATAAGCATGCATGTATATAAGAAAATGTCCATAAACTGCCTGCGTTACTGTCCTAAGCCCAAAATACATACCTCAGCATTTCATTATTTTTCATCATACAGATTTTGTGAATTACTATACCACACCTACTTGACATTACTTTTAATTGGTATTTTACTTTCTTCAGTACAGCAACCAATTTGGTGTATATCCTTTTTGCTTTGGGAAGATACACGTTACACTCAGAGCTACACAACTACTCAAAATAAGCAGTTCAAAAACAATACTGAGATATACTATTCTGTAAATACAACTTTTTTCTGTTAACTGATATACTAATATAGTATAATATAGTACTAATTATGTTTAATTTTGCACCTGTTTCATAATAAAACTGTAATTCTTGAAACTTACCCATGTTCTCTAAAATGGACGCTAATATCTATAATGGGCCCAAAGACTTCAAAGCGGCGTCGAAGATCAGCTTTAGTTGTTCCTTCTTCAATACGACCAACATAGATGACACGTCTTTCTTCTACTTGTCGCTGCTTTTCCCGCTCTGTTAACTGCCATTCTCCACTAAGTGGCCTATTCATGTGCAGTGGTGAACGTGATCTAAACACAAATACAGCACAAATCCTATGAGACATAATATTTGTATGCAAATATCTTGAACTCTTCAGTAGTTTAACTTGTTCACAGTATATGGAATGTTAAAAGGTAGAATGAAGTTTTGTAACATATTGGTAATATTTTTCCTGTTTTCCTAGCACATTTACACCCTTATAAAAATATTCTTAGCTTATGTCGTGTATTGTTTGATCCAACCGGCTTAATCACTTTGGACTTTTTAGCATTGATTTTTTTTACAATGAATAGGGAGCTGGCCTAATGCATCAACCCCCAACCTGGAGGACCAGGTTAATGATACATTATTAGATTTTGTAAAATACAAACAATTGGAATGGTATGGTCACACATGTAGGATGATGGAAACAAGATTGCCGAGACAAGTTTTGGAATGGATTCCACCAGGGAGAGGAAAGAGGGGAAGACCGCGGAAAACCTGGATAGATGATATAAGGAGTAGTATGAAGGAGAAGAATTTAGAAGAGCGGGATTGGGAAATAAGAGAAGAATGGAGGAAGAAGATACGTACTTAAACGCTTTGGATACAGGAAGATGTGATCTCACATTGTAAACCTGTTTATATATATAAAAATATTCTGCATCACGCTATGAAATAACCACTTATGGTAATTTATATTAATTTAACTTGGGCATCAAACCTTCTGTCATCCAGAAATGTTACATTTTGTGCTATTTTACAATAGTTAAAAAATATTCAATTTTCTCCCCACCCCTTTGTATTCTCATAAGTATAATAATTATAACATCATATTAAATTATAATTAATACAGACTCACTTATGCACTCAAATTACATTAGTAAAGTTTCATGAGGACAAACTTTCATGAAGCCAAAAGGGAATAGAAGAGAGACATAGTGTTGTCCTCCATGATCTAGGGATAACATGCTAGCTTCTGGTTACTGAGATTGCAGAACAAACATGGTGGAGGATGATAGATTTTTTTGGATGTAAAAATCCTCAGCATGGCTTCCTTTGCAAGGGAAGTAAAGTCAGTGGTGTCCTGTGTCAGATTTATGGCATGTAAAAGAACCTCAAGCCCTATATGGAATGGAATGCTGAGAGCCATAGCAGCTAAAGAGCAATCATAAATAAAAAGATAGACATGGACAGGTTTTATGAGAACGTAATACAATGGGGAGTATTTGTTTCATTTGATTTCAAAATCAGCAACTACATAAGTATGTGGAACATACAATAGGCTAAGCTCCAAAAATGAAAAGGGAGTTCTGCAGAAAAATAAACCATAGATCAACACAAAACCTAAAATGGTGTCCAATTTTAGATTAGATTTTGCTTTGAATGTTGTATGCATGCCTAGTAATATGTTATCAAGGTAATTCAATAAGTACCTGTATTTCAAAATAGATGAGTTGCTAAGGCAAATTGGTGTTACCATTGTGTACTGACATGTGCTAGATGGCAAAACAAATTTGACACTGATTCATAGGTTAGTTTGGATTTTGTAGACACTTCAGTTCAGAATTCAATGTGTTTTATCGCTAAAATGGAGTCATTTAATTTAAAAGGTGAGTCAATTAATAACACAGAACAACACTTACAATATAATTTTCCTTCGAAACGCGTTCCGGAAAATTATATTGTAAGTGTTGTTCAGTGTTATTAATTGACTCACCTTTTAAATTAAATTAATTACAACACTGTTTTCAAACTTCTATGAAAGGAAGTCTTTTATTGTTCAGTAATTCACATTTTACTTTTGTGTGAGAAAACATATGAGGAGGTATTGTGAAATTGAATGTGCAGGCACTTCAATTTAGTGTCAAGGGGACCAGGTAGTGATTCGTACACGATTTCAGTATTTCAAAACATAACTTTAGTTGAGGATATCTAAACTTCTACTGCTCAGATCAAAATTTAATTTTGGATGAATATTTACTGATTCATTGTGATTACATTGATATAGAGAACATCAAAACAATTATTTAAAATGGGCATGTAAAAAGGCAAAAACTGATAAAATGTTTTTGAAAAAATATATACGTAGTACTAACTGTGCAAATTCCTCCTACAACATTCAAGCATATGTACTGAAACTTTTGTAGTGCACAAGGCAATGTGTATTCATAATTCATAACCTAAATTTACTTAAATATTTTTGGCTCTATTCAAAAGAAAAAAGATATAACTTTTGCAAAACAAAGTAAATTTTTTTTTACACAAATATTTTTTTTTTAATTTTATGTTTTAGATTTTTCCAATAATAATAAGTTACTTTTGTAGAATACATGCTTCTGGAACTACTGTAAAATTTTCATTCAAATAGGTTCGGTAGTTTTGAAAAAAAATGCACCTGAGTTTGGAAAATGTCAAGTTACAGAAAACTACATTTAAAGAAAAATATGTCATCCCTGAAGCTCTCTTTACCCAGCATGGCGCCATATTTAAAAACCTTAAATGTGCCGGTACCCTTACAATATATATATATATATATTATTTTGAAGAGGAAGGTTTCTACTTCTTTTAAAGATGAAAAACAAAAAATTGATTTTTTGAGCCCAAATCACTATCCTTAAATACTTTTTTGCTACATATATCAGAAAATGTACAGTACTGTTCAGTGATTCACTTTTTATACTTGAGTGGGAAAACATGTGAAGAGATAAAAGCGAAATTGAATACTGTTTATGCGGATGCTTCGCATTCATGACAATAGTTAGATTTTGGTTCAACAGCTTAAAACATGGTCAAGATCCATCTTTTATGAGGAGCGCCTAGGATACCTTTAAAGATGAAATCACTGAAGTTCATGCCATGATTCTCCCTGGCCATCGAATGAAAGTGTGCAAAATAGCAGAGGCTATAGCTCTGTGGATGAGAATGGTAATTCATATTTCGCATAAGTCTGAGATAAAAAGCGTTCGCCCCGATTGGGGCCACACAGTGGACAACAAAAAGGTGCAGCTTTCAGCTTTAAATTTATGTTCACAGCAATTAAAGCACACATTGCTTTGTCACTGCATTGCTACATTGAGTTGCACTGTTAAATGAGACCTGAATTAATCATTGTACCCAGTCTAGCGATAAATTCTGTTATACAATGAAAAATTAAACTGTGGTTAGAGTTTTAGGGACGTATTCTAACAACATAACATACTATGTACACAAGTCCAAATGAAGCTAGAGCATTCCTTTGACCTGTGCTCCTGATTTGTAGATTTGAGTTGACTTAAGACACCTAAACTCGGCGCCAAATAAGAAGGGGATTGACATTTGCTACCCACGTGGTGGAAGGGTCTAAATGAACAGGAGGGGATGGATGCATCATGGTGCTCATCATAGCAATGGAAGGAGCAACCAATTAAAGCTAAGATGTTTCCATAGCAACACTAAATGCTAAACCAATGTTGTCGATATTTAACACGTGATTAACATGTCTGCAATCTAGCAGTAATATAAACTGTGCATCTTATCTTGTTTTCCCTGCAATATTTACATACAATGTCTCCCTCCAGCTCCAGCGTGGAATGTTTGTATCAGATATTGACTGTGTGCTGACAAGTTCGTTTGCATAATTCTATTTATATGGTTATTTAACTTGTATTTACGTGTGTCTGAATCTGTGTATCTTTGCGAATGTTGTTAGCATTTACAACTGTCTCACTCTTTTAATGAATAATTATGTCCAAAAATATTGAAAAAGACAGCATAGTCAAACGAAAAACTTAACGTTCTCGGGAAGCGAATGAAATTGTATTTGGTAAGGTACATATCCCAATTAAAGAATTGTGCTGTTGATGGTATTGCTGAAGAACATGGTCGCAAAATTGCTTGGACCGAAGTAGAGGGTTAAATTGTGCGAAACAAAAATTTCACTTTGTCGTCTGTAATAAAGCTATATGAATACAAAGTTGAAAACTGAAAAAGCTGTTACTGATACAAAGGGCGTAATAAGTGCAACATGGAAAAATGGAGTTTTAGAACAAAGGATGGAACAGTTTGTCATTTCTGTATGTAATTCAAGCAAATACAGCAATAATACAAGTGAGTCGGATATCAGCGGCATTTCCCATCACAATATTTCACAGGTATGTTTCTTTTGTTAACATTTTAAACTTTTTATCAGGATGTGTTTCAAAGACCATCATCTTCATTATCAACGGTTTCTTGAATAGCATTTGAAGAGGAAGAATTTGTTATGGTTGTGATTGTGCTTGGATCTAAACTTTGGGATGTCATCTGCTTGTGGTATTTCAAAATCCATGGCTAAGTGAACATTCTTCTTTATGTATATTTTTCCCCAAAGTATCAGTTCAGCTGTAGTTTTTACATGTTTTAATAATTTGATATCCTGTTTTATGGTATGCCGAGTTGATCAACACATCACAAAAACCCTTCTACAGATCATTTAAAAAGTTTCACAGTTTATATCACTTCGTATATTTTAACTGTATTCCATTCTCAATGCATGTATAAAGTCTTTGTGCCAGACAGGACAAGGCTCATTCATACATTTCTGTAGGTATAGAGCACACAAATGCTGTTATGCTGTGTTTAAGGTCATTAATGTTAGTAGGCGTTGTAGCATATACACATTCTTTCGCTATTCCCTATCGCTAGAAATCACATGGAGTCAAATCCGGTGATCATGCTGGCCAAGTCAAAACTCCACCTCTTCCAATCCAGCATGTACCACACATTTATGACAAAATGTGGTGGTGTATTATCTTGCTGGAGGTAACCTAATGTTAAGATCCCGAAGGAAAGATTGTCAACACATTTGTACAACATACCTTGGCATGAAGCTCCCATTACAGTCTGATCATTAAAAAATATGGACCAAGAACTCCAAACTTCAAAATACCACACCATATGTTAACTTTCGGAAAGGATCGAATGTGCTCTCTTAGGGAAATGGGGGAAGTGCATATTCCTAAACGGGAATTATGTATGTTGAGAAATAAACTTTTATTTTTTTTATATGGAGTCTTCTTTCCTAGCATAGATACTTATTGAACTGCCCTTTCAGCAGGGATAAAAAAGACAAGCTGTAAAATAAAGGATCATGAAAGGCAGAAAGAATACAAATAAACTGTATAAGATTCACAGGAAAGTGGCAGAAAGAAATCATCATAAAGATGAAATTAAGATTTCCAAACACTTCAAAGATTTAATTTACGAGTGCTACATTTACTACTTACACGTATGGCCATAAGTGCTATAAGTAATATGCAAATAGTTGTGCTATGGAAACAAACCTGGCAAAACTATACTATTCTCATATGAGCTAGGGAACAATTTCCCTAGTACATACAGTATGCCGATAACAGATGACTGAAAGATGGAATGGGGTATATATAAAGATTGTACCATTTTATTGACATTATTTCAGGGTGGAAAGCTAGCTATGGAAACTTACTGCACTAAATCCTCTTGGTATCAATCATAATTCACGTTATATTTGGTTAACAAGGTATAATCAAATGGATGGAGCAGCTATGAATGCTGTTCATTTAGAATTTAACTCATTCTTCATGCAAGCAAAAAATTTGGTATTGTGAAACGAACATTGTTTCTGGACTGTCATGTGTTTGAAAGACAATTAACATTATTATTTATTTATGTCAACAAAGATACTGTTTTAAACACACAAGTCATGTGTGGGCAATGTTTGAGAGGTAGTACTGGAACTTAAAAATTCAATGCCACAGCTGGGATTTGAGCCACAGAGCCTCTGGAGGGTCAAATCTCAGCTATGGCATTGAATTTTTAAGTTCCAGTACTACCTCTCATACAATTAACATGTTTATGCATATGAAAGGTATATTGATTTCTTTACTGAAATATTGAACGAGATGCTACATTCTATCCGGCTTTGTTAAGGACATGTAGGTGTTAATTCCACAATGTACATGACTCATCTAGCAATTTGGTTGCCTCTGGAGCACCTGTTGTGTTTTGTGCTGATTTGCTTAGTAATTATATTTTTTTCTACGTTAATGACAATTTATAGACTACTTTGTATAATCTTATATACTAATACAAGATTTAATCGTAACTTTTATACGAGATTATGTCAAAAGCTAAGATGATATGTTGTTATCCAAAAATAAGTTATTTATATTCTTAGTTTATATCCCCAAGGACAGCTTGGAAACAAGTACCCAACAACTGTAACACAGTATTTTGCCAGTAAATTGAAGCAAATCATACCCTCTATTTCTCAAAATATAAGACTATGTTTTTGTCCAACATGTTCTTATGGAAAAGCATGGCTCATTTCTTGTACAGAAAGAAAAGAGCCTCAAATTTTGCAGGTTTAGTTTAAGTGACTGAGATGCATATGGATATTGCTGAAGATTACTCTCAAGATAAGGTATCTACAGGTTTGAGCTTGATTTTCACTTTAAAATGTAAAAACTGAAACATTTTCAAGATCATTCCTTTACATCCTCAGCCATTGGGTGACAAGCTATCTCCTGCTCCCTCACACTGCTGCTGCAGCTACTTAGTTTAGGACTTAACCTCGTATTTACACATTTTAAGACAGAGGAAATAAACATACCATGTGCTCCCTTGTTTTCAGACCTTTTTGCAGACAAGTACCAAGAAGCAAATTTCACATAACAGATGTAGTATCAAAGTGCCACCATTGCTAAAATTATGAACATGCAAGGTTTGTCACATTTACATGTCCTGATTGCACAATGCTACCACATGGTCACGCACTTGGATCTAGCAATGCAGAAGAACTAAATTTAGCAGTCATGTACTGAGTGAAGCAAGCTCCATCAGATAACCTTCTCTCACCTTACACCTAAAGTGGTTTCACTATAAGAACATGTCCTCGTGTAAACAATGCACAAAATATACCACTCTGCCTTCTTGCTCTGATTTAAGGAGTAATGGCACTACTTTTATGATCATGTTGATACCGAAATTTAGATTTCCGATTGAATGGGCTTTTGAAAAAGATACGTTTTAATTTAATTGCCGGATATGAGATTTGCGATAAATATTGAGTAATAACATAAATAGATAATAGAGTAGCAAGTGTTGTAAGGTGAGCAAGATATGAGTAAATGATAGTCGTTAAATTTGTAGTATAAACGCATTATTGGTTTGAAATTAACGAGTCATGACGTCATACCACATAGTTTAAAATACACGTTCGAAAGTCAGTTCTACCAACCTTAAAAGTCGCGCGATATATTTAATAAAATATAAAGTAAACATCGTTTAATCCTAAAAAGGTAATTATATATTCAAAATTCATAAAAGAACATGTTATAATAGAAAGGGACATTTCTAAATTGCGGGAAAAGGAAATAACATTTTGGATACGAGGCTTTCTTGGATGACGTCATGACATTCAAATTGGAAGCGAACGGTCTTCCTGGCGTGGGTAAGAGAGAAGCGGCTAGTCAGTACTCAACCAGAGAGCAGTACGGGAGTTCGTGCAGTTCGTGCTGCGCAGATGTGATTGCGATGCTTCTACAGATACACATATAGAATCGGCATAACTCCCGAAAATATTTAATATAAAATAAATTGATGTGCAAAGTTGTTCTTGGGTTGTCCTTTACACTCACGCAAACCCGAGATAAAGAGATCAAGCTCAGAGATCAAGCTCAGCTAGCCGGAGACAACACACCGAACCACATCATCAACGACTTCAGCTTCAAATGGCGAGGTAATAACTAGGAAGCAATATTACAGCTTCAAATTGGCTTCCCAACGTGTGGCTTCGAAAGAATGGACCAAACCCCAAGACGACCGAGCCAGCATCGAACCAGCAGACAAGAAGGTGCCCAGCGCGTCAACATCTGTGAAACGTGTAGTGAACAAGTTTAAGTGCAGTTAAAGTGAAATAGTGAAAATATTGAAAATTTTGGTGAGTAGAAAAACACATGTAAATAGCTTAGAAATGGAAGACAGTGATAGTGAGTTTAGAGGTTTTGATAGTCCGGAAATTCAGGAAAGTATAAGTAGGATGGAAGAATTTAATCGGAATGTAATTGGTAGCAGAATATGCCAAGAATTAGAAGATCAGAACGTTAGAGAAACACCTAGAGGTAGTTCAGAAATGCTTAGTAGTAATTCAGAAAGGCCAGCATTTATGTCAGAAATAGAGAATATGTTTCAAACGATAATGAAAAAGATGAGTACAGAGTTAAGTCAAAAGATAGATGAAAATAGTAAAGAATTAAGAACAGAGTTAAGTCAAAAGATGAGTACAGAGTTAAGTCAAAAGATAGATGAAAATAGTAAAGAATTAAGAACAGTGAAAAAGATGAGTACAGAGTTAAGTCAAAAGATGAGTACAGAGTTAAGTCAAAAGATAGATGAAAATAGTAAAGAATTAAGAACAGAGTTAAGCCAAAAGATGAGTAAGATAGACGAAACTAGTAGAGAGTTAGGACAGAAATTAGAAAAGGGACAACAGGAATTGGGAATGCAATTGGAGAATCAGAAGAGAGTTTTCGAAACCTTTAGGGAAGAAGTTAGGGAGGAAATTAATAAAGTCAGTAGTGAAGTAAAAGAAAATAGAGAACAGGTTAAGGGAGAATTAGAGACAATAAGGCAAGAAGTAAAGAATTCTGAAAAGAAATTAGGTCAACAAGTGAGTGAAAAATTAGATAAAGAAAGGGAAGAAATTAGAGAAGAGTTACAGGGGTGTAAAGTTAGAATAGAAAGATCTGATGTAGAAAATGAAAGGCAGGCTAGAAATTTGGAGGATGTTACAGACCAAATAAAAGGAGTAGTAACAGAAATTACTCAGGTAAAAGAGGCCTTAGAAAATTTGAAATTAAGTGAAAATGCATGTAATCACAACAATCTTAGTAAAGAAGTTGCAAGAAACGAGGCAATACCAGGTGTATCAGCTGACATTTCGATGCAAAATAGGGGTAACAGTAATTCCCATTCTGATCTCGGAAATAGCTTAGGGATAGGTGACAATTCAAATTTACATTGGCCTAACCATGTCTTAAATGAAATGACACCTCCAGTTTTTGAAAATGAAGATTCAGATGATCCTAAAGCCTTTTTAGAAGGGTTACAAGAGTACTTCACGGTGAAACGTATACCAGAGGAGTACAAGATGGTGATAGTAAGAAAATGCCTAAAGGGTAATGCTGCTAATTGGCTAGGCCTTTCTATGGGTAACAATAATGACTACAGGACCTTTAGGAACATCTTTTTAACCAGATATTGGGGAGCTAGTAGGCAGGCTAATATAAGAGTTGAATTAAGCAATGGAAAATTTAATCCTAGATCGGAGGAATCGATGGTAAACTATTTTATGAGAATAGCGAGAAAATCGAAGATGTTGGACCCTCCCTTGGATGAAAAAGATCTAATAAATATAGTTACTCCACATTTTCCGGAAACACTTCAACATTACCTAATCATAGCCCGACCCGATAGCATTGCAGCTATGATAGAATTATTATCCGCCTTAGAAGTCAATAAGCCAAAACACGCATTTGGAAATACATATGAAGGAAAAGAAACTGTCAATTCTTTCGGGCAAGGGGCACAGTATTATCAGAATAGAAGTGAGGTTAGGGAAAGATATAAAGGACCAGTACCAAGGATGGAATCGTTCCGGTGGGAAAATCAAGGTAGATATAACCAGGAAGGGCGTCACCAAAATAGAAATGGTAATCAAAGGGGAAGAAATATAAGGGTGAATTATATGAATACAAATAGATTTGATCGAGGTAGACGGGGACGTTATTTTGGACATAGTAGAAATTCAAATGATGGATATTGGACAAATGGAGATAACGAGTTTAGACCGAGGTCACCAAGACAGGAAGAAAGGTATTCTAATGGACGAAATTCCCCCGAAAATGCAGAAATGGTTGAGGCCATTAACACGGTCAAAAACATGGTAGGAAGTAACCCCGATTTAATGCAGGAAAACAGAAGTAACAATTTGGGAAATAGTACAGGAGCAATACCTAAAAATCAGGGAAACGCCAGACCCGGTCAAACGCGCCTTCAGTGAGAACTGGGTATCATAGTAATGATTGTGATAAGTACTCGGAAATAAATAGTCCTGGAAGGCAAATGATGATACAAAAGAAAAGAGAATGGAAAAATAGAATTGACGAAAACGAAAAAGTAGGAGATCCACCTAAAATCAAAATTGGAGTAAATGGAAAACAATACAATGCAATTATAGATACTGGATCAAATAGCACAGTATGCTCACAAAATTTTTATGATAATTTACAAAGTAGTGGCTTTAAAGTAATGTCTTTACCAGTTAATGGGATATATTGCTCGCTAGCTGTGGGAAAACGAAAAGAGAGGGTAAAATTTCAAGCAATGATAAATATTGAAATAAATGGGAGAATACTAGAAATTTTATTTCTGATTGTAGGAAGACTTGTGACAGATATTATAATAGGTTGTGATTGTCTTTATGCCTGGGAAGCTGTGGTGAATTTTAAAAACATGATTCTAGAAATGAAAGTTGAATATGAGACCATTATAGTGCCTTTTGTGGAAGATAGTAGTTCAGAAACTATTGTAAGAGAAAAAGAGGAAGAAGAAATCCAAGGGGATACATTCTTTGTAGAATATGTTAAAGTAGGAGCTATGGAATTAACTGAAGTAAATGTCAAAGAGTACAGAGTCGATAATAAAGAAAATGTAGAATGGGATAAAAATGATTTCATAGACAATTTGAGGGTTTCTGATGCAACTAGGTACTATGATAGGGAGAGTAGTGAAGACTTAGAAGAATTGTTGAGGGAAAAAGTAACTCAGGCTGATCAACTAAATGAACAACAGAGGGATAAACTGTTTGAGATATTAATCCGAAATAAAGAAGTATTCTCTGAGAAACCTGGTAAATGTAATATTTATACTCATTCGTTTGAGATGATACCCATCAAACCTTTTACACATAAAGCGAGAGCTATCCCTAGTACAATAAGAGAAGAGGTAGATGCAGTTATAAAGTCAATGTTAGAAGATGAGGTTATTGAGATTTCGAATTCAGAATTTGTGAATCCCCTATGTATTGTAAATAAGGCCAATGGAAAGATTAGGGTGACATTAGACGCGAGAAAACTAAATCAACATTGTAAACCTGATAGATTTAGACCAGAAAGTGTAGAGGTAATATTGAACAAATTGCAGAAGGGCAAAATTTTTTCTACTCTAGATCTTACAGCATCTTTTTGGCAGATCCCACTTAGAGAAGATTTAAGAAAATATACAGCGTTTTTACATTCAGGAATATTATATCAGTTTCGAGTTTGCGCCTTTGGCATGAATACCAGTGGTAGTGCGCTATTAAGAGCTTTGTATGAAATTTTTGGAGAAACCATAAAGAAATTTGTAGCTCAGTATGTGGATGATTTTGTAATTTTTTCAGAAAATATAGAGGATCATTTAAATCATATCAATTATGTGCTTAGTCAGTTAAAGAAAGCAAACATGACAATAAAGCCAAGTAAAACTGCATTCTTTGTGAAACAGACAGAATTTTTAGGTTATGTTATTTCAAATGAGGGAATCAGGCCTAATCCCGAAAGAATTGAAAGCATAAATAAAATACCAGCTCCTAAAAATATAAAACAATTGAGAAGATTTCTTGGTATTCTAAATTATCAGTCAAGATTTATCCTGGAATATGCAACCGTAGTAGCCCCATTAAGACAACTATTGAAAAAAGATGTAAAATGGCAATGGTCATCAGTAGAACAAGAATCTTTTGAAAAAGTAAAAACATTGTTTGCAGCGTCAATTTTATTGGAAAAACCTAGGGAAGATCTCCCCTACATAATTTATACAGATGCTTCAGGACTAGGTTATGGTAGTGTCATATTACAAAAAGATGAGGAAGGAAAAGATCACCTCATTGCTGTAGCTTCAAGGGGGCTTTCAAGGACTGAATCACAGGCTTGCACTACAGAAAAAGAAATAGCAGCTATTTACTTTGCACTTGTAAAATTTAAGCAATATGTATATAACAACCCAGCAATAGTTTACACAGATCATGTTAGTTTGGCATTTATGAACTCTTGCAAACTCACAAGCACACGTATTTCTAGATATATCCATGAGATCACATCCCATAACATAGAAATCAGACACATAGCAGGAAGTCAAAATATTTTTAGTGATTTGTTATCAAGGATGAAAACCAATTATACAATACCAGATACAATTAGTGACAACAAACATGATGTAACCATACTATATTTGAAAACCTTAGAAGGGACACAATTAGCTAAAGAATTTCGAAATTTGGAACAATTACAGACAGAGGACGATGAAATTAGAAAATTGAAAGAAAAGGCACAACCAATCACAGAAAATCTAAAAGATAATATAGGTATTTATGAGGGAAAAATCTATAAATTTCATGGAAGAATTGAACCTAAATGGAAAATAATGGTACCAAAAGCTTTACAAGAGAAACTTATACTTGCTTATCACAAAACACTAGCTCATACAGGTAGTGAAAAGCTAATCATGGTAATTAGTGACCATTTTTATATAAAACATTTGGCAAAGAAAGTGAGAAAAATATGTTCAAGCTGTGATTTATGTCAAAGGGCCAAACCATTTAATATCAAATTTGATATAGAACCTCAGACAATTATAAGAGAAGGGAAAAATGTACTAGTTACTGCTGATGCACATGGGGAGCTACCAGTAGGACAATTTGGATGTAGATATATGTTTGTTCTTCATGATGTTTTTAGTAAATTTATTAAAATTTATCCTGTTAGGAATATCAGCAGCAAAACATGTGTAGGAAAGATAATAAAAGATTATGTGCCTAAATATGGCAAGATTCAGGCAATCTTAACAGATAATGCTACAGTTCATCGGAGCAAAATCTTTAAAGAAACCCTAGAAAATCATGAGATAAAGTTATATCATTGTTCCTCATACTTTCCATCAGGGAATCCAACAGAACGTGTCCTCCGAGATATAGGAATTTATTTACGTGTACTTACACATCATAATCACAAGGATTGGGTGAAATATTGTCCATTGATAGAAAAGATTATCAATCACACCATTAATGTAACTACTGGGTTTGCACCAATAAAATTAATGTTAGGAATTGAACCAGAACCAATATTGATAGGGGAACCAAAAACACTGAAAATTAATGACATTCAGTTAAGTGAGGAAGAAAGAGCGAAAATTGCTTTTGAACGAATCAAGAAAAAGGCAGAGAAGCGAAAATTAAAGAAAAAGAGTAGAAAACATAAATGGGAACCTAAGATAGGCGATTGGGTACTAGTTAAAGACCATAAGTTATCAAGTGCCTTGAGAGGTAGGAACAAAAGGATGGAATTGTTATATAAAGGTCCTGCAGAAATTATATCCAAATTTGGTTATCATACCTATGAATTAAAAGATGTTAAAAATGAAAAATGTCTGGGAAGATGGCATAAACAACTCCTTCGACCATACAAGAAACCGTGTGGTGCCTTGGAACCTTGATTTAATGTAAAAAAAAAAAAAAAAAAATTGGAAGTGTCATTTGTATATTGGCGCCTAATCAGCTTGGAGATAAATTGTAAATGTTAGCTTACTTGAAAACCATACATGGGTCAGGTACTTACATATTCATGAAAAATGCAGAATGTGAATTGCTATATACTACAAAGAGCTTAAAAATATGTTGTATAGAGCTCACAATAACAGCTTCAGAAAGATTATTAAATTGTTCATTTCCGCATAGAGAGAAAACAGAATATTTACTTTGTAAACATTTGTTAAAATATTTAGATGTATAGATAGTTATCACAGAAAGACAAAGAAAGAACTTGTCTAAAGAGTGCAATGGATTTATATAAAAATATATGTACATTTTAGTGCTTAAAGGATCTAGTACAGATATGTGTTACAATAACAAAAGTGAAAAATCACAGTGCAAGTGATAGTGAGAGCGAAGTGAGCAAACATGAACTAAAAGAAGGAAGTATAAAGAAAGACTCTTGAAATTTAACCTTTATATAGAAGCTTCATAGAAGAAACCATAACATATTGTAATTAGTATTTAAGGATTAATGTTTAGTCAAGTGTACAATTGTTTGTCATGTTAAATAGATTAATGAGAAAATGTGTTAATAACCAATTTCAAAAACAGTGTAATTGAAAATTGTATACAAGGGGAGTGTTGCCGATTATTCAAAATACAGGAGTAATTTTAGTTTTTTCTTTCGGGCAAGACATTTACATTATTTTATTATGAAATAATAAAATAACATAAATGGGGGCATTTGATACCGAAATTTAGATTTCCGATTGAATGGGCTTTTGAAAAAGATACGTTTTAATTTAATTGCCGGATATGAGATTTGCGATAAATATTGAGTAATAACATAAATAGATAATAGAGTAGCAAGTGTTGTAAGGTGAGCAAGATATGAGTAAATGATAGTCGTTAAATTTGTAGTATAAACGCATTATTGGTTTGAAATTAACGAGTCATGACGTCATACCACATAGTTTAAAATACACGTTCGAAAGTCAGTTCTACCAACCTTAAAAGTCGCGCGATATATTTAATAAAATATAAAGTAAACATCGTTTAATCCTAAAAAGGTAATTATATATTCAAAATTCATAAAAGAACATGTTATAATAGAAAGGGACATTTCTAAATTGCGGGAAAAGGAAATAACATTTTGGATACGAGGCTTTCTTGGATGACGTCATGACATTCAAATTGGAAGCGAACGGTCTTCCTGGCGTGGGTAAGAGAGAAGCGGCTAGTCAGTACTCAACCAGAGAGCAGTACGGGAGTTCGTGCAGTTCGTGCTGCGCAGATGTGATTGCGATGCTTCTACAGATACACATATAGAATCGGCATAACTCCCGAAAATATTTAATATAAAATAAATTGATGTGCAAAGTTGTTCTTGGGTTGTCCTTTACACTCACGCAAACCCGAGATAAAGAGATCAAGCTCAGAGATCAAGCTCAGCTAGCCGGAGACAACACACCGAACCACATCATCAACGACTTCAGCTTCAAATGGCGAGGTAATAACTAGGAAGCAATATTACAGCTTCAATGTGGCTCTGTCAGAGGTCAAATTTGACCCATAACCTCTCTATTGAACATAGTTTTAGAAACATGGTACTATTTAGATGACAAATGTGAAGAGCATTATGCATATATTAAATAAATAAGAAGCATAAACAATAGTATAAAAAAATTAAAATAGATAATCTAAAAGAGGTTGTATTCCTACAACACCTTCAATAAGTAACAATAAGAGGGTCTTTCTTTAACTCTTGGGCTTTGTATTCTGGTATTTTGCCACAATAGAAATGCTTATTACACGCTTTATATTAGCTTCACCTGTATTTATGTAACAGAATCTTTCGATGTAATTTTCACTCACTTACAACTTTGTCTGACTTGAAAATTTGTACATGTGTCAAAGACCGATGACAATACCATAACCTTATCCTAAGATACTGACTAAGATCATCAGAATAAATAAAAATTAATTAGCTAAATTTATCAATGTAACAGAATCTTTCAATGTAATTTTCACCAACTTACAGTCGTCTGACTTGAAAATTTGCATATGTGTCAAAGACCAATGACAACACAATAATGTTATAACTTTTTCCTAAGTTCTGACCAGGATCATCAGGTGAAAGAATGACAAATTCTTCATACATAAAAATTATTTTCTACTTTTTAGTTCAGTTTGTTATAAAAATGTGTTACTGTTAGTTTTTTAAAGCTATAATTTATTTTTACTTGTAATATTGGAATCTAACCATAGTTTGACATTTTTGTAACCATTTATCCATGCTTGAATGAGAAAATGGAGCTTCCACCCTTTTGCCTGTGCACATGAATTTTCTTGAGGTAGTTTCAAGCCATAAGAATATATCCTCACAGTCTACAATGATGTTCTAGCTGCTGCTTTTACAAAATGCAATACCTATTACAAGAAATAGTTCATAAAAACATGTTTGAATGCAGGAAGGTTAGGGTCACTGCTCACAAATGCAAGCGCTTTCTTGATTGCAGTGTTTTATCAATATGGATTACACTATAATCTGAACACATTCATAACATTGAACTGCAAGCACTGCCATTTTTGTATTGGGCATGTTTTTATATCCAACGCATGCTCATGCACATCCTTTGGGAATTCATCGCATTGCTCTTTAACTCAATGCTGAGATCCACCAACTTCAGAGCTGAATGCAGAGCTTAACTATCATTCCATTGTCCCCAAGAGATGGATGGATAGTCCCATAACCTAACTAAACTGTATACAACCAGTCAGCTTATTGAAAATGGAAGCTGAAGCTTGCAATATTTGAGTGACTAAATTAATACATAAATCACATGCAAACAGAAGATAAACAGCATGCTGTGTCAGCATAATAAATAAAGATTTCATTTGTAGCATGTTGGCCATATTGCATGAATCATCGAACTGCTCTTCAATTCAGTGGAAAATACATCCACTGCAATTCCATCAGCGGAATTCATTACTCTGTTGAATTAAAAAAGTGGCCATTTGCTAGACTTTCCAGGCATGGATATCTTGTCTTTATTTACCTTCCATTTTGGGCAGAATTATGCTTAATGCAGACAAAAGTATGCACCGCTGCTATCAAGTTAAGAATATCTTAAACATCTATTGGGATGCTTCTCACAGAGTTTATGATATACATATAGAATAATAAGTTTCTTACCACTAAAGGCTTCCTTTTCATATACATACACTCAGCCACAGTGGTTTACTAAACCTTTCCACATTGCTGCTAATCACTAAATTTCTGAATAAGTACAACTTGTCTTATTTTGAATTCCTGCAGTAGTGCTACGTGACCTATTCTTAAAGTGAAACCCCTATAGCCAGGGAAGACATCACTACAAGGACAGAAAGCCTTGTCAGTTCCTTTACCCCATCTTATAAATTAACAGGCAATGTTTGCTATTGCTTTATCAGTGAAAAGTAAACTGAATCAAAAGTTTACCTTCCACAATTAAATGGTAACCACAGAATCTGCCAACCATAAGTGTTATAGTAGCAAGGACAAAAAGTGCAGACCAACTGTCTTTATAAAGCACACATACAGCATGTTTTGTTTTGGTGAGAATGTCCGAAAACAAGTGAACACATGATATAATTAAAGTTGAAGTTGCATGCACCTGATTTTTATTTACCACGTGCATCCAGTGAATACTTCTATTCATATCTATTTATAAAACTATGTTCTTCATACATGGAGCAAATTGCATAACATAACTCAGCTGGAAGAACTGCATAATAGATTCTGCTGGTTCAGAAACAAAACAGAAAGGAATGTACCTTCTCCACTCGGGACCTGATGAGAGATTTCTACCAGACCACCTAAATTCTCTCCCTCTTTGAACGACGTGTCTTCTTCTATCAGGACTTCTGAAGTACCTTTTGCTTCCATTACTGCGTGATCTGGATCGGCTTCGAGCTGAACGGCTGTGATACATATTTACTTTTATTTTAATGCAGCTTGAAAGTTAAGGCAAATAAACTCACATATTTTTGTTCACAAATTCTAATCTTACAATGCATATAAAGCATTGGTCAGTAATCATCAATCGCTTGCAATGAGAATTATATTTGTTTGCAATACAGCTACTCATAAAAGTGACACTTACAGGACAAATATTTGAATTGTTACATTTATGTTTAGCTGCAATGCAAGCTTGTGTTGTCCCCAATGCAATTGATAGATGACTCCTGGCATAAATTTAAAAATTTAGAATAACTTTATAAAACTTCACAACTCTCTCGAACTGCATTTAAAATATTTTAAAATACATTTAGTCAGTAAGAATATGTTAACAAAACAATTAACTGAAAGCCAAAATATATTTAAGTAACAATGGTAGATTATTTTTAACTCCAAAGGTAGGAGAGTAAGACCTGAAATAAGTCTATGTGCAATTCAACACAGTACTATGCCCGCCTCGGTAGCGTGATGGTTAGCGTGTCTGCCTCACGTCCAAGAGGTTGCGAGTTCGAATCTCGCTTAGGGTAAGTTATCCGGGTAAGGTTTTTTTCCGAGGTTTTCCCTACCCTGAGAAGACGAATGTCGGGTAACTTAAAGCTCCATGGACCTCGGGCTCATTTGAGCATCATTTCACCCATTTCATTTCATTCATTCGTCCGATATGACACAATGTTGGGAGGACGTTAATTTAAAAAAACAGTACTACTGTACCAAAAAAAAAACACAGTATTGACTAATGACTATAACATCTCTTTTTAAGACAGTGAAATGCAGAGTGCTCTTCAATGTTTTGTACAACGAAACTTGCTTCTGTGGAATGGATATTTTTAGCATTACTTTGATAACATAATAGATTGCTGAGCTATAATAGTAAGCTTTTGTGGTACACAGTGAATGAATGCACAAATTGTTTGAATCTTTATGAAGCCCACCTCCATGGTATGGGGTTAGTGTGTGCGCCTCTTATTCAAGAGGCTCAGAGTTTGAATTTCAATAAAGGTAAATTACTTAGATAAGGTATTTTTCCCCCCAGGGGTTTTCACTTATACTGAACAAATTAACTTCAGGTAACTCTAACCCCTATGGACCCCAGCACATGAGTGTAATTTGAGCTATTTCATTTACTATGATTTAGTCCGTTAAAAAAGGTGTGTAATGCAACTTGAAACTAGTCGACTTTTGAAGAACTTGCAATATTACTGAGATAAGTGAAGCTTTTAGTTTCTAATTTGTTCTTAATTTAGACCCTATCTATTGTTTATCTCTATATACGCAAGTAATACAATTTTCCTTTAAAGCTACAACTTGACTTACGACAAAGAACAAGCAAATATATTAAATTAAAAGAAACTATTTTCACTTACAAACAAGGATAAATATTCAAATTCCTGTACAACATTTAATAAGAGCCTAGGAAAACCTTCCCTGCATTTAAGTAGGCCTATTTCTAGAAAGAAATTTGTCTTAAATGATGCTGCTGTAAACATATGAAAGGAGACAAAGAGAGAGAAAGAGACACTGTAACTGAATGCTTTTAGGCTGCAGATTGGTGGAAGGAAATTTATGGGTATTTATAGAGGTAGTTATTGTATGATACAGGATAAAATACTCATAAATTTCCCTCCGCTAATCAGTGGCCTAAGACCATTTCATTACAGCATCTGTCTCTCTTTCTCCCCTCCAATATGTTTACAACAGGATTGTTCTAGATTGAGAGAGACTATGGTTAAAATCTGTAGAAGTAATGGGATTGGCACATTGAGGTTTATTACTACACTATACCAAAAACCAAACATTAAATTACCTTGAGCAAGATGATTTTGCAGAACTTGAAGTAACTGACTGTGAACGAGAGCGTGACCAAATACTCCGACTGTGTGATTCTAATGAACTTGTAGAGCGACCCTTAGAGCTATGGCGATGGCTGAAAACATAGCCATTAATAATTATTAAAACAAAACACATACATAAATTCTACAAATTATACTAGCAGTACCTGCAGTTTTTCGCCTCTGTTTTTGTGAAATCTTGTTTTTTGTGGGAGACGATACTTATTTAGATAAACCTGAAAGGCAAAACATTAACCAAATAAACCTACTTATCGCAATTGTTAAGAGTAATGTCCGAGATACAAGAGATAAAGAAATACATAAAAATATTTCATAAACACCGTCATTTCAGCTGTAAAATGTGTACTCCTGAAAGCAGGCCTCCCCCATAGATATCCACCCAGTATGAGGTTTTCGTTGAGCATTTGTTCCATTATGGAGTTCAGTTTTTTGCTGCTGTGATTGACTCCAGGACGTTAACACGTTGGCCAAGGTCGTTCATACTTCTGTGGCTTCCTTAACCTCTTGAGCGATGGCCATTTAAATGTCCACGAGCCGAGAACTGCTAGCATTTAAATTGTTAAATGCGCTTCGTATATACACAGCTGTATTTTGTGTAAATATTAAGTTATTTTAATGAAACAAAAACTGGTATAAAACTCATTATTTGCAGTATAAATGTACGTCATCAGTAAAGTTGAGTTGTATTTACAAAACGTTGAAATGGCACAATTTTGTTTCACTGGGGTAAAAAGCCAACTTTGCTCTGTCGAACGCATCTAATATAAATTCTCGGAAAGATACAGTAAAGAAACACCCATTGTATGTGTGGCTTATGCGTCAGCATACTGTGTAATAAAGCGCTTCTGCATGCGTGGTCTCTTGAGTCACCAGAATAGATCAACATTACAACTTTTGCTTACAAGTGTTTCGTAACTGAGTAGAGTCCGTGTCTTTCTTTGTTGAAATACATATGTATTCTTTCCTGCTTGTAGCTGAAGGGAGAAGTGGTATAAAAAGGTGTTTTTGCACCAACTGGATATAACAATATACAATTGTTTGGGGATTTGGACAGCTCTCTAAACCCACACAGGACAATGACCGACCTTGACTACCAACTATAAATAACTCGCAGCCTAATTGAACAATACCACGATAGGGGTTGAAAATCCAAAACCCCTGCACCCCTCAGACTTCAAGGAAAACATTATCCTAAAAGGATACCACCAACAGCAAAGAAGTCCCGCCCATTTCGAAAGTGTTTCGTGTGCCGCAAGAAGGGAATTTGCGAATGTGGAGATGTACGTACCCTTGTGTGTTTATCCCTGTTTTGAGGTAAATCACTGCAGAACGAACATATTAAGGTAAGCCAATAAAGTATATAGACCTTACTAAAATGTTTCATAAAGGGAAAATTATAATAAGTTGAGTTGGATAAGGGATAAATAAGGGTTAAATGCTTAAACGCACAGGACGCCCATATTGCTCATCTGCCATTTTAAATGGACGTGATTTCACGTCGATATCCCTCAAGAGGTTAACCCCGGCCAGTCGCTTGTTAGTATTCTTCAATAGACCTGTCTTCATCTTTTCCGTTTCGGAGTTTACATTTTCAATTTGCCTTCCATTTTTGTTCCCATATTTTCTATTCCGTAATTTACATTTTTCCAATTCGGTTTTCATATTTGTTTCCTCTGCCGCATTCCGGAATTCATTTCATTTCCCATTATGTCCATCTTGGCTAACATTTGTTTCATCAACTGTTCCATATCGTGCTTTTCGTCGCACTCCGGACACCAATTGTGATTACTTTACTTTTTTAACTATTTCTTTATTTTTTATTAAAACACCAGAGCGACACTAAGCAAAAGCAATGTTGAAGAATAACAAATACTACAGAAAGAAAAGCTGGTTGATAAAGCCATGTGAATGTACTATGCATTTATGTTTCAAACATATAGAAAATTGTACGAATTGTTCGTAATTGTTCGTCGAAGCGGGAGTTGTGAAAGAAATGTGATTGTGTTTTACTAAAGAAAAATGAGTAGAAAAACCATGTGAATGTTATACGTTGCACTTATATTTCAAGTGTATGGAAAAATGTATGGATTGTTTGCAGAAGAGGGAGTAGTATGTTAGGTAAAAGTAAAGGGAGTAGAGAAAACCATGTGAACGTAATACATTGAGTGGTAAAATGGATTGCATAAAAACCTTTGCCATGAAAAAAATTAGATATGGATTGCATAAAAACCTTTGCCATGAAAAAAATTAGATATGTCACTTTTCATGGCGACCAGTCAACCTGTTTTGAAATTTAATCACTCTTCAACATAAGATATGTATAGGCCTTGGCATGTCTGAAGTTGACCATAGGGAATAATATGTGAATTGTTACGTAAAACAAAAGTGAGTAGAGAAAGTAGTATGAATGTAATACGTTGTATTTGTTTCAAACATATAGCAAATTGTATGAATTATATGTTGAAGGGCGAATAGCGAAAGAAGACTGATTGTGTCTCGTAAAGGAAGAACTAGTAGAGGAAATCGTGTGAATGTAATACGCTGCATTTATATTTCAATCCTAGAATATTATATGAATTGTATGTTGAAGGGCAAACAGAGGATACATGAATGCGCTACGTAAAAGAAAAGCGAGTAGAAAACCATTTGAAAGTAATATATTGTGTAGTAAAATTGTTACCATAAAAACTCTCCATGAAAAAAATACATATACGTGCCGAATTTCGCGGTGATCGGTTAAGCGGTTTTCGAGATGAACAGTTAGATATATACAAACACTCAAGTTGTATAAATGATATGAATTGTATGTAGAAGAGTGAGTGGAGAAAGACATGTGAAGGTGTTACCTAAAAGTGAGTAGAGTAAACACTGTGAATGTAACATGCCACATTTCTATATCAAACATGCACAAAATTGTATGACTTATTTCTAGACGAGTAAGTAGAGAAACAGTTATGAGTGTGTTACCCAAAAGCAAGTAGAGAAAACAGTATGAATGTAATATGTAGCATTTCTATTTCAAACATACAGAAAATTGCATGACTTCTTTGTAGAAGAGTGACTAGAGAAAGAGATGTGAACATGTTACCTAATAGTGAAAGGAGAAAACAGTGTGAATGTAATAGCATTTCTATTTAAAACATACAGAACATGGTATGACTAATTTTAAAAGTGGGGATAAACGTGTTTTTTGGTGCAAAATCACGTTTTTTATGGAAAATTGTTTATAGAAGACTGAGTAGAGAAAGAGATGAGAAGGTGCCACCTAAAAGTGAGTAGAGAAACCGCTGTGAATGTAATATGCAACATCTCTATTTCAAACATAAAGAAAATTGCATGACTTATTTGTAGAGGAATGAGTAGAGAAAGAGATGTAAATGTATCACCTAATAGTGAGAGGAGAAAACAGCGTGAATGTAATAGCACTTCTGTTTCAGATATACAGAACATGGTTTGACTTATTTTAAAAGTGGGGATAAAAGTGTTTTTCGGTGCAAAATCACACTTTTTATGGAAAATTGTTTACAGAAGAGTGAGTAGAGAAAGAGATGTGAATGTGTTACCTAAAAGTGAGAGGAGAAAACAGTGTGAATGTAACAGCACTTCTGTTTCAAACATACAGAACATGCTATGACTTATGTTAAAAGTGGGGATAAAATGTTTTTGGTGCAAAATCATGTTTTTTATGGAAAATTGTTTATAGAAGACTGAGTAGAGAAAAGTGTGAATGTGTTACCTAAAAGTGAGTAGAGAAAACACTGAATGTAATATGCATGTATACAAAAATTTAACCAAATCTCTAGAGCCGTTTCTGAAATACGGGGAATATATATACAAGAATTGCACTGTAGAAGCGAGAATAAAAAAATGTTATTTTTTATGTAAAATCGCGTTTTTTTGGGAATTACACCTATATAGATGAACTTAAAAAGCAAAACTCTATCTGAATACAAAATTTGATCAAAATCGTTAGAGCCATTTCCAAGTTGCGTGGAATAAATATATATGTATACAAGAATTGCTCGTTTAAATATATAAGATTTCAAATGCAAAAATGCTCATACAGATTTGGTATTATTAAATTATTTAAATATATGTACATACAAACTAAAATGGAAAACTTCATTATTTTAAACACTTCCATAAAATAAACACAAAAGTAAAACCAAAACATTTATAAAAAAATGTATTTTCTTGAATTAATGCATGTTGATTATGTATTTATATTCTCAATGAAATTACATTAAATTTAATAGGGTATATAAACACAATTTGCATTAATGGCCTTAATATAGAATTCATGCATAAAAAGATTCAGAAATTTAAATAACAAAAGACTAATTAACACATTAACAAAATAAAAGACAGTATTATTTTTAAAATACGTATTTCTCCTTGTGTTAATAAAAAATTTACTGAAAGCTTTTAAGAATATGGCATGATATCAGTTCCTGAAAATAAATGTAACATAAAAAGTTTGTTTTTCTAAAGAAGAAAACTTCAAACAAAAGAATCTGGCCAGTATTAATTTAGTTGTTTGGCTTGTGATAGGGTTTACAATGGTAGGATCAAAGTTATTTGGAAACCAGAATAAGAGCATTTTAGAAATAATAGATATAAACAGATTGATTATATATATTAGCTGTAGCAATCATTTTTGGTTGTATAATTGAACTGCAATTAGTGGCAGCGATCCAAGCACCAAAACAGAAAAAGTGAGATTATCACTTTGCTAGTTCTGTACAAGTCTATTCTAGTTTAGTAAAAAAGATCCAAGCAATAGCTCCAATGTGCTAACAGCAGTTCTAAAGATAGTTATCAAATAGCTTTAACAGGGTAAAGGTTTATAAAAAGACGAATATCTCAATTTGTGATTTTGGTGCTTGAATCACTGTTGCTAACCACAGTTCAATTAATCATGAAATAAACCCAGAAATTAAATTATTGAAGCATTTAAATGGACTCACAGATTTATGATATGGGCAAAAATATTTATTTTGAAAAATAAAGATTGTGTAACAAGCTTTCAAATACCACCAATGAATTTTGTCACCAAATTTGTTTCAGTTCCAGTAGCTGGTAACACAGTAATGAGTGACTGATTCATTGCCTAACAGCAGTAACCACAACAAACAGTAAAAGAAAGCTGAGGATACAATAAATGTATTGCATTCTGCAATTTAGAATTAGCACCCAGGCTACGGAGCTTCGCTCTGCATCCCTCCCCCCCTCCTTTTTTTTTGGGGGGGTGAAATCTTGCTTGTTGGAAGAAGACACTTATTTAGATGAACTTGAAATGTTAACTAAATAACAATTTTTTATTGCAATTATTAAAAGTAATTTCTGAGATGCAAGAGATATAGAGGTAAATATAAATATTTCATAAGCCTCATCATTTCAGCAGTAAAATATCTACTGCTGAACACAGGCCTCCCCAGTAGATATCCACTTAGTTTGAGGTTTTTGTCGTGCATTTATTCCATTATGTAGTTCAGTTCTTTGGTGCTGTGGTCGACTATCTTCCAGGGCGTTACCACGTTGACCAAGGTCCTTCATCTTTCCGTAGATTTCTTCCATGGCTTCCTTAACCCCAGCCAGTCACTCGTTAGTATTCTCCAATAACTCTATCTTTATATTGAACATTCCCGTCTTCATCTTTTCTTTTCAGAGTTTACATTACAGTAGTGAAAGAAATGTGATTGTATTTAGTAAAAGAAGAATGAGTAGAAAATTCATGTGAATGTTATACATTGCACTTATATGTATTTCAAATGTATGGAGAAAGTATGGATTGTTTGTAGAAGAGGGAGTAGTGTGTTAAGTAAAAGAAAAGGGAGTAGAGAAAAACATGTGAATGCAATAGATTGCATGGTAAAATGGATTGCATAAAAACCTCCATGAAAAACCACTTAGATGTGTCCATTTTCATGGTAAATGGTCAACCAGTTTTGAAGTTTACTCCCTTCAACATACAATATGTATTGTATGTATGAAGTTGATAAATGATAGAGAATAATATGTGAATTGTTATGTAAAACAAAAGTGACTGAGAAAATAGTATGAATGTAATACGTTGTATTTCTGTTTCAAACATATAGCAAATTGCATGAATTGTATGTTGAAGGGCGAGTAGTGAAAGAAGACTGTGTCTCGAAAGGGAGAATTAGTAGAGGATATCGTGTGAATGTAATATGTTGCATCCATATTTCAATTATAGAAAAATGTGAAAGAAAAGCGAGTAGATAACCATTTGAAAGTAATATATTGTATAGTAGAATAGTTACTACAAAAATTTTCCCATGAAAAATACATATACCTGAATTTTGCAGTGATCGGTTAAGTGGTTTTTGAGATTAACAGTTACATATATGCTGCTAGCTAATGCTGGATTTCTGGCAATGAAGTCATTAATCCTCTTGCTCTCCAATATGGAGATAATTAGCAGTAAATGTAACTGCTTTTTAGAGAGCACCATATTTTTACATTTTGGCGGTCACATCGCTCTCTCACAACCCCCAGAATGTCTGGAGAACCACACCTGTTGTTGGTTTACGGCTCTCACCGACCTGACTGGGAGAGTTATCAAAATAAATTCACAGGCCATATCCTCTGATTACCAATCAGAGGACGCATTACATGCCATGACAGATCAGCATGTTTGGGGTTGAAGTTATAGAGAAATCAGAGAAGTAAAAAGGTTGGAAAAATAAAGACTCTCTAGCCCTCGGGTACCCCAATATCATAGGGGTTGAAAGAGAACAAGAGATAACCAAGGTAAGGTCATACAGTCAGATAGAAAAGCTACAGTGAGGAGCAAAACACCAGTAAGTGGAAGTAATATTCTGCTCAGCTTGGATACCTTGTGGTCGCCATCCACATATCCCCTAGACAGGGACCCCTGAGGAGAGAAGAAAAATGTAGAAAAATGATTTGTAGGGCCATTTGAATTACTTCAATTTCTCCATCAAAGTTTGTAGTTCCATAACTTAAAGATTTGTGTGACACGTAACTCCAGCACCTGCTCCATCTCAGTTTGATATCAGTGATCCATCAGTATAAATATAGAGCCATTCATGTTCCAGAAATCTAGTATGGATTGTCTCTAATGCCAATAATTTTAAAATACTGGTTGGAGTATCACTTTTCTTAACTTCTTCTGTCAGGTGTAAATAATATGTGATGTCTAATGTTTGTGTTGGATTGACTTTATATATGAAGTTTTCCTTTGAATTAGGAAGGTCTACATTCTTCTTGATATACAAACATCCATTCTGTATATATAGATGATATGAATTTATTCTCTCAAGCCTCCACGGCCAGCATTAAAAATATCTTGGCTATCCAGTTTCTGCCGTGTCAAGTTGGATAAAACCGATGTTTGCCTGTGAAGTCGACCACGACAAGATGGTCAAAACGTCAGTTTTATCCAACTTCACCCAGCGAAAACCGGATAGCCAATATATTTTATGACATGAATTGTTTGTAAAAGAGTATAGAAAGAGATGTGAATGAGCTGCCTAAAAATGGGTAGAGAAAACACTGAATGTAATATGTAGCATTTCTATTTCAAACATACAGAAAATTGTATTACTTATTTCCAGAAGAGTGAGTAAAGAAACAGATATGAATATGTTACCTAAAAGTAAGCAGAGAAAACAGTGTGAATGTAATATGAGCATTTCTATTTGAAACATACACATGTAAAAGAATTAGTAGAGACAGATGTGAATGTGTTACCTAAAAGTGATTTTTTTTTCAATTAACGTCTCCAATGTAATATTATCTTGGATGGTGAATGAATAAAATGGGTGAAATGATGCTCAAATGAGCCCGAGGTCCACGGAGCTTAAAGTTACCAGACATTCGTCTTCTCAGAATAAGGGAAAACGAAATATGTTGTTAGGTAATGCTGGATTTCAGACAATGAAGTCATTAATCCTCTTGCTCTCCAATATTTTTCACTGATGGATGGGGGCGCTAACAGTGGCCGGGCATATTTTAAGATGGTCTTGGTCCATTTCCTCTTGCAGATCACAGAGGACAGAGTGGTGAAGAATATATTCCAATTCTGTTCAAATGTTTTGCCAGACAATCATGTCCTGTAATCAACCTGAAGGTTACAACTGCCATTTTTCAAGGATACATAGGAATTACTGTTTCAATGCCTGGTAGTTCCCATCTTTTATTTTTTGATTTTTCATAGTAATATTTTGCAATAATTTTTTTGAATTCAGAACTGACCAATCTTTTGTAGATTAACTATAGATTTCTGTACACTGCTGGTACCCTTTTTGGCAAGGAAATAAGCTTTGTCATTACCACTCAGTCCACAGTGAGCTGGTATCCACTGGAAGACTAGGTGTTTTTGAAGTGCTTTTAGATGGGTAAGTATTTTCCAGCATTCTTTTAAACTTCTAAGAAAGGAAGATAGGAAGACTATAATTTAAAGTAAGAACAAATTAGAAACTAAACGCTTCACTTATGCTGCATAAAATCTTCCAATATTACTAAGATAAGTGAAACGTTTAGTTTCTAATTTGTTCTTACTTTTCTTGTTGCTTCACTGTTAATAGCTTCATTACTTTCTTATTTAGATTTTATAATTGTTTGGATTTTTTGGTGACAAATTGAAAGTAATTGCTATAATTGCCATCCTGGAATCTGAGAGAATAACTGTTTGCTGAAAATGTGAAATTCTGTAGGACCATTCGAATTCCTTCAATTTCTCTGCCAAAGTTTGTAGTTCCATAACTTAAAGATTTGCAATAGGAAAGGAGGTGACACGTGACTGCGGCCCCTGCTCCATCTCGGTTTGATATCAGTGATCCATCAGTATAAATATGGAGCCATTCATGTTCCAGAAATCTAGTATGGATTGTCTCGAATACCAATAATTTTAGAACACTGGTTGGAGTATCACTTTTCTTAACTACTTCTGTTGGATGTAAATAATATGTGATGTCTAACTAAATGTAGCTTTAAAAATACAGACTTTATAAAAGTTTTTAAACATTTTGTTATGTTTAAAAAAATAGTATAACTTACTTTTGAGGCACCCTTAAAGACTAGGCTTAATCTATCTTTTATATTTGGCTAAGTTGTTGAAAATTAAACACGAATACAAAATGCACCAAACATAAGTGAAGCCTGGTCTCTAAATATTTGTTATATTTGTTCATTTATATTGCTTCAGTTTTTCATTGGAATAAGAGTATTGCCATTCTGTGATACTTATGTTAGTAGACAACTCTTGGCATGAAAGAGTTATCAAAAATTATACTTTTCACTCTCTCAAGAAAAACTGAATATGGCCAGTTCAACTGATAGAACATTCAGAGGATCATAAGGTATACTGTTCCAACCATTGATAAAACACTGAATAAGCATTACCTGGGTTTTCTCCTTTTTGAGCGTGAACTTCTACTTCTGTGTCGCCTATCTCTAGAACTGCTACTAGATGATCCACTGCTTGATGAGCTGCTGGTGCGTCGAGACCTATAATGTCGCCTGCGTCGATCTCTGCCATGTGCTGCTTGTTTCTCCTTTTCCTTTTGCTGCTCTGCTTCTTTTTCTGGAACGGTTTGTACTTCAACACTGCACATTACTCGTTGACTTGCTTCAGAATTGTCACATTTAGCATTAGCTGCAGGGAGTTCACACTTAATAGGAATGTTTTCACTAGCCGAAGATTTGGCATCAGAGGTGCATCCCTCAACCATGCTGGTGCCAACACTGACAGAACATACAGATGATACAGGAGAGCTGGCCCTACTACTCTCCCTACTACCACGAATGCGGTCCAGTTCCTTTAGCCTGCTTCGATACTGTTCTAAGTTCAATTTTTTCTTCTTTGGTCCTTGTTGATTCTCTACTTTCAATAATTTCACTTCTTCAGATACTGCACTCTCACGATTTGCACTATTATTAGACGGAACAGGTAATGAACTATTAGAGGTATTTGCAGATGCTCCTATATGACACTTTTTTAATACTGACACCATTGCCATTTCTTTAACCGGTTTTGTTGTAGCAGTCTGGCCACAGTGATTTATTCGAATACTTTCTGGTCCCTTTTTATTTGCACTTGAGGCAATATGGTAGTCCCTCCCATTTACTGAAACTATGTTCTTTCCACAAATGCTTGAAGAAGGTGTTTTAATAGTAACAGCTACTAAATCCTTGTTATTACTAGATTCCATTATAGAACTGTTCTGTATCCTGACTGTCTCTGGAGGTAACGCAGGGGTCTCTTCACTAGCATCACTCACTTCACCTGATTCCAAGCCACTGTCTTTCTTTGAACTATTTTCTCCCCAACATTCATCTTCTCTAGGAGCACTATTGGACACCTTTTTGCTTTCATTTGCTTTCTGTGGTGCTAAAACCATGTAGTATTCTGGAAGTCGTGAATAGATGTTATCTTTTCCATTGTATTTTCCTTTCTGCTTTTCTGCTGTCTCAGGGGTATTGTTTGACTTATCACCTTGGTATTCTGAAGCATCTGAGTGGTAAAATGAGCGAGGTGGAGCTACATCTGATCCATTAGCAGTTGAGGATGTTGTGCAGTAGTCATGATCCAGCTGAACAGATTCACCACTGCTTCCACTGGAAACCTAATAGAAATACATATTCATTAGTTATTATCAAAACCTGTATTAATAAATAAAACAAACTTTAACTGTTCTAATTTTTTCACATTTTACTTAATTTTACTATTATACTTCAGTTCTCAGTTTTAATATGTTAACTTTGAAATTATCTTTTTGCTGTTCTGAAAAGGATTAAAATAAATACTGTTAAAAGCTTAATTACTATGGCAATATAATCTAAACTGAAGCATATTTTTAATTGATTTTACTGATTAGAAAGATATTCTCATATGCACTCTTTAATAATTACTACGTCCCCATGGGAAATTGAAATCAATTTGAGTCCAATCCCATTCTCAATACGATCCACATTTCCATGTTGAATTCAATCGGAATGAGATTGATTTGGATACGCCAGACTCAAACGCAAATATTTCAAGCTTCAATGTTGGCCCCTTGGTTTGTTGGTGAACCTGTAAAAAATATCTTTTCTGCATATTAAGCAGATTTTGAGTTTAGTGAACTTTTTAAGAATATATTGCGAGATTATAGAAAGAATAAAAGTGTCTTTTTTGCATTTTATTACACCACCCTCACTAAGAAAGCAAAATGACAAGCATACAGCATGTTAGAATGAGAACAGTAGAAGTTCGCATCTTCGACGGATTCAAATTGATTTGAAACCAGTAGATGTTTCCATGCAACAAAATTTCTATTTGCTCCCACTTCTAAGAGGATCAGCTCCAATTCCATGCAGTATTCAATCTGGAATGAGAACTCAAGTCAATTTGAATTTCCCATGGAAACATAGTATTGCTGCTTGATTCTTAGTGATGGCTACAGTGCTTTTATGTTATTCACAATACTACACAAAGAAAAGTGCTAAAAGAAAAGAAAAACATTAATTTCCAAGGTACATGTACTTGCCAATTCTGACAGCTCAACAGGCATGTGTACATTGTATGGCATATGGGTCTGTTGTCATGGTAACCAGGCTTAACCTTAAAGTAGCCAATAGCTACGTGTCAGCACCAAAGAACTTGTAATATTACTAAGATAAGTGAAGCTTTTAGTTTCTAATTTGTTATTAGTTTAGCCTTCGTGAGTTTGGGCATAGTGTGCGAAGAGGGTTTAAAAGACAATTGGCCATGAGGCCTATTGGTTAAACCTGGTTACGCCACATACAGGATGCATGCTGTGGGCAGTGTTGCCATGTCTGCTGAATTACAAGCAGATTTGATTTGAAAAAAGAAAAGCAGGAGAAAACAGTAGATTGTTTTAAGTGGCAATGTTGCATATTTATGACATCATTAATACTAATACTACTTCTTTCCCTGATTACCCTTCCCTTATGTAGGACTTACACCCCCTAGGACTTACAAGCCAGCATAGAGTTAAACACCCGTCGGGGAGCAGAGGGACCTCTGGACCAGACAGAGAGAAGACCTGGAAGCAGGTGGTCAGCCAAGCACCAGGTATGATAGTGAGGAAG